>WEDG01000645.1:0-127556 GCA_017591395.1 Schistocephalus solidus | reverse complement strand
CGCCGGAATCATGGCTTTTATCTCTGTCTGACGGTATATCGCAAGTGGTTGCCCACAGCTACAGAAACAGGTCACGGGTTTAACTTCGCGGCCACAGGAAAGCTCATCGCCCACGCCAGATGCAATACAAGCCGAGAATTGAGTTGAAGCCTTGGTCACTCCGATGAGAACTCGGTCAATCGATTTATCGATCTGGCGCCAGCATACAGGGCCCTGCGTAGTCACGTCCGGACTGGCGCCACTGCTGTCTGATTGGTCCCTGCCCTCTAAATGTTACTCGCTTTTATTTCGCTGTTTTATCTCTGACGATGAAGCTCCAGTAAGAGTTCGAAAACTCAGACGAATAAAGCAATGATTCCGGTTAACGAAAACCTTCTTATTCTTCACATATATGTTTTTCAGTCCTTTGTTATCGGGTCCGGTGCAATGACACGGGGAACAAATTCGTGGGTGGTGTACAGCGCTTATATTGTTCTCGTGGAGGGGGGTTATTCACACGCTTCATTCCCACACCGCCTGCTTGACGGAGAGTCGGCGAGCTGAGGCCGTTTGAGGTGGGAGCAGAGCGGTGGGGTTCAGAGTACGCTGAGAGCAATGTCTGTATGTAAAACACGCGGAGTGCGTGCGAATGTTATCAGGCGAGATGGGGGCGACGTGCCATTATTACCTGGTGTCGGTCGGGGAAGACAAACTGCTAGTATCAGCGTCTTCTGACAACAGAGCGCTGCGTTCGCTATCCGAATCGCCGCTGCCTCGGCTGATTGCGAACACCCGTTTGCGTAGGGCCGTAGTGCGCCGGTGCCCGGTCGATAATCTGAAAGGCTTTCCTTGGCGTCAACTTGCTGGTTCGTGTAATCGATCAGATGTGCAAGAATGGAACTGAAATCGATCGAGTTTCCTTTACCTAGCCAGGCAAGTATGCTATTTGCGTATCCCTTCTCCAAACCTTTCGTTTTCGGCCAATATATCCCGCTTTACAAAAAACAGGAGAAAGACTAAATACACATCTATGTGGCCTGCAACGGCAGTCGGTCTTAACCCCCACCCACCCCCTCTTAACCGTAGCGAAGAATACACGCAAGTTTGTCGCCGGGAAAGCAGTCGTAATCGCCGTCCTTAGACGTGATCTTATTAATTCGTTTGCTGCGTCCCCTAGAAAAGGTAGTCTTATAAATAAGTCTTTCTTTTCTGCAGTTGCGACGTCAGGCTTTGTTGCCCGCTCTCTAATGTTCCAGAGGAGAGCCGATGCGTCGCACTCTATCCGGCAACCCCTGGACGAAATTTCGTTTTAGATGAAGGGGGACAAAACTGTGAAAAGTAATGCACTGTCACGTCCAGGTGTTCTTTCGGAATATCTTGCGTTAAATAGAACCATCCTCTTGTCTGTGTATAAGGACATCGAGGAACTTGATCACATTGTTCACCTCAGCCTCTGCAGAAAACTTTAGGGAGAGCTGTGCCTTTTTAAACTGTTCAGCTAGACCATCGATATTGGTGGTACTTTTCATGCAAAAGAGCTCGTCCATTCACCGAGCCATTTATAGGCTCTTTGAGACTTGTTTACTCGACCTTGATTATAGTGCCATGTCTACTTAATCTTTTTCACGGCAAGGATGTGTGATAAACTTAAACCGCGCGTAAAAAGTTCGGTCCAGCTAATGCTAGAAGTCAAGGAAATGTAAGAAGCAATTTATGCTTACGTGCGTACGTCATGTCCGGCCCAGATGGGGAGAGGGGGCGGTGAAACATAGAGTGGGGTAGCTCTCAATGCAAGTCTACTCACTATAATCCAGTGCAGGTCTCCGTCCCTGCACTACCCTGCTCTGGAGCATACGGTGGACATCATTGGACTACGATGGTTTAACCGTCATCATGTCCGTGCCAAAAGAGGGAGTTATTGACTAAGTGTTGGACAGATGATTTTATTGGTTGAAAGGACTAAGTCGGGAGCGTATAATCACGAGGGTGACCAGCCACGTCGGCGGACGCACATGAGCTAGAAGTGGTCGGTGTCACAGCGAATCGGATCGGCTTGCGATGATCCATACTAGATACATACCTAATGTGGAGCTTCTGCGCGATCAAAAATCGTCAGGACAGTGACCCGTGGTTCGAACGGAAAATGTTTAACTAGCTAACACTCGATGACCAAAGACTCCAGATCCTAAAAACCAGTTGGTGACAGCTACCGATTCCAGAAATGACCCTCTCAATCGTCAGTCGGTGATCTACTCAGCTGAACCACCGTTTCTCTCGGACTAAAAGTACCTCAAAATAAGGTCTTTTAGCTGACGTACAATTTTTAGCCACCGCATTCCAGGTGTGTGCATATTTTAAGAAGAAGAAGAAGAAGAAGAAGAAGAAGAAGAAGAAGAAGAAAAGAGAAGAAGAAGAAAAAGAAGAAGAAGAAGAAGAAGAAGAAGAAAGAGAGAAGAAGAAGAAAAGAGGAAGAAGAAGAAGAAGGAAGAAGAAGAAGAAGAAGAAGAAGAAGAAGAAGAAGAAGAAGAAGAAGAAGAAGAAAGAAGAAGAAGAAGAAGAAGAAGAAGAAGAAGAAGAAGAAGAAGGAAGAAGGAAGAAGAAGAAGGATGTTCGCTCGCCGGAATCATGGTTTTATTCGTCTGACGGTATATCGCAAGTGGTTTGCCCACAGCTACGAAACAGGTCACGAGTTTAACTTCGCAGCCACGAAGCTCATCGCCCACGCCAGATGCAATACAAGCCGAGAATTGATTGAAGCCTTGGCCTCCGATGAGAACTCGGTCAATCGATTTATCGATCTGGCGCCAGCATACAGGGCCCTGCGTAGTCACGTCCGGACTGGCGCCACTGCTGTCTGATTGGTCCCTGCCCCTCTAAATGTTACTCGTTTATTTCGCTGTTTTTATCTCTGACGATGAACTCCAGTAAGAGTTCGAAAACTCAGACGAATAAAGCAATGATTCCGGTTAACGAAAAACCTTCTTATTCTTCACATATATGTTTTCAGTCCTTTGTTATCAGGCCGGTGCAATGACACGGGGAACAAATTCGTGGGTGGTGTACAGCGCTTATATTGTTCTCGTGGGGAGGGGTTATTCACACGCTTCATTCCCACACCGCCTGCTTGACGGAGTCGGCGAGCTGAGGCCGTTTGAGGTGGGAGCAGAGCGGTGGGGTTCAGAGTACGCTGTGAGCAATGTCTGTATGTAAAACACGCGGAGTGCGTGCGAATGTTATCAGGCGAGATGGGGCGACGTGCCATTATTACCTGGTGTCGGTCGGGGAAGACAAACTGCTAGTATCAGCGTCTTCTGACAACAGAGCGCTGCGTTCGCTATCCGAATCGCCGCTGCCTCGGCTGTTGCGAACACCCGTTTGCGTAGGGCCGTAGTGCGCCGGTGCCCGGTCGATAATCTGAAAGGCTTCCTTGGCGTCAACTTGCTGGTTCGTATCGATCAGATGTGCAAGAATGGAACTTGAAATCGATCGAGTTTCCTTTACCTAGCCAGGCAAGTATGTATTTGCGTATCCCCTTCTCCAAACCTTTCGTTTTTCGGCCAATATATCCCGCTTTACAAAAACAGGAGAAAGACTAAATACACATCTATGTGGCCTGCAACGGCAGTCGGTCTTTAACCCCCACCCACCCCCTCTTAACCGTAGCGAAGAATACACGCAAGTTTGTCGCCGGGAAAGCAGTCGTAATCGCCGTCCTTAGACGTGATCTTATTAATTCGTTTGCTGCGTCCCCTAGAAAAGGTAGTCTTATAAATAAGTCTTTCTTTTCTGCAGTTGCGACGTCAGGCTTTGTTGCCCGCTCTCTAATGTTCCAGAGGAGAGCCGATGCGTCGCACTCTATCCGGCAACCCCTGGACGAAATTTCGTTTTTAGATGAAGGGGACAAAACTGTGAAAAAGTAATGCACTGTCACGTCCAGGTGTTCTTTCGGAATATCTTGCGTTAAATAGAACCATCCTCTTGTCTGTGTATAAGGACATCGAGGAACTTGATCACATTGTTCACCTCAGCCTCTGCAGAAAAACTTTAGGGAGAGCTGTGCCTTTTTAAACTGTTCAGCTAGACCATCGATATTGGTGGTACTTTTTCATGCAAAAGAGCTCGTCCATTCACCGAGCCATTTTATAGGCTCTTTGAGACTTGTTTACTCGACCTTGATTATAGTGCCATGTCTACTTAATCTTTTTCACGGCAAGGATGTGTGATAAACTTAAACCGCGCGTAAAAAGTTCGGTCCAGCTAATGCTAGAAGTCAAGGAAATGTAAGAAGCAATTTATGCTTACGTGCGTACGTCATGTCCGGCCCAGATGGGGAGAGGGGGCGGTGAAACATAGAGTGGGGTAGCTTCAATGCAAGTCTACTCTCACTATAATCCAGTGCAGGTCTCCGTCCCTGCACTACCCTGCTCTGGAGCATACGGTGGACATCATTGGACTACGATGGTTTAACTGTCATCATGTCCGTGCCAAAAAGAGGGAGTTATTGACTAAGTGTTGGACAGATGATTTATTGGTTGAAGGACTAAGTCGGGAGCGTATAATCACGAGGGTGACCAGCCACGTCGGCGGACGCACATGAGCTAGAAGTGGTCGGTGTCACAGCGAATCGGATCGGCTTGCGATGATCCATACTAGATACATACCTAATGTGGAGCTTCTGCGCGATCAAAATCGTCAGGACAGTGACCCGTGGTTCGAACGGAAAATGTTTAACTAGCTAACACTCGATGACCAAAGACTCCAGATCCTAAAAACCAGTTGGTGACAGCTACCGATTCCAGAAATGACCCTCTCAATCGTCAGTCGGTGATCTACTCAGCTGAACCACCGTTTCTCTCGGACTAAAAGTACCTCAAAATAAGGTCTTTTAGCTGACGTACAATTTTTAGCCACCGCATTCCAGGTGTGTGCATATTTTAAGAAGAAGAAGAAGAAGAAGAAGAAGAAGAAGAAGAAAAAGAAGAAGAAGAAGAAGAAGAAGAAAAAGAAGAAGAAGAAGAAGAAGAAGAGGAAGAAGAAGAAGAAGAAGAAGAAGAAGAAGAAAAAGAAGAAGAAGAAGAAGAGGAAGAAGAAGAAGAAGAAGAAGAAGAAGAAGAAGAAGAAGAAGAAGAAGAAGGAGAAGAAGAAGAAGGATGTTCGCTCGCCGGAATCATGGTTTTATTCGTCTGACGGTATATCGCAAGTGGTTGCCCACAGCTACGAAACAGGTCACGAGTTTAACTTCGCAGCCACGAAGCTCATCGCCCACGCCAGATGCAATACAAGCCGAGAATTGATTGAAGCCTTGGCCTCCGATGAGAACTCGGTCAATCGATTTATCGATCTGGCGCCAGCATACAGGGCCCTGCGTAGTCACGTCCGGACTGGCGCCACTGCTGTCTGATTGGTCCCTGCCCCCTCTAAATGTTACTCGTTTATTTCGCTGTTTTATCTCTGACGATGAACTCCAGTAAGAGTTCGAAAACTCAGACGAATAAAGCAATGATTCCGGTTAACGAAAAACCTTCTTATTCTTCACATATATGTTTTCAGTCCTTTGTTATCAGGCCGGTGCAATGACACGGGGAACAAATTCGTGGGTGGTGTACAGCGCTTATATTGTTCTCGTGGGGAGGGGGTTATTCACACGCTTCATTCCCACACCGCCTGCTTGACGGAGTCGGCGAGCTGAGGCCGTTTGAGGTGGGAGCAGAGCGGTGGGGTTCAGAGTACGCTGTGAGCAATGTCTGTATGTAAAACACGCGGAGTGCGTGCGAATGTTATCAGGCGAGATGGGGCGACGTGCCATTATTACCTGGTGTCGGTCGGGGAAGACAAACTGCTAGTATCAGCGTCTTCTGACAACAGAGCGCTGCGTTCGCTATCCGAATCACCGCTGCCTCGGCTGTTGCGAACACCCGTTTGCGTAGGGCCGTAGTGCGCCGGTGCCCGGTCGATAATCTGAAAGGCTTCCTTGGCGTCAACTTGCTGGTTCGTATCGATCAGATGTGCAAGAATGGAACTTGAAATCGATCGAGTTTCCTTTACCTAGCCAGGCAAGTATGTATTTGCGTATCCCCTTCTCCAAACCTTTCGTTTTTCGGCCAATATATCCCGCTTTACAAAAACAGGAGAAAGACTAAATACACATCTATGTGGCCTGCAACGGCAGTCGGTCTTTACCCCCCCCCCCCACCCACCCCTCTTAACCGTAGCGAAGAATACACGCAAGTTTGTCGCCGGGAAAGCAGTCGTAATCGCCGTCCTTAGACGTGATCTTATTAATTCGTTTGCTGCGTCCCTAGAAAAGGTAGTCTTATAAATAAGTCTTTCTTTTCTGCAGTTGCGACGTCAGGCTTTGTTGCCCGCTCTCTAATGTTCCAGAGGAGAGCCGATGCGTCGCACTCTATCCGGCAACCCCTGGACGAAATTTCGTTTTAGATGAAGGGGGACAAAACTGTGAAAAGTAATGCACTGTCACGTCCAGGTGTTCTTTTTCGGAATATCTTGCGTTAAATAGAACCATCCTCTTGTCTGTGTATAAGGACATCGAGGAACTTGATCACATTGTTCACCTCAGCCTCTGCAGAAAACTTTAGGGAGAGCTGTGCCTTTTTAAACTGTTCAGCTAGACCATCGATATTGGTGGTACTTTTCATGCAAAAGAGCTCGTCCATTAACCGAGCCATTTATAGGCTCTTTGAGACTTGTTTACTCGACCTTGATTATAGTGCCATGTCTACTTAATCTTTTTCACGGCAAGGATGTGTGATAAACTTAAACCGCGCGTAAAAAGTTCGGTCCAGCTAATGCTAGAAGTCAAGGAAATGTAAGAAGCAATTTATGCTTACGTGCGTACGTCATGTCCGGCCCAGATGGGGAGAGGGGCGGTGAAACATAGAGTGGGGTAGCTTCAATGCAAGTCTACTCACTATAATCCAGTGCAGGTCTCCGTCCCTGCACTACCCTGCTCTGGAGCATACGGTGGACATCATTGGACTACGATGGTTTAACTGTCATCATGTCCGTGCCAAAAGAGGGAGTTATTGACTAAGTGTTGGACAGATGATTTATTGGTTGAAGGACTAAGTCGGGAGCGTATAATCACGAGGGTGACCAGCCACGTCGGCGGACGCACATGAGCTAGAAGTGGTCGGTGTCACAGCGAATCGGATCGGCTTGCGATGATCCATACTGGATACATACCTAATGTGGAGCTTCTGCGCGATCAAAATCGTCAGGACAGTGACCCGTGGTTCGAACGGAAAATGTTTAACTAGCTAACACTCGATGACCAAAGACTCCAGATCCTAAAAACCAGTTGGTGACAGCTACCGATTCCAGAAATGACCCTCTCAATCGTCAGTCGGTGATCTACTCAGCTGAACCACCGTTTTCTCCGGACTAAAAAGTACCTCAAAAATAAGGTCTTTTAGCTGACGTACAATTTTTAGCCACCGCATTCCAGGTGTGTGCATATTTTAAGAAGAAGAAGAAGAAGAAGAAGAAGAAGAAGAAGAAGAAGAAGAAGAAGAAGAAGAAGAAGAAGAAGAAGAAGAAGAAGAAGAAGAAGAGGAAGAAGAAGAAGAAGAAGAAGAAGAAGAAGAAGAAGAAAAAGAAAAGAAGAAGAAGAAGAAGAAGAAGAAGAAGAAGAAGAAGAAGAAGAAGAAGAAGAAGAAGAAGAAGAAGAAGAAGAAGAAGAAGAAGAAGAAGAAGAAGAAGAAGAAGAAGAAGAAGAAGGAGAAGAAGAAGAAGAAGGATGTTCGCTCGCCGGAATCATGGTTTTATTCGTCTGACGGTATATCGCAAGTGGTTGCCCACAGCTACGAAACAGGTCACGAGTTTAACTTCGCAGCCACGAAGCTCATCGCCCACGCCAGATGCAATACAAGCCGAGAATTGATTGAAGCCTTGGCCTCCGATGAGAACTCGGTCAATCGATTTATCGATCTGGCGCCAGCATACAGGGCCCCTGCGTAGTCACGTCCGGACTGGCGCCACTGCTGTCTGATTGGTCCCTGCCCCCTCTAAATGTTACTCGTTTATTTCGCTGTTTTATCTCTGACGATGAACTCCAGTAAGAGTTCGAAAACTCAGACGAATAAAGCAATGATTCCGGTTAACGAAAAACCTTCTTATTCTTCACATATATGTTTTCAGTCCTTTGTTATCAGTCCGGTGCAATGACACGGGGAACAAATTCGTGGGTGGTGTACAGCGCTTATATTGTTCTCGTGGGGGGGAGGGGGGGTTATTCACACGCTTCATTCCCACACCGCCTGCTTGACGGAGTCGGCGAGCTGAGGCCGTTTGAGGTGGGAGCAGAGCGGTGGGGTTCAGAGTACGCTGTGAGCAATGTCTGTATGTAAAACACGCGGAGTGCGTGCGAATGTTATCAGGCGAGATGGGGCGACGTGCCATTATTACCTGGTGTCGGTCGGGGAAGACAAACTGCTAGTATCAGCGTCTTCTGACAACAGAGCGCTGCGTTCGCTATCCGAATCACCGCTGCCTCGGCTGTTGCGAACACCCGTTTGCGTAGGGCCGTAGTGCGCCGGTGCCCGGTCGATAATCTGAAAGGCTTCCTTGGCGTCAACTTGCTGGTTCGTATCGATCAGATGTGCAAGAATGGAACTTGAAATCGATCGAGTTTCCTTTTACCTAGCCAGGCAAGTATGTATTTGCGTATCCCTTCTCCAAACCTTTCGTTTTTCGGCCAATATATCCCGCTTTTACAAAAACAGGAGAAAGACTAAATACACATCTATGTGGCCTGCAACGGCAGTCGGTCTTTACCCCCCCCCCCACCCACCCCCCCCCTCTTAACCGTAGCGAAGAATACACGCAAGTTTGTCGCCGGGAAAGCAGTCGTAATCGCCGTCCTTAGACGTGATCTTATTAATTCGTTTGCTGCGTCCCCTAGAAAAAGGTAGTCTTATAAATAAGTCTTTCTTTTCTGCAGTTGCGACGTCAGGCTTTTGTTGCCCGCTCTCTAATGTTCCAGAGGAGAGCCGATGCGTCGCACTCTATCCGGCAACCCCTGGACGAAATTTCGTTTTAGATGAAGGGGGACAAAACTGTGAAAAGTAATGCACTGTCACGTCCAGGTGTTCTTTCGGAATATCTTGCGTTAAATAGAACCATCCTCTTGTCTGTGTATAAGGACATCGAGGAATTTGATCACATTGTTCACCGCAGCCTCTGCAGAAAAACTTTTAGGGAGAGCTGTGCTTTTTTTAAACTGTTCAGCTAGACCATCGATATTGGTGGTACTTTTTCATGCAAAAAAGAGCTCGTCCATTCACCGAGCCATTTATAGGCTCTTTGAGACTTGTTTACTCGACCTTGATTATAGTGCCATGTCTACTTAATCTTTTTCACGGCAAGGATGTGTGATAAACTTAAACCGCGCGTAAAAAGTTCGGTCCAGCTAATGCTAGAAGTCAAGGAAATGTAAGAAGCAATTTATGCTTACGTGCGTACGTCATGTCCGGCCCAGATGGGGAGAGGGGGCGGTGAAACATAGAGTGGGGTAGCTTCAATGCAAGTCTACTCTCACTATAATCCAGTGCAGGTCTCCGTCCCTGCACTACCCTGCTCTGGAGCATACGGTGGACATCATTGGACTACGATGGTTTAACTGTCATCATGTCCGTGCCAAAAGAGGGAGTTATTGACTAAGTGTTGGACAGATGATTTATTGGTTGAAGGACTAAGTCGGGAGCGTATAATCACGAGGGTGACAAGCCACGTCGGCCGACGCACATGAGCTAGAAGTGGTCTCCAAGATGAGGCTCCGACTTCAACCCCGGCGAAGGCCCCAAGGTAAGCGACAACCAGGTAAGTTAAATACTCGTTTGTTAAATTTGCCTGCTCAGGCTTTTGATTTCAGCAACCAGATAACCGAGAAACTGGAGGACCTGCATGCTCCAGATAATAATGCCATCGTGGAGAAACGATGGTGTCAACTGCGAAATGTCATCCAGTCCACCGCTCTCGAAGACCTCGGATGCGCACAACTTCAACACCATGACTGGTTTGACGACAACAATGACGACATCAGCAACGTACTCACGGAGAAGAATAAACTAGTCAAAGTCTACATGGACCTTCGAACTGACACCACCAAATCAGCCTTCTTCAGATGCCGCCGCCTTGTACAGCAGTGGCTGCTGGAGATGCAGGACGTCTGGATGGTCCGAAAGGCTGAGGAAATCCAGGGGTATGCGGACCGCAATGAAATGAAAAACTTTTGAAAAGCCATCAAGGCCATCTATGGCCCCTGCATCAAAGAGACCACACCGCTTCTCAGCTTGGATGGCCCAACACTGCTGACAGAGAAATCGCAAATTCGGAAGCGCTGGGCCGAGCACTTCAAAAGTGTCCTTAATTGCTCATCATCCATCTCCGATGCTGCCATTGCCCAGCTCCCTCAAGTGGACATGAACAATGACCTGGATCCGCCTTCTTTACCAGAACCATCAAGGCCGTGCAACAGATTTCCAGCCGAAATCACCGGGATCTGACGCAGTTCCACCGGAAGTCTACAAGCACGGCGCGCCCCGGCTGATGGCAGAACTCGCAACACTCTTCCATGAGATGTGGCACCAAGGACAAGTTCCTCAGGATTTCAAAGACGCGACCATCATCCACCTCTACAAATGAAAGGGGAACCGGCAACTCTGTGATAATCACAGAGGCATCTCGTTGCTCAACATCGCTGGGAAGATCTTCGCTCGTATCATTATAAATCATCTGAATGGTCATCTAGAGCAGGGACTGCTCCCAGAAGCCAATGCGGCTTCCGACGAGACCGCGAAACAACCGAAATGAGCTCGCCGCCCACCAGCTACAAGAGTAGTGTCAGGAGAGGCTAACCCACATCTGACGAACGCCTTCGACTCTGTGAACTACGATGGACTGTGGAAAGTCATGCAGAAATTCGGCTGTTCTGAGAGGTTCACACACATGGTGCTTCAAGGCGGGATGATGGCGTGTGTCACTGTCAACGGGACGGTATCCGAAGCATTCGCAGTGACCAACGGAGTGAAGCAGGGCTGCGTACTGGCATCCATACTCGTCAGTCTCATGTTCTCTCCTATGCTGATGGACACCTACCGGGATCAGCGCCCTAGGATCCGCATCGTCTTCAGAACGGACGGACACCTCAACAATCGGTATATGAAGGCCCCAACGCGTGTGCCTACTGGTAGCGCCCATGACTTGCTCTTCGCGGATGACTGCGCCCTTAACACAATGATGGAGGAGGACAGGCAAAGAAGCATGGACCTCTTCGACGAAGGCTGCGCCAATTTTTGATTAAATATATGTACAACCAAGCGAAAAAAGCGTCCAACCGCCCCGGCTATTCGTTTTGAGGCCACGAATGTGCACACAGACGGCAAGTTCACGGTGCCCAGCTTTATGCCTGGTGCACCCGACGGCGCCACAACGCCCTCACGTGTACACTGTCCTCCAGACGGTAGTGCTGCTGCCGGCGGGCACCGCGTCGCCGACACCGCCGTTGATGCTGTCGATGACCCCTGCCAGGCCTCGGCTGCAAACGTAGCAGTCCAACGTAACCAGGTGAGTGCTGCCGGCACTGTGCCTCGATATCGTCCCACCTCCACGTCCGCCAACTGCCGCTCAGCTCCCTGAATCAATGTTAACGGCGCTCAACTAAAACATGTGGAAACCTTTGCTAATCTAAGAAGCACGCTGTCACGCAACACGAGAATCGATGACGAGGTTGCCCAACGGATCTCCAAAGCGAGTAAGGCCTTCGGTCGGCTGCAGGCCTCCATGTGGAATCGCCACGATATTGTACGAGGCCGTCGTCTTGAAGATGCTCCTTTATGGAGCGGAGACCTTGACCGTCTACTCGAACCAAGCCAGGAACCTGAATCACTTCCATCTCAGCTGCCTCCGCCAAATAAAGAAGCTGAGATGGCAAGTCAGGATCCCGGACACGGAAGTCCTGGAGCGAACCGGAATCCTCCGCATCCATGCCATGCTGAGGCAAGGGCATCAGCGATGGAGCGGCCACCTGGTGAGCATGGACGATGAGGAACTACCCAAATGACTTTTCTACGGGAATGTCGCTACGGGTGCTTGCCGACAGGGAAGTCAAAAACGACGCTATAAGGAAATTTTGAAGAAATCACTGAAGCAACTGCAAATCGACCCGGCAACCTAGGATGACCTCGGCCAGGATAGGCTGGCATGGAGAAGATCCTTTAAGACTGGTGCAGCAATCTATGAGGCCAACCAGATCGCCGCTGCTAAGGCCGAAAGGGCGGCTCGCAAGTCACAAGCGCCGCGGATCAACACCGCAAATACCCAAGCCCTGCCAACATGCTCACGCTGTCAACGCACATTCCGCGCGCGAATCGGCCTGATCGGACATCTTCGAACTCAATGCAACAACAATCCCAAAACATCAACCTTTGCCACACCTACCTCAGACCCCACGACGACTACCACCCCAACCACTGATAACAACTTTATCGATGCCCCGCCTCCCACGATCAGTGACACCATCCAACCTCCTCCACTCCTCTCCATACGCATTCTTTGGCACCTTCAAATTCTTTAATGCTGCAGCTGTCTCTGGATCTGGTGAGCGTCCTGCCTCGCTTACCACAAATTCCAAGTAGTAGATTTTTTTCGAAGAAACTCGCTCTTCTCCAAGTTTTTTTCAGGCCATAACCAATAAGATTTTCCATGACCTTATCGAGTCTCTGAAGCATCTCCTCGTCTGTACGACCGACGACCAAAATGTCATCCAAGTAAGCAACAGTCCCAGGGATATTTGTAAGCATGGTGTCCATAAGCTGCTGGAATATACTGGGTGCCGTTTTGACGCCATAGTTGAGACGAGTATATTTGAATAGACCCTTATGTGTATTAATTGTCAACATCTCCTGCGCTGCCTCAGCAACCGGTAGCTTTAGATATGCCTCATAAAAATCAATCCTTACGAAAACGTTTCCTTCACTTAACGTCGCAAATGTGTTCCACAGTCGGCAGAGGGTAATAAAAGTCTTCTAAGGCGTCATTCAACCCAGTTGAATAATCTGCGCACAACCCTTTTCTCCCGTTAGGCTTCTTTACCGCCACTATCGGGGCTGCCCACGCTGAAACGTTTGTGGGGCAGATAATGCCATTCTGCTGCAAGTGCTCCAGTTCTTCCTCGACCGCTAATTTTACTGCAAATGGGACGCGTCGACTCTGTCTGAATTCTGGCTTCTTCCCTGGATTCACCATCAAACTAACTGTAGTTTTTCCTCAGGTCCTCTTCCGTTATGTTTACAGCACAGCATATCTCCTGGAATGGTCGACTCCACAGACCCAACTGTGAGATGGTCTTGTTGCCAAGCCGATCGTTTTCGAACTTCTAGACGTAAATGTCTGTGGAAAACACCCTAAAAACTGCATTCGTGTATTATTTGATGCCCAGGCACTGACGGCTATTGGTTTCAGTTTAGGCGACCCAAGGACCTGTCACATGTCTATGCTGATTATCGTCAGGTCGGAAGCCGCATCTACCTGCAACGTAGCGGGTTCTCCATCAATAATGACTGTCGGGTATTTTGTGTCTTCGCAGCTAAGTACCTGGGAGTCGTGCTGCGCAATTGCATTACATCTCTTTCCTGGACTCGATTGCTCTTTTCGACGGTGTGTTGCTTTGTGACCGACCCACAAACACTTGTAACATCTTCTCGTGCGATACGGACAATCTGACACGAAATGCCATCCACCACACTACGACAAGCTGTCTTTGGTTTCCTTGAAAAGCTAGTGCTCTCGTTCGGTCTGCTCGCTTTCGTGTCAAAAACACGCACATGTTGGCTGTTTACGTCACCGATCAGCCTAATGCCATTTTTGATATGCATGATCCGGACATACTCCTCTGCTAGTTGTTGCACCGTCATTTCGGCTTTCTGATCTAGCTGAGTGAGCAATCGTGTGTGGACGTCAGCGGTCTCCGGCAGAGTTAGTGCTTTAATGAAGAGAAGGGCCTTTATCTGTTGACTAGTGGCCTGTTCTAGGTCTGCTTGATGGTAGGCCTAATTCAATCGGCCAGCTAGGTCAATATGGTCTTCATGAGACGACCCCTCTATGTTAAACACTCATAAGGTCGATTGAATAAAGACTTTGAGGAACTAAACAAGGATTTCAAATTCTTAAACGTGTCCTCAAATGAAATATCCCCCGGCTTCTTTGGCAACATGAATTGTACGTACTGCTCATGTTCGGGCTGGCCTAGCTTCAAAAGCAGAACTTCCCCCTTCTCTTTTTCCTCCAATTTTGAGCCTTCCTCTTCAACTAGAAGTGCATATTTGCGGTACCAAACTACAAAATTGATGCCACCGTCGGGATCGTAAGTGAATTCTGTGATCCGGTCTTAAAGTTCTTTGCGTTTTTTCTTCCCAGCCGGAGTCAAACTTTTTTACATTTCTGAAAGCAGCGCCGCAAAAATGGCCCGTTGTCCGTCAAGTAACTGCTACATTTGTTCTGCTGTAATCATAAGCTCGGACATCTGCGTCGCCAGTTTGTTCTATCCAGACGGGTGTGATAGAGGAGAAGGCAAAACGGGTTCTCTGAAAAAAAACCCTTTTTATTCTGTGCCGGTATAAAACAGCGGATCTCTAGCTCATAAACTCTCGTTTATTTATTCAGTTCTGGGTTTTATCGAACGTTCCGGTCAATGGCGTGACAATCGCGGAGAGCGTTCTGGAACCGTCCGGCCTGTAACGTGGTTCACGTTGATTGGTCGCATCTCATGTTGGAATCCCCTCGCGGAAACATCTCGAAAGTTTGGGCCGCACGCGTGCTCGGTGCAGCGGCGCACACTGTAATCATAAGCTCGGACATCTACGTCGCCAGTTTGTTATATCCCGACGGGTGTGATGGAGGAGAAGGCAAAGCCGGTTTCTGGGAGAAAACACTTTATTCTGGGCCCAAAGACAACAGCAGATCTCAAGCTCATCGACTCTTGTCTACTTATTGAGTTCTCGGGCTTCTCGAACATTCCGACCAATCGTGACGGCGAGCATTCTGGAACTTTCTGGCCTGCAACGTGGCTCACATTGATTGGTCGCCTCACATGCTGAAAAACCCCTCGCGGAAACTTCTCGAATTTGGGCCGCACGGCGCCTGGGGGCTTGACGCGTGCTCAGTGCAGCGGCGCACACTGATTGGTGGCCTGGTTGCCCAGGTGTCTGTCTCAGCTGACTTGGCCTGTTGCGACGTGCGTCCTCACGTGCTCTTTCCGTCTTGGGCCGCGACTCGACTGCGGTTCCGTCACCATAACAACTAACCAGCCGGAGTTAAGCCCACTGAGAATTGAAGGGGGCCACCACTGACGAACAAGGTGTCGCCGCCTTCAGTGGCGTGGGACTTAGTTAGGCGGACTTGCGAGGTATTCATCACACACGGAAATAAAGTTGCTAGACGTGGGGCGTGGTACGGTAGCCTCAAAATTTGGAACTGGAAAGAAACAGTAAAGGGGGGAGACATAACACAAAGGTTACCGATTGAACCTGCAGGAGTGTGGTACGCACGCAGGAATATATAATTGAGTAGATTCAGAAACAGAGACAGTTTATTGGCCTGACATTTTGGATTCTCATTCGAACCCATCAGTGGCAGATAAGGGTGATATAGGCACTAGGTGAGCAGGATTTATAGTACGTAGTGGCCATGCGATCATATGCTTAGTACAATTAACGATTTTCGCGAGCACTACTGCTAATTGTAGTATGTACTATACATAATGCTCACCTTGCGCCTCTATTATCCTTGATGATGCGTTCGAGTGATGATCCAAAACGTCAGGCCAATAAACTTCTTGTTTGAACGATCGCATCTTCTCCTTCTGAATCGCTTTCTAGAACTCGTCTGTTCCCTTCTATCCGCATTTGAACAGATGGGTGTGATGACATGAAAATAAAATAGTTGCGTGTCTCACCCATGCTAACCAACTGGGGTTGACTGCAATTCATGTAGAGCCAGGATCTGAAGGTCTGTACTTCGAACTCTCAGATCCACTTCGCATCAGACCCCACTTTATTCACACTATTCTCGGGGCCGGGTCGGTGCGATAGGGCAAGCTGGGAAAGATCACATGTAATCCAGAAATGCTAAGTTCAATCATCCGTGTTTTCACCCCTACCACATTTGGTAGTTTATTGTTCAACTCTAGGTGTTTCTACCCCTTCCCCCCCTTCCCCACCCCCGCACTGTTTATATTAACATGTCTTCCTCGGATAGACAGGAGTGTTGTGCGAAATGATCTACTTTCTTGACGTTGAACTGTCCAGCTAGCGGAACTTCGCGTCTGCAAGCATATACAATGATATCAGCTTGTTTACATGGCCATCACAAGGACTTCCGACCGCAATTTTTGTTAACACCAGTCACAGGATAAAAATTTCCGGGTCAGCGCAACTTCCAGATCAAGTTTTGGGCGTCTCCGGTGATTGCAAACGTGCTAAAGACTGCACTGACGATGGTCGCTTGACGGAACCTGGTGACATGTGTATGTGTTAGTGTAGGACGGTTTGCGCAGTGATACTTATGATTTTCGAAATCATGTTAGAAGGTGGAATGTGCGACCCCGCTCCCTATCCTACACACGTTACTGACTGTATCGGCTTAGAGCTCATATTAAGTTTTGTTGATATTCCCCCAACCAGCAGAATGACATAATCGACACAGACCAGGTATACAGGAATGGCTATTTCTAGCTTGTTAGCCACCGTCAGCCAGCCATGCCCACCCCAGGTGGTGCCTAAACCGAGGCTCGAACCCGCGAATCGGTGACTAGAAGTCCACTGCTCTAACCACTGAACCACGGGTTTTTTTTTCTTGTCATTTTCGATTGGGAATACTGACAATGGTGGATGAAATGGCAATTTCTGGCTTATTAGCCGTCATCAGCCAGCCATACACAACCCCAGGTGTTGCTGGTTAGAAGAACAACGCTCTACCAACTTCACTGGGTACCCAAAAAATCTCCCTCAAAATAAACTACACTGAACAGACCTAAAATTGACCGGCGTCCATGCGCAGGTTTGTCGACCAACACTGCTATTGACACATACAGTTAATCAGCCTTGCTAATTTACAAATGCATGTGTATGTACAATGCCTGTACGGCCCCTGAGTCAAACCCGATCTTTTTGTACGGTATAGTATCACCCGGTTTATCGTGTCTACCCAGTTCCAAAATCTTCTCCATATAGACTCGCCGAAGCCCGTGTTCTTCATAGCTGTCAATTGGTGGGAACATGAGGCCATCATGCAGACTCGGGGCTAGTCAGCAAGGCTCCATCTGAGAGCCTCAGCATTACGCGTCCCGAGCAACACTTGGAACGAAGCTGAACACGTGCATAGTCAGTACAAGGTGGTGTGTGGCGCGTGTAGACAGACTGCTGTTATTTTCAATTACTGCTCCGAAGCTCGGAATGGGACACTTACCTTTGGTTGTCCACCGGAACGTGGTGGGTTTGGTAGGGTAGAGGGCGGTGGATTTAACCTAACTCAACATTCACTGCAAGCGGATTCAATCGCAAATCAAAGCTGCCTTCACCTCATCAGCTACGATGGGTGGGCTTCTGTGGGCACAATGAATGAGATCCATCGACGAACACCCACTGATTACTAACGGAACACAGTCGTTTCGCTCGACCTTGGGGCTTACTCTCGAGCCCCGCCAACAGCCGAACAGCAGTCGCGTTGGCAGATGATGACTGCCGGCTCAATGGTTAGAGCATTGTACTTCTGTTCAACATGTTGCGGGTTCGATCTTAGGGTGGGGCATCACTTGGGGTTTGTTATGACTGGCTGATGACGGCTAATGACCTAGAGATGGCCATTCCAGTCTCATTTGTCTTTACCGGCATCCATAATCTGACAATAACTGAGCTTTCGACATATATATATATATATATAGGCAGAATAACATGACCGACAAAGACAAGGGAGACTGGAATGGCCATTTCTGGCTTATTAGCCGTCATCAGCCAGCCATGCCCAAACCCAGGCGCTGCGGCGCCCGAGCCTCGAACTTGCGACCTTGTTGGGCAGAAGTCCAACGCTCTACCCACTGCGCCACGAGCTCGTTGTCTTGCCGGTTTCGATCGGGAATATTGACAATGGTAATGGGGCGCTCACCGATCGGTGAGCGCCCCATTACCATTGTTATATATATATATATATATCGTATATTATATCAATATTATAAATATATCATGTATATATCAGGTATGATTGTTTGGTACGCACAATACGCTAGCAGACGTCTGAGTGATCAAGAGGTTCCATCTCATATCCAGTCGACTTCACCGACATCCAGATAAAAGTGATTGTGTGTATCAGATTATCCGAGCACTTGTTCTAGAGCCTAGTACTTCAATTTGGAGCGTTTCCATGTTCTATTGAATCGTGCTCCATCCATACCTGTGTGAGAAGTGGTAAACCATCCAGTTAAACTGACCATCTGGTGGCCTTGCGCATCCTTCCAGGAAAGGATTTTGCCTAGTAGATTCGCAAAGAGTTAAATGCACTAGAAAACAGTTGAAAACACGCACGCAGATGAATGATCCCACCCAGATGTGCGAGATCGATAGGACCCTAACCTTGACAGTAAATCTGCGTTCCCTTGAAATTGGCACACAATAGGGCCCCTGCTATTCCCGTACCTTGCCTTCGTTTCTTTTACTTTGTTATCGGTGCACTCTGAAGCACATCAAACGATTTTTGTTTAATGGGATAATGTTTGAGGAGAAAAGAGATGAAAAACATTAGGAAGACTTACTGATATCGGTTTACCGTGTGCAACCATGCGCCAAATTCAAATTATATAGTTCTGAGAGGTGTCTTGATTTCAGAATATAATACCGGCAAGAACAGAAACAAGAGTAAGTATGGACACCAGACGAGGTATCCGACTGTAGGGTAGGTGGCTATGCACCATAGTCCAAACCCCAAACCTCAATTCCAAACTTACCCTTTCCCTTAACCCTGCTGTAATGCAACGTAAGACCACAGATAATACGGTGGCTAGCATGCCCTAACAGTTTGCCAATTTTCCCTTGCAACAGAGTGCCTCAATGCCGTACCGATGTTCAACTCCCCACTCCGACACAGAGGAAACCAGGCACACAGTCCTCATTACCACGTGTTCCATGATTTAACCATGGTTTACAAAGATCCCTCCCGCACTGACTCGCCCCATAATTATCGCTTTTTATTCCTCTAAGGAGAATGTTACACCTCAACTTATTGCGAACTAACCGGAAATAATTATCCTTACAGTGATCTGTAACTTACATTGGATCGCTTGCTTCTAAAGTACTTTTGCATTTACATCCAAGTTAATATAACGATCTGGATTACTTATATGGCGCGTACACAGGGCACAGGAGTAGGATCACCCCACTGCAGGGTCCGACGTCCTAACCCTAACCTAAACTTAAACCTACACTTAATCTGACAGCAACCAGTAACCTTAAACGTAACCCTAACCCCAACCAAAAACCTAACCCTATTTTCCAGGGAGTTTGATGCAAAGACACCTGTCCTGCGGGCGCTTACGCTACTGTTATAGGGACCGTATGATTAATCTCTACCAACCTATCGTTGCAGTTTGCAGCTCCGTCGCTGTGCGCGTTTGCCGTCTTTAGTTCGGCTACGATAGGCACTAAGGCCTGGCTGATTACGAAAGCACGAAAGTACAACCTGCCCACGTTGCATCAAGGAACCTCCCCCAGTTGACCATGCTTAGCACCTTGGTTAGAAGCCGGGTTCGTGCTAAGAAAATCGAAGCGTACGCTTGCACAGCATTAAACAGTCCCCCCGGCTAACGACGCTCGATGGTCCCGTGGTGCCTTGAGCGCGTTAGCGCCTCCCGACTCTGGCGCCCACGGTGCGCTTGAGATCATTAGATGAGAGCTCTTGAGCTGCCGGACAATGGAAGCATATCCTCTGGGAAAGCCAATCACAGACGCCCACAAACGCTTCTAGTCCCCAATCAACTTGCTAAGTGGACACGGACTGGCACTCAAATGAAGTTTATTCACTCACGCCGATGTCACCCCCAGTAGACAAACACACGCGCACGCAGGCCCAGAGATAGCCGCACGTCGGGGTCTCTGACCATCACAGAGTTTCTGTACAAAATACACTACTTCTACTGGTATGTTTCCCCATTCTCCTCTTCCACAACGGAACTGGGACAGATGATTGTAGTGCACAGAGTCCAAACACTGCTTAGAGTCATTACACCCCAATCCTGACTGGAGCCGGACTGACATGTTGAGCCGAACCTTCATGCTCATGCTATATCAAACACGCACTGCACCCAATACCCACCGCTCTTCACGGTAAAAATCAATAAGTAAAAACCCTGGATTTCAGATACCACTAGGCTTTTTGGAAGGAACCCCTGTAGAGTCTGTCTACTCAAACTGTTCAATGCCCTGCACGCATATATAGGGCATCCGAATAAAGTTCCTTAAAAATTGCAACGAAAACCTATAGAATGCTTGAAAACGCTCCCTAATATGATCAGAAAGCAGTAAAAAGGTCACGCGTTGAGTAATTCTACATTTATTTAGCAGTAAAGAAACTGGGATGACTACGAGGGCTGCTCCACGCCACCGGTTTGGCTGTCCTAGTTTTGTGGTTGCATGATAAAGTCGTGAATCTGTCGACGAAGGCGTTGTCTCACTGAAAAGAAGAGAAAGAGAGAGAGCGGGAGAGAAGTTAGGGACAACATGAATAAGACAACCATTACGCTAAACTACGGTAAAACTTTACGCAGTTAAACATGAAATGCTATGGTAAGTCATGCATCTGTGAGAGGAGAACCCACCTTCACCGAGGACTTCAGCAAGTTCCATAAAATGATTGCATATTTCACGACCAAGCTTGTCCTCCTTGAAGAACTGGCGGATATTTTGCAGCATCCCCATCATATACGGGCTGAATTTGCCGTAACCCCCTTCCCTGACGTCAGAATCATCATCATCGTCGTCGTCGTCCTTATCATGACGATTGTATCGTCTGTTACCGTGGTGATCCGCCGCAACACTGAAGACCAGAGCCGCAAGTAGAAGGAAAAGCCAACTTCTCATCTGCCTAATGCACGGAAATTAGATAATAGTTCACCCCTCTCGACTCAGTTTATATAGGACCAAAACCAGCGAATGTTAACAAATGCACACACACACACACATGCACACGGTTCTAGTATCTGGCCAACTAAACTTCCAGAATTGAGATCACGCCTAAGAAGCCTGGTCGACCTGATCGAGATACTTAAACCAGATAACAGCAGATACTTCCGTGGTAAGGAAGAAACCCAGATCTGGTTTTGGATGGGTTGGCAGCGCGAGATTCTGCTTGGAGGGGTAAAGTACCAGAACCAAATAGTCGATGCCTCACACCCAGAGAGATGGTTTTGTGTCTGTGTTCAGCACTCGGTGAAATGCTAAGGTCCTCAACCTAATACGTTGGGTGCCTGTGTTACCCTGTAATGGTGGTATGCAGGCAAGAATAGTGGACAAAATCACTACATGCTCGCTTCTGACTAGGAACTTTCTAATTGACCTGGGTCACGCCTAACGTCGGAAAAGGTATCATGTTTAGAAGCTTGAACCGTTACTTCCGTCGCCATTGCCTTACTCATGTAATGTCGACATCAAAACTTGAGATGTTGGTATGGCACATATTTGATGGTATTTTTGTTTGTTGAGTTAAATTGATGCACAGAAGGCTGTTTTATAATGAGGAGTTCACTTCAGGTCTGTTTATTGAAAGGAAAACTGGGTCAAACGGGGATAATTTCGATGTTTTTTGCTATCCAGGAATTTTCCTAAGCTATTGAAAGCTTCGGATCAAAACATTTTGTTTCTGCTCCTTGTACTATAAAAGAATTCAAATTATACGGAAATTTTCGATATTACACTTCGGAGAACGGAAAATTTGGTTTTGCTTTCACGAAAGCAGGTATGAGAAATCGCCATTTTTGGGAAAACAAGGGCATATTTATTTTTAAAAGATCATTTTTGCAAATAAATGACGTTTTTAACAAAAAAGACTCAACAATCATCACGCGTAACTGTACAATATTTTACCACACTGATAGTTAGGACTGTAAATACGCATATGTATGAGAAACCGCGACACGCCGTCACTTTTCTCTGTCACGGCGTATGCGAAAGATATCCGGAAAATTCATATCTGCAGTTGATTATGCAGATATTCGACAAAAAAATATGTAATTAAAGTGCTTTTTAGAGATGTGACTTATTATAAAAGGTTCTTATGTTGATCTTAGGCAAATAAATTGCCGTATTGTGTTGAGGAAATATTTTTCGGCAAACAGTTTTCATGTTTGGGTGAGTCTACAAATATGATATAAACGGTCATCTGCATTAGAAACAATGTCTCAAAACGCATTATTGTAGTAAATAATTTTAAGAAATATCTTATTTTGAAGGTTTTAATAAGCACATAGAACAGAATCTACATTTATGCGCCATAGACTGAAAACCCGGAAAATCATCAGGCATTCGTCACTCTTTTAAGGATTATTTGAAGCTCATCGTAATCGAAAACCCGAAATACTTATAAAGAAATTTAACAAAAAGTAAGTCCCCTTAATATACACAAAATGGTGCATTCACGATTGCAACTGAAAATTCTATTTAAATGTTTTATTCAGTGACCGGCCTGTCAACATCTGAGCTTATGCAATATTTTTATCCTGTGATGGTCCTATCGGCACAATTAAGCGACAATCTATTTACCTTAGGTAAGCGCATCTTAAACACTGTAAAAACGGAAGAAAAACCACCAGTTCTTGTGAAACCGTACTAGAACTCGAAACTTAGGTGGTTTGGTAACGGCCATACTTTCCATTGCCCTTAATCTGGGAGACTACTTCCGTGGATTATACATAAAGGGACCCTTTTTGAACTTAATTCTACTTGTGTTTCTTTATTCACTCATTTTTACATGGACAGGCATCCAGTTAATTTACATCTTCAGATTAATTAGCTACACAAATTTTTCAGTTTTCGGAATTTGCTGATTTTCTAAAAAAATTAGTATTTCTAGATAACATAATATTAATTTGCGAACCGCAGATTGTTAAAGAAAGGTCGTTTCTTTACTGCTGTAAAACTTTGGGGGACGCAGTGTAGGAATATGTTTAAGGAAATGTGTTAGGTTCGGATGTCGTGGTGGTACTTATGGCTGTACTGGTCAAACTTCCGCTTAAAGTGTCAACGGATGGGGACATGATAATGTCCACAGGCAGAGCATTCCAGGCCTTAATCACTCTGTTGGAGAAGAAGAATCTTCTTGTGTCGAGTCTTGTACCTGTCACACGTAGTTTAATGGGATGTCCTCGCAAAGTAGTGGTAGTGGCCAGCTCAAAGAAGTCGCCAGATGCAAGGCAACAATCCTGACCCCTCAGCATGCGAAAGGCTTTTATAAGGTCGCCGCGTAGCTGTCTATAGTCCAGAGGAAACAGATCAAGATTAGACAATCGTGTCTCGTATGGCAGGTAGCTTTGACCTTGAACAAGCTTGGTTGCACGTCTTTGGACCTTCTCAAGGGTGTTGTGGTCTTTGACAGACTACAGTCTCCAGGCTTGTATGGCAAATTGCAATTGTGGTCGCACGAACATCCCGAAGACCTTATTAAAGCACTCTTTGTCGAACTTTGCAAACGCTCGCTTAATTAGATACAAGCTTGACATGACAGATTTTGCTACTTTTGAGCAATGGAACGATTGCTTGAGTGTGGGCGTGATCAATTCTCCTAGATCTTTCTGAGCCTCTACCTCTGGTAGCGCTGTGTCGTCCAGATAGTAAATTCTCTGGTGCCCGGATCTGGTTCTGCCGAATCGCAGAATATTACACTCGAATAAAATGTAATGTTTTGGAGGAGACATAAATTCCTGTAAGTAACTACAATTTAATTTGGCCCTAGGTAATCAAATAAGAATATATAGTTTATAGCAAGCGAACAGAGCAGGATTATTGAACCCGAAATTACGCAACAGCTCATCAACTACATCCCGTCGCTGCATAACAAAAACAGCTAATGAGGGAAGACAGGAAATTTGAATTCGTACAGAAAAATCGATGCATATCAGCAAGGTCAGTGGTTTTGCGCGGTAAAGTGGATCAATAAGGACAAAGTAGAAGGGAAATGTGTAAATCACGGAGCTAGACCTCATGCTCCAACTGTTTACACAAGTCCCGTTTCAACCGCCAAATATAGGCCACTTCCAGGTAGTGCGATGTATATGTTGTTCGTGCCCGAAAGAGTACTTGGAATGATATTTTAGGGCCAATGGAGTGACCAGCATCCAGCAGATGTTTAGTAACGGAAGAACGCAGAATTTTGTTTTCCTGGATTAGACGCCACCTGGAAAAGTGCTCAATCGACCTGACTGTCAATTGCCTTTGCGTTCGCCCGATGTACTTGCGTCCGCAAGAGCATTTAAATTCATAAACACAATTTGAAGTGGCGTGCACTGGTAAGGTATCCTTAGCTAGTGGATTAGGAAGGGACTTAGGAGAAGCGCAAACTATGACTTCGACAGCATTATGTGCTCTCAGTGGTGCATCGTAGACATCGTCTGATTATTTTTGGAATGTGATCACCCTTAAAGGGCAACGATATAAAAATGGGCTCCTTTGTAAATGAAGGTTCCGTTCATTTTGGCCGTAGTGGGTTGGTATGCTTGTCAATGGTTGACACTCTTTTCCAAAGGGCAAGAAACATCTGCTCTGTCGAGACGTTGAATGCAAAAATGGCCTGCCATCAATCAGCTTTACTTAAGCGAAGATATCCAGCACCTCCATTAAAAATTAAAGCAACTTTATTGATTAGCTTTACCGCACAAAACCACTGACCTTGCTGATTTGCATCGATTTTTCTGTACGAATTCCGATTTCCTCTATTCGATCATTAGTTATTTTTGTTATGCAGCGAGGGGATGCATCTGCTGAACTGTTGCGCAATTTGTTGTGTCCAATAAACCCTGCTCTGTTCGCTTGCTTTAAATTATGCATGTTAATTTGAATAAAGTAGAATGTCACGTAAATGATATTTAATGCTGAATTACGAACAGTTCAAGTTACGAGCACATGTCCGGGACGTAACTCGTTCATAAGCTGTGGAAGGTCTTTATGAAGAAGCGTGCGGCAAAGCATCGGAACCCGAAAATTCCTGTTCGAATTTCGGAAAATTATACAAATTACTGCACCTGTTAAATCCTGTTACATATGCACCCAAAAACGATTATTTCACCGTAAATGCTGCAAAAAAGACAAAGGCCTGATCTACGGAATCTGCGTTCGAATGTCAGAAGGACTTAACCAGGAGACCCAGATTCAATTGCTTTTTGCAGGGCGATTCCATGCAGTTTAATAATAATAATAATAAATAGGGTTAATTTGATAAAAAATAATGTTTTTATTACTGCATCCGATAATAATGCGTGTGTTATTATCACCATATAGTCAAATTTTTAAAATATGCCCTCCACTGTAATCACGTAGATGTTGTCCAAAACCTTGGACTAGTATCTTCCCTGATTTTTGAGTTGGCCGTTAGCGCAGGAATTCAGCTTTCTTCCTGAACTTCCATGTTAGTGAACAGACTCCCAAAACACTGCACAGTTATTTATGGTAAGTAGGCACTCACCAATTGGTTACAGGACTCACTCGTCCCGTAGTGCCTTAGGGGCTCATTATCGAGCCTCACCCTGCCGAGAGTGAGCCCCAAGGCACTACGGGACGAGTGAGTCCTGTAACCAATCGGTGAGTGCCTACTTACCATAAATAACTGTGCAGTGTTTGGGAGTCT
Source organism: Schistocephalus solidus (assembly GCA_017591395.1). Lineage (NCBI taxonomy): Eukaryota > Metazoa > Platyhelminthes > Cestoda > Diphyllobothriidea > Diphyllobothriidae > Schistocephalus > Schistocephalus solidus. The sequence goes on along the minus strand of WEDG01000645.1, from coordinate 101,684 downwards.
GGTTAATATTCCTGACCGAAACAGGCAAGACAACGAGCTCGTGGTGCAGTGGGTAGAGCGTTAGACTTCTGCCCAACAGGTCGCGAGTTCGAGCCTCGGGCGCCGCAGTGCCTGGGGTTGGGTATGGCTGGCCTATGACGGTAAATAAGCCAGAAATGACCATTCCAGTCTCCATTGTCTTTGTCGGTCATGTTATTCTGCCTATATCCTTAGCTGCCTTGCGGCTGCTGGCGGGGCTTGAGAGTTAGCCCCAAGGCACAACGGGACGAGCAAGTCCTGTAACCGATCGGTAAGCGCCTACTTACCATAGTTACTAATCCTGATCAAAACCTGCAAGACAACGAGCTCGTGGCGCAGTGGGTAGAGCGTTAGACTTGTGCCCAACAGGTTGCAAGTTCGAGCCTCGGGCGCCGCAGTGCCTGGGGTTGGGTATGCCTGGCTTATGATGGCTTATAAACCAGAAATGGCCCTTCCAGTCTCCATTGTGGTTGTTGGTCACGTTAGACTGCGCAGTTATATCCCGATATTCGCGCTTCTGAATCTGCGGCTTCACAAATTTTCATAGTTTTAACCTTGGAAACTAACACTTCAAAATTCACGGGTTCAGGAGATGTAATCCATGCATTTCTTCTTGACCGGTAAGTCTTTGTTATTGTCACTGTATTCATAACAATAATAATAAGTAGGCATAATTTAATAGGAATAATGTTTTACTTACTGTGTCCAGAAATAGTGCATCTGATATTATCATCATATATTTAAATTGATAAAAAATGATCAATACTGAAGATATGGTAATTAAATTTATGTCCTGCCTTTAAGGAAAGAAAGCGGGGTCATACAAGAGATCAGTTCATTTGTTGCATTAAAGTGTTAAGAAAACGGTAGGTAATACGGTAGCGCATAAATCAATAGTTTTGATACAATACGGTACGTAGTAACGTATAAATGAAGTTAAATTTATGGCAATATGACACTGTAACTTACTATATTTTAGTCTGATCGTAGAGTAAATACGAAGGCCCCTCATAAAAACATGAAAGAACGTTCATACTCGTCAAGAAGATGAAATGTACCCGTAGAATACCCTATTTCTAAACACTGAGAAGGGTCTCAGCGTCTCATTTAAAATGCCCTCACGAGGTTTCATAATCTCAGAGAGGATGCAGGCGATCGAAGGGCCCAGCAGTATGTACGGTATCTTACTGTATTAAAATTACAGTTCAGTAGATGCCATCGATGAGACAAGAGCTTTATTCGCGTTTCGAATTCCAACTCGAACCCAGCATCGGAGATAGTATCAGACACGGGTAATTAGTAAACAGGGCGTTGCAGCATTTATAGGATGCCGGCGCTATGATACGGCACGCCTATGACAATTAAACATCTTGCCCTGCAGCCATGACGACTGCACTCTGGTGCGTTACTTGTTTGATGGCCAGCATGTGGGTCGTTATCAGCTGAAATTTCGTCACCCGTGTTGGAGGGTGGCGTGGTGATTGCTCGGCCATCTGGATCCCGGGTACTGGCGTTGGAAAATGTGCTCACCTGAGCGCTCCCCGAGCAACCGATTGCTCTGGTCAAACTGAGTCTCAACACAGAGTATGGGTTTGGTAGGTCCTTGCACTTGTTAATAGACTGGGGGCCTTTAAACCATGAATCAATCAACTCTCGGCTCACACGATCACCACCTCTTGCGAGAATTTCGGCTTCTCCGAACTTGAATTTGCAGCCGATTCTCACCGAATGAGCCGCGACTTGAGAATTGACGTTATTTTACCGCACTGTTGCCGCCTGTTCTGCAATTCGCATCCGAAGCAGTCTTCCGGTTTATCCGACCTAGTTGCTTTGCCCGCAACGACAACAGATCCGATAAACAACTCCAGATGTTTCTTGCTGCGGCAGTGGGTCCTTTGGTCTCATTACCTGACGCTGAATGGCGGCCTCCTGTCTGCGTGCGGCTCCAACTCCAAGTGGCGCAAGAAGGCGGCTGAAGGCCTCCGATACATTTTTGACGTATGAAATCCCACGCTGATATTTAGGTTCGGTGCAATTTTTTCGTTCGTCCCGTTTGCGCATGCACCAGTTGACGAATTTACGTGGGAAGCCGTTTTCTCTGAACACCCGTCGAAGATATTGTAATTCAGCAGCCTTGTCTTCCGGCTCACTGCAGTGCATCTCAACAAGCCGATAAAGCGTCCTTACGCAACTGCTTTTGTGGTTGATTGGGTGGCTGCTTTTAAAGTTCAGTACTTGCATCGCATTTGTCACTTTCCTGAACACTTTGGTCTTTCGGGCACCACAATCTGTGCGACAGACGAGGAAGGCCAGTTGGTTGTTTTCTTCCTCCTCCATCGTGAATTGAATGTCCGGAACACGTTCTTTTAATGTCAGCACCTGATCCCGTCTCATGACGACGAAGGTATCATCCACATACCGAGTCCAGAATTCCGGTCTGCGGTGTTGGAAGACCAGCGACTCCGACCGTTGTATGAACGCCTCGGCTATCAGTCCGGAGATAGGCGAACCCATTGGTGTTCCCTGCACCTGCTCGTAGATCGTTCCGTCAAACTTGAAGTACGTCCTGAGACGGAACTTGAGGAGCTGAAAGACTTGGGCGTGTCCAGGGCATTTCTAGGTTTCACTCTATTTGCTTTGTAGAAGTAGTTCAATGGTCTCGACTGCCAGGTCCTGCGGAATAGAAGAAAAAAGGAACGTGACATCAAAACATACCATGATTTCGCTATGCAGGAGGCTTACCCCTTTAAGTGTCTCCAAGAATAAAGCTCTTGTCTTCTTCTTCTTCTTCTTCTTTTTCTTCTTCTTTTTCTTCTTCTTCTTCTTCTTCTTCTTCTTCTTCTCAATTACTACCTGGGTCTCGCATTTTTGGTTGTATCGACAGTACTATATCCGTTTAATTTTACATGTTCAATTTTAAAGGGACAGGTAAATTATTATATCAATTTTTCAAAGAACTTGAAGTATTTTTAGGGCATATACAGTGTTTTCATATGTACGTACGTATCTACTTATGTATAGGCATTTGCTAGTTGTTCAGCCCAAATTTGGGGCTCTAAGAACGTAACTGCTACGGATTTCGGGGTATTACCGAATTTCAATCGCGTACTTTAATAGGCAGAGTGAATGTAATTAGTAAATACACCACGTAAGGAGTTCCCGGATGAACTGATCAATTTTCTTTCAAATTCGCGTCTGAATGGCCCATGGCTCTGACCGGCAATTGAGCTATGATTGGATGAGCAGATAGGATAAGTGAGAAAGGGTCATTCCAACATCATCTGCATTTGCCAGGAAAACTTCCCCGTTAGGCTTCATTTATGTGCGATAAGTTTTTTATCCTTAAGAAACGCATATTTTACGACGCCCTTCTTCCAACCACAACCCTTCAGTGTTTCCCCTAATAAATTTGAGTACATAAGTATTGCTTAAGCATAAGTAGTTCGCCGAAATTCATGCACATTTGCCCAACATCTGATAGGATGCTGTCTGGTCACAGAAGTAGCAAAAATCGTTCTGCTGGATTCATACTTGCATTGCTAGTCGTTCCAGTCCTTGAACAGAGCACCATGCGGAGCGAGAGAAAGTGCGTACCTTTTAGAAAACACGGAATTTATTCAACGAAAATAAATGTTTTTAGAATTGTTTCCTTATAAACGCATAATTTTCTACTGAAATTCTACTATGCTGGTAAACTTGGCGTATGTGGATGGATCAAAATTAGACGTAGACTATTCCCTTGCTTCGAACAAGATGACGATTTCTTATTTTTAGCATATTACTACGTCTATTTATACAAAAGGTACAAACAAGCCTCGATAAGACAATAAACGCTTTTTCTACTGCTACTTAATTAAAGTTAAGTCGCAATTTATATGTGATAAAATCTATGGACTACACTGATCTGACCAACACTTTACTAGCAAAAATAGAGCCGTGAATAAGTACCTCTTATAAAGGCAAGGAAGACCAAAACGTAAAGTTCTGGTTTTTTTCACTGTATCGACAACTTTATATATCTTTCAAAGGATAGAAGCTCACAGAGAAATGATACCAAACTTTAGTATGTAAGTTTTCGATGCCGGCTCTCTGGTCGTCGTTAGACCTGTAGTGAGTGTGCAAAACAGCTAAAATTTAAAGTATTCTGAAAAATCAATATTACTTAATAATTAATGGTAATTCTTGTCACTGTGGTCTGACCTCTCACCTGGATGGACTGGCGCCTTTTGCATTTGCATTTGAGATTGTTTGTACACGGCATCCAATTCGATGTGACGATTAATGCACGAGTCGTCAGAGTAAATGGCCTCCAAAATTCTCGGCCTTTTGTAGATGGGCAGGCACCTACAATGCAAGTTTGTCCCCAAGCAAATTTTTCTCCAGTTTTCAGTGTATGCGTGGCAGCTTGGGCTATGTGGTCTCGCCTCTCTACTGCCAACCAACAAAGACAAAGGAAACCGGAATGGCCATTTCTGGTTTATTAGCCGTCATCAGCCAGTCATACCCAATCCCAATTGCAGACCACCTGGGACTCCAACCCAAGACCTTTGGTAATTGAGTCGAACGCCCTAACATTGAGCCACGGGCTCGTTATTTTGTCGGGCGGGGGGGGGGAGGAAGAATACCGCATCCATAGATTTCCACTTGGCCAAACATGGGTAAGCTATTGTTGCTTTAAGGTCGACGCTAGTCAGTGAGCCGTGCACGTAGAACTTCGTACTGTGCATCCAGATCTACATGGTGGTTGATGCTGTTTGTGTTAGAGTACCAAGCTTCGAGGAATTCTCGTGCCCACTTCGTGTTAGCCATGACGACCACTTCGGTTGCGTCCCAATTGAAGCGGTGGTCACAGTCCACGGCGTGCGCAAACACGAGGGACAAGAAATCGTGTTGGCGGATGGCCAGTTTATGTTCGTTTATGCGGTTCACAAGTAGTCGACCCGTATGGCCTACGTAAGCGCTAGAACAATTTGCACACGGAATGCGGTAAATTACATTCGTTGGCTGCTCTTTTACTGAGGGATCTTTAACTCACGATAGTGCTGCGCTCAGGGAGGACGCCGGCTTGTGGGCGATGGTGATGTCAAATCGATTTAATTGTCTGGCGATCGCTTCGGAAATACCCTGCATGTAGGGCAGACAGTAGAATTTCCGCGACACTGTTTCTCCATTAGACTCGACGCTTTGTGGTTGTCTCTCGCGTCTGAAACAGGTTTTCACAAAGACGACCGGGTATCCATTGAGTCGGAATAAGCGATACAAGTAAGCAAGTTCCTTCTTAAGAAGGTCGTCACTGCTATAGTAGCGAAAAGCCCAGTGAAAAAGCGTTTGGACGCAACTTCTTTTGTGGTTCGCTGGATGGTTGCTGTCATAGTGAAGTACGATGCCAGCATTTGAGCCTTTGCGGTGCACGCTCATCGTCAGGTCACCATTCTCCAGTTTTCGCACATAACGTCTAGAAACAGGAGGATAATTCCATTTGCCTCTTCGCGAGTAAATTGGATAGCTGAGAAAATGTTATTTAGACTCTGATGCAGCTGCCCAACCTCGCAGGTTTTCATGATGACAAAGGTATCATCTACATATCGGAGCCACAGTTTTGGCTTGAATGTTCAAATTACGCCCTCCTGTCATTGTTGTAATACGAGTTCCGCAAGGAGACCCGATATCGGCGAAATCATTGGAGTGCCGTTGACATGTTGATAATATTTCCTATCGAAATGACAACAGTTCTTCAGACAGAGTTTAAGCATATCTAGATAGTGTTGCAATCGAGTATTGAAAGGATTGTCTTGTAAGCGTCGAGCTACACTCTCCAGTGCAAGGTCATGCGGTAATGAGAAAAATAGGGCAACTACATCAAATGATAGCATGCATTCATCAGGACTTACGATGACGCCTTGGATCTTCTGAAGGAACGCCTGGGAACCCGGGTTCGAATCCCAGGTGTGCCACACTTGGGATTGGGTATGACTGGCTGATGACGGCTAATAAGCCAGAAATGGCCATTCCGGTCTCCCTTGTCTTTGTCGGTACCATTCCATCATATGCTACACGTCGCTATGCGACCGCCTGCGAGGGCTCTAGTCTGAGCTCCAGGGCACAACGGAACATGCCTGTTCCTTAAGCAGATCGGTGAGCCCCACACTATCATATATATATATATATATATATATATATATATATAAGTAGATATATTGCTGAGTTTTTCCATACTGATAGCAGAGGTACTCATTAAAAGTTCAGACAAGCGTTTCGCCTATATTCTGCCGCTGCGTGATTCAGCTGGAATATCTACCAGAAACCCACGGAGGACGCTGGAAGATCCACTGGTGATCTGAACCCCTCACAGACTCGCAGCAACGAAATTGTACAACATGTCTGTTACTGGCGGCAATTTATACACATTTTACGATAACCTCGTTGTAATTGGCCTAAGTTATTCATTTGCGTGCCATTGGTCATCATTCAGTTAAGGCAGATGTTCTATCTTATAGTTTCCGGAATTCCATCAGTGCTTACTGCGTTTCAGTATGCAACCTTCGGTTAAGGCTTCTACTTAGAGTTCTAAAGCATAGTCTTTTCTGCAATTATGCCATTAATGACTTGTCCTTCAAGCCATCGTTAGAAGTTACAGACATCGAAAACTATTACCACATAAGTGCAATTTTGCCATAAGGGGCACTGCGTTGATTGGGTATCCGACACCGGATAAAGGTCCCACACAGCTGACGGCTGCTGATTGCACGATTCGGGACGCTGTGTGAATTTCGCAATCCCACTAACAAGTTATATCAAAAAAGAAATACTACTGAATAGATTTACAGAGGCAACCATTTCAACCGAAGCAAACCGGAGATAAGTATGAGAACACAAGAGGTCAATAGGTGACCTCTATGCGACCCTGTTCTGCCTCCGTATAGGCAAACCGAGCTGACACCAGCTGTAAATAAGTCAGTTGAGGGTAAGGCCATTAGAAATTGACGCTACTGTTCAAATATAGTCCATCAGATAAAAGTGAGGCCTTGTAAACGTTTTCTAGGTAGTCTGCCTATGCACTTTTGAAACACGAGGCATCGTTTTCCTCCGAGGTACAAAGTACTCCGTAAAATGGGCTACCAGCTGAAATTACTTTCTCACTGCCTCCGGCACGAGACTAATGAAGAAGCAGCAGCAGCAGCAGCATTAGTAAAACGCAATGCACGACAACATCCGAACGGATCACGTTGCCCGAGCAGTACCAACAACCACAAAAGTGACAATCTGTCATCACGTGACTACAGCCTTCTCATTTAAAAGTCTCACATAGCCCATCTGTGCAGGCAGTCTCAAAGTTAGAGGGTTAGCATCAAGAGATCAAAAGGAAAACAGCCATAAAAATGCCCGAGAGCCCGACCCGCACGTACCAGATCGCCAGAAAAGAGGTTGTTCAGGCTGTAAGGCAGAAGGCCACGATGCTCAAGGACGGGAGTCCAAGCCTGGAAACTGATCCTGCTCAAAACAGGAAAGAACGGCAACTGAACAGACGTCTAAGGGACAAGCAAAAATCGAAGACACGAACCCATGCCTATTCTGAAGATACGGATGAGGAAGATGAGGAAAACAGAGCAAAGGAGGTGGAGGAGTCAAAAAAGAAGGGAAACACTGGTGTGATGTGGTACGACGCGAAGCCACCAGACAGTGCACCCTACGAGTCCAATTCGGTCGGCGAAGAAAGCAGCCACCTGGGAGAAAAAAAGCCGGACCGTGAAATTGCCACATCACCACAACTTCAACCGCCCCACGTTCATGGCACGATGTGCAAACTCCTCTCCTGGGTAGGCCTAGGGGACTATGCTGCGGAGGGTAAGGCCGACCCAGAGAAGGAAAGCAAAGCCGAGTCAGCTGGGAAAACTGATGTCAACACACCAAAAACTTTGCCAGATAGTAGTGGTGGTGGTGGTGGCGGCGGAGAAGTGGCTGAAGCATCAGATCCCGCGCTGATACGAGATCTCCAAAAGAAGATCCGACAGCTTCTGAAAAATAAAAAACACGTTAGAACCTTGGAGAGAAGTCTGAAAGACCTAGATGACATTCCCCCCTCGAGAAGAGTAGAGTTTCTGCAGAAAGTTCTGAATAAGTTGGATCCTTCTGAAGGCGATGGAGATCAACCAACCTCCGAGAATGAAAAGGAGGATACCAAATGCGATTCTAACTGGGGACCTAAAGGACAGGAGATAATGAGGAAAGGAAAGGTTGGGGTGAGAGACACCTGCCTGCTTCCCGATGACACAAGGCTCCTCGGAAAGGCTAAGACAAATGGCAGCAGATTATGTGACCATCCCGCAGATGACAGTTCAATGGACTCTGATATAGAAAGCATATTTGAAAGGGAGGAGGCAGAGGAGGAGGACGATACCCTGGCAGGCGCGGAGTCCACCACTGATGATTTCCAACGGAGCAGGTCTGAAGAAAGGAGCTCGTCTGATAGCGAACCGACTGGTCACAAAAAACAAGCGCTGAGGACAGAGATGTGTCCTTCGTCCTGTAAAACCACATCCAGGGGCCAGAAACAATGCGTAAGCAATAAATATGACCATCCAAGTTCATCCCAAGCAATTCTACGCACTTACGGGGACTGCCCAAGAGGCGGCTGCTCAGCATACACCGGAGGTAACTGCTCATGCTCAGGAGAACGTTCAAGTCACAGTAGAAAACTTCGGGATGGAAGACACTCTGACAGGTCAAATCTATCATCACCATCGCGGTCAACTTGGTGCAAGAACATGCAGTCCGAGTTTGGATCATGAGTTGGAAGGCGTTTTCTGCCGAGGATGCAAGAAAGAGAAGGAAGAGAATACACGCGCTGACTGGTGCCGCGGCCATAAAAACATCTCCTGGAGAGAAAGGTCGTGCCCAGACCTGTCATACAAACACACTTGCGGAGCAGGTAGGGATTGGAAGGCGGTGAAGGTGGGTCGGAACGGCAAGCCGATTCTGGGTTACCCGAGTCTGCAGGAAGATCGGCATGTGCTTCTGGTTTCACCTTGGGCCCTCGATGTGGTTTTGCCGAGCACAGGTAAGTCTGAGAGATGCCAATGCCCAGCTTGCTGCCATTACAGTTGCACTCACAGCACAAAGTATACCGACGATGGGACGGCAGGTAGGCGAGATCGCAGTCGAGAGCACAAATCGCACCAGGAAGGACAAAAAGGCCACGAGAGCAGGCCAATAAAACCCTGCAGGCACGAGCCCTCCAAGCATCCGAAGAACAAAAAGAAGGCCCGAACAACTGGTCTGGATGAGACCGCACTGAGGCGGCTGAGGGATCTCCTCCACGAGTACACCTACCGTGACAAGAGCGTTGGAGGTTCCACTTCTGCCAGCGACAGTGAGGAGGAAAACGCGAGGAAGAAAAAGCCGACTGAAGAGAGCTCACATGGCACGGATGCTCCGGTTTTCGGCACGGATGCAGTGGACAAACGGTTGTCCGTTATTCAAAACCTCTACCCGGAAAAGAAACCAGTTGAATTTGACGAGGCCTTAGCACAGGTGGAGCACAACCACGACAGCTCTGATGAAGATGAGTGCAGAAAGAGACATCCTACTCAAGATGAGGCAGTCCAGTGTTCGGCCTGTTCTTCAAGACGCGACTCCGGCAGCTTCGATGAGGACACTCTGAGGAAGATGAGAGACATTTTGAACGAAGCTAGCCAGGTTCCCTTTGATGAGTTAGAAGATGGACAGAGTAGCAGAAGTTGCAGTAGCAGTAGCTGTAGTCACTGTTGCCGTCACAACTGCAGCAGAGAACGAAAGACAAAGGTGAAAAAGGCAAAAGTCAAGGATGTGCAAAAATCACCGAAGAAGGAGTTAAAACAGAAGGAGCGAAATGAGGACAGTGAGGCATCTTCCTCCTCCTCGTCCGCCTCGGATGCCTGCCGAATAGGTGCCTTCTGGAGAAGGCGGTTTCGACGCTGTCGAAAGTCCAAATGCTCGCCCTGCTCCACCAGTCGTCCGCACTCAAAGGGGTCTGCATGCAAGCCGGCTTGCTGTAAGGCCCGAAAGTCGCATGAGGTCTGTGGTCATTCACCCTGCCGAGGACGTCGACATCATTTCCGTCGGTCAGAGCTGCACGAGTTAGCCCAATTTATGAAGGCTCACAATGTCACTGGTCCACCGTCCAGGGATGTTGGGCTCGGCGGCCGTGATTACGATCGGTTGGTGTGGAGGGGCCCCCTGCATAGTGGTGGTGGTAGCGGCGGCGGCGGCGGCGGCGGTCAGCAGCCCACGTACTGTCAATGCTGCCAATCACAGTCAGCTCTCAATCGCATTCCTGTTCATTGGCAGCTGTGTGACAGGAAGCAGACGCTGTCCCGAAGTTTAGCCAGTCTACCAACCAGCGCCTACGTGACCGTGGAATTGGGTCCGATCCCCGGACCGGAAGCCGAATCCTCTTCAAATCTCCAGCTACAAATTCCGCCCCCCATGGATCCACGCCAGAAACTCGACTTAGGCGACGAATCAAAAGGGATGAAAAAGGAAAACTTAATGGTGGCTAAGAAGGCGGAAGAGGAGGTAGTGATAAGTGAAGTCAACACTGGAGACGCGGTGGCCTGCCCGGCGTGCAGCCGTGACTACCGACATGCTTACAATGACAGCCCTATCACCTTTCTCCCCATCACGAAGAAAAGTAGCGCTATCTGGCACTGTTGACAGTTTTCTTGATGAGGATTGGTCTAGGAGGGCTCAGGGGGAGCATGGTGAACGAGAGGAGGTGGAGAGGGTGAAAGTTGGGGAGAAATTTAGTCACCCAAAACAGCAGGAGCACCTAGGCCATCACCACGATCCTCGTCATCATCATAATCATCACCATCACCATCATCATAATCAAAACCAAAAGCGTACCAACCAACAGCAGCAGCTGCAGTATCCTCCACCTCCTCCTCCTCATCGTTATCATCATCAGCAACAACAACAACAGCAGCAGAAAATAAAGACCCTGTCCGAACATGTTGACAAATTACTTAAACGATCGGAAACAAAGGAAAGAAAGAGAGAAGAACACGACCAGTTTGATTGATATAGGGCCGTTGCATCCATATTTGGCAAGTTACCATCTCTACAACTGTCATTTTCCCAATTTGTTTGTTTATTTTTAGGAAACTCATGAGAATTATAATTGTGTACCTCTTTCTTTTCATCCACTACCTACGCATTAGATTTTATAAGTGGATCTGACGCAATAGCACTCCTGTAGCATACGTCACCTGAGGTGGGAAAACGCTGTGATGTGGCGACAGACGGGGTGGAAATGGGAAAAAACCCGGTGATGTTGGATATATTAGCCGTCTGTTGCCGTCTCTGATGGCGCGGTCCCAAGTTTTGATTAATTACACTACTGAGTTGATATAAGTGGCGTGTAGCATAGAAGGAAAATTCACTTGAAATGTAACTATGCGTAAAAGGTTACTAAATAACGATAAAGTTAAAAACATGGGGATAATCGAACACGGCCTACCGCACCCAGAACTAGGTCAAACACGATCAACCGTCCAAATCAGTCCCAATAGATATTTCCTAATTTCTAAGGAGTAAACGATTTTAAGCAAACTGCACGTCGATCGGCTGATGAACAAGAACAAACCCAGCATGTACAGTATGACTGACTATACCATGGTATACTACATTTATTGGTTTTCCCTGGTTCCCGTTACCTGATCGTCTTTTGGATAGCACAATCGCAGGGATTTTTACTCAGGCTCCCATCGAAGTTAAAAAATATGACGTGAACTATCAGTAGGTCAGGGTTAGAGGGAAGTTTAAGAACCTCCACCCTCTCGAAAAAATCCAACGTGAATGGTGGAAATATGGATTGTGGGATGAGGCAAATAAAATTTTCCCAAAAGTATTCTGTCAACCTTAAAAGATACCCAAAAATCGTATAACCACAAAATTCCTGTTGAAACGGAATAAAATCCAATAATATACAGACTACCTGAAATAAAGTTCGAATTCGAAAAACAAATAAATATTGACAAATGTCTAATAACGAGACCAAATGCCTACAATTTGCTAATAATTGAGCAAGTTAATGAGATGCGAAAAAGGCCGAAAAGTAAGAAATTTTTCAAAGAGTCTCAGCAAATAAATTATTTATATAACCAAGCATACGTAATTAAATATGATATCCTGTTACACAGAGAAAGCCTTTATCAGTGAACCCATGTATCAGTGTCGAAGGAATAGGCAACTGAGGTTGACGTACAATTTAAAGATAGCATATAAAAATAATTCCAGTATGATTTGTTCGACACATTGAATCCCAAAATTTTCAAAAATTACAACTGAGATTCAATATTTTTTCTTTCAGATGTTCAGTACTAAATAATATGCATACGATTAACACAAGGCAAACAATAAAAAGAGATAGAATCAACGTACAGTAGGTAGTTTTGCGTTACTATGCATGCAATTCGAGTTATGACGTGCATATCTATTGCAATTGCAGAAAACGTTTTGATGCAAAATCCGGCCTACCAAATGAAAATAAGTAGGAGTTATGTCCACGTACATTTTAAGATGGCGTTCAGATCGCTTACCAGAGTAACTACCGGGTAAAAACAAGACTACAATTGAACACTCGGCGTACTTCGTCAAGAAATAGCTAAAACGCAAGAAAATATTTCCTCCTTCCTTGGTAGAGAGGGAGTTTAAAAAGCCTGCTCTATTTTCCTCTAGACTCCCTGTTCTCTTGAGAGATCGGAGTAAATTTTACGCAATATAACCTTTCTTGAATAACTCCAAAAGCTTTACCTTGAGTTGAGTCCGTTCGGAGTCTAGTCCATGCTTTTTGCGGGGCTCTGAGGCCCAGAAATGGAGGACCACAGATAGCTGAGCACCGGTCGATGGAACACGGATCCCCATGCCTAAGTTTCCTCAAGGACAGTAGTACTTTCTCTGCATAGTCAAACCAGCAACGGTTAAGAAGCCTCCAATCGTGCACTCCTGGAGGGACGAAAATTAGTTAATTCATCTGATTGGAATGCTGTTAGTGGGAAGCTGCCTTGACTGAATTCATAATCTGTTCTTAACTGTGTGCAAATCAGCAACAAAGATCTCAAGGCTAAAATCAATCTAAATCAAACTTTGATAAGGAAAGCGATAATTTTTTCTTTGCCCAAGTATTTTAAGGTTCCTTGCAGTGAAGTCATTAGCTCTGGGTGTTACTTCCAGTGGGGGTGGTAGGATTGGTGAACCCTTTCAATGTTGGAGGTTACCTCACCCATCTGGTCAGTTCTGACTAAGTTAGGATAGAGGGGGATCCTTATAAGAGTTCAAATCTTATCAGCATCACGCGTATTAAACGCCAATTTTGTCGACTACTATACCTTTAGGGTTTTTGGGATTCCATGCACTTCACCAACAGCTGCCCAAATATTACCTTCTAAAGCAACGTGAACTGGGGCTCGACTAAACTGGTTGTCTGGCCCGCTCCGGGCCCTGAAAATTGTGCTGTCGGTTGGGGTTTTACGTCAGTAACGCCTTTTCAAAGCATAACTCAGATAAGTTTACTTGAGTAACCAGATGCCATTTATCAAGAACCTACCAAAACCTGGTAGTTGCGAGGTCATACCGGGTCGCAGTCAGGATCGGCTTCTACGAACCATGAGTCGTGTCCTGAAAAATCCATCAGCCCCAGGCGTCAATGGTTACAGCAGGAGAAGTGCAGTTACCGATGTCATTGGATTCAGACTTGCGTTGGCTGTCAGCCTTATCTCGCCTTTTTCAATTTCATGGAAGTACATCACCTTGGTAATGTACAGACAATTGATTACATTTGACTGGTTGTTGTGAACTCTTCCCGATATCTGAATAGAGCACATTCAGCGCCTATATAGACGGCAAACTTTTTGATAGCGATTTTAGTTAAGTCGGGATCGTCCTGCCAGTCCGTTAGATATTTGCCGACGCCAAATCGATGTAAATCTAATTTCCGACCAACTGCTGGGCTAGTTAGTGCAAAATTGAATTTCTGATTTGGTGAAATTTCCCATTCGGCTTCATAGAAGGCGATAGGGCGGCCGGCTCCTTGGCAACCTACACAATCTTGTGCTGCTAACACATAGACCTTTTAAAGCCTTTATTATTTGAGTGTTCTGGGTCAAAAAAAGTTAGGGACACTGGCATGGTCATATTTGGCACACACATGGTATTAATCCAGTTCCAGAGGGCTACTGAGCACTAAATTTTAAAGCGCATACCGACAGTTCGACGTTCGATTACGACGAGGTCCGCCGTATGCTCCACGGAAGGGTGGTGCAGGGACAGTGACTTGTGCGTGATTTAGTTTGAATTGATAGTAGACTTGCACTGCATCTACCACACTCTCTCCTCCTCCCCCACCTGATCCCGGTGTCATGACAGAGTCGAGAAGACCGGAGATGGGAAGAGGGTGCCATTGGTTGACACGGCCCGAGCCGCCCCTAGGCGTACCACCACACCTGACTCAGATCCCACGGAGTGGGAGTGCCATAAAGGCCACATTAAGAAGAAGCCATCGCAGCCTGACACTCAGTCCGCCAGTTAGCCACTACACACAAAACACACATTGGGCTGACCACGCGGTCCGAGTTATCCCGTCAGTTGGCAACCTTCCGAATCATGGCTTTTGGCACACCGTGATAGTTTCAAGTGCGTCAGGTTATTAATAGTGAGGAAAATGCACTGACCTGTCGACCTCACTCTCTCCCCCACCCCCACAATCAGACCACCGTCCAAGTCAGTCAGTTGCCTGATGTGGGAGAAGGTGCATTGGGAGACGGGTCAGCCTACCCGTCTTCACGCGCCACAGCACGACCTGTCCCCCTTTCCGGACACACCAGGATTTACTTACTCAGGGGATATAAAGGAGCCATCGCGGTCTCACTCCCAGTCCACTGGTCAGCCACTCGATACACACAGCACATACACTGGGCCAACGGCTTGGTCTGGTGTAATCGTCGGATTGGCAGCCTTCCAAGCCAAGGTTTCTAGGGAACCGTGATTTTCTCAGGTAAATTATGATGATGGTGAGGGTGTTGTCTATGTATTAGTGTAGAAGGTGTGCGCTGATGCGGCTCAGCCTCCGGTGGTTTACCGCAGGTTGTCGTGGAGGCGCATGTGTCCTAATAGGCCCATGCGGTGTGTAAATGTGCGGGAGAAGTGAGGGCATTGGAAGCGGGTGCGGCGACTGTATGTCGGAGTCCCAGGCACTGGTTCACCAGCCTATGTGCGATGGATTCCCAGGTAACCGACCAGGCCGATGCGTGAGTTAAAATTGCGGGTGCAGTGTGGGCAGGATAAATCGGGAGAGGCTAGGGGAATTTCATTCCTGCAGTGGGGGTGACAGTGGCAGTAAGGATGGCATGAGCGGAGGGTGCGCATGGGGTATCGGTGTTGTTGGCATTGTGGTGAATTCCACTGTCATGGATGCGCATGTGATCCAATAGGCCCATGCGATGAGGGAAGTTGCGAAACAGTGAGGGCAGTAGAGGCGGCGATCTTTGCTGTGTGTTTGTGCTTCAGGCACTGGTTCACCAGTCTCTGTAAGATGGATTCACAAGTGACCGATCAGGACGATGCGTATATGAGTGTGCCGTCGCAATGAGAAAAGTTAAGGAGAGATTCCTCATTGCTGATGGTGGTATTGGTGGCAGCGGTTGCGGTGGTGGAGGTAACAGGTAATGAGTATTGGGATGTAGTCTCTATGATGGTGGGAGTAATGGAATTTATTCCAGGAGTGATGGTGGGGAAGTCCGAATGAGGGTTTGCAGAATTTGACGTAGAAATTGGAATTGTCGGATTGTTGGTGCATTGCGTCCGAAGATGTCCAACCAGGCCGATTCGCGCGCGGAAGGTGCGTTGACAGCGTGGGTATGTTGTAAGGGCCTGGGCATTTGGCGGTGTTGGTCCGGGGCACTGGTGAATTTCGTGCCACTGTTTTGGCCTTGGCGGCGGCGATCCAGTTGGCCTCATAGATTGCTGCCCCTGTCTTCACTCTCCTTCTCCAAGCCGGTCGGTTACGGGCGAGGTCCTCATAGGTCACCGGATTGATTTGCAGTTGCTTCAGCGATTTCTTCAGTGTCCTTGTAGCGTAGTTTTTTACCTCCATGTCGGCGAGCACCTGTAGCGACATCTCCTTTGAAAAGTCGTTTAGGTAGTCGCTCGTCGTCCATTCTTACCAAGTGGCCGCTCCATCGCAGCTGCACTTGCCTCAGCATGGCATGGATGCTGAGGATTCCGGTCCGCTCCAGGACTTCCGTTTCCGGGATCCTGTCTTACCAGCTGAGCTTCAGTATTCTGCGGAGGCAGCTGAGATGGAAGTTATTCAACTTCCTGTCTTGGTTCGAGTAGACGGTCCAGGTCTCCGCTCCGTAAAGGAATGTCGTCAAGATGACGGCCTCGTATATGATCAGTTTGGTGTTTAGGTGAATATCGTGGCGATTCCACATGGAGGCCTGCAGCCGGCCGAAGGCCTGACTAGCTTTGGAGATCCGTTGGGCAACCTCGTCATCGATTCTCGTGTTGCGTGGCAGCGTGCTTCCTAGATAAGCGAAGTTTTCCACATTTTGCGTTATGTGCCGTTGAAATTGTTTCGGGGAGCATTATATTCTTCGCTGGGTGGCGGCTGGTGTATGAAAACCATTTTGGATGCACTAGTTGTTAATCCAAAATTGGCAAAGTCTGCGGCGAAGAGTTCAATGCTCATTGGCATGTCCTCCACTGTCACGGAATTAAGGCGCAGTCATCCGCGAAAAGCAAGTCACGGACTGTAGCCGTAGACACGCGCGTTGTGAACTGCATACACCGACTGTTGAGAAAGTGCCCGCCAGTTCTGTAGGCGATGCGGATTCTAGGCTGCTCATCACGGTAGGCGTCCATCAGCATAGCCGAGAACACGAGACTGAAGAGGGTGGGGGCCAGTACACATCCCTGCTTCACTCCATTGGTCACTGCGAAAGCTTCGGATACCGTCCCGCTGTCAGTGACGCGCACCGTCATCACGTCATGAAACTGGTGCACCATGTACGTGAACCGCTTAGGACAGCCACATTTCTGCTTGACTTTCCACAGTCCATCGCGGTTTACTGTGTCAAAGGCTTTCGTCAGATCCGCGAAGGTAGTTTATAGGTGAGTTTGCATCTCCTGGAACTTCTCTTGTAGCTGGCGGCCGGCAAAGATCATGTCGCTTGTTCCGCGGTGTCGGCAGAAGCCACACTGGCTTTCCGGGAGCAGTCCCTGCTCTAGGTGACCGTGCAGACGATTGAGAAGGCTACGCGCGAAGATCTTCCCGGCGATTTTGAGCAACGAGATGCCTCTGTGATTATCACAGAGTTGCCAGTTCCCCTTCCGCTTCTAGAGGTGGACGATGATCGCGTCTTTGAAATCCTGAGGCACTTGTCCTTGGCGCAACATCTCCTGGAAGAGTGTTGTGATTTCTGCCATCAGCCGGGGCCCGCCGTGCTTGTAGACACACGGTGGGACTGCGTCGGATCCCGAGGCTTTATTGCTGGAAATCTGCTGCACAGCCCAAATGGTTTCTGGTAGAGAAGGCGGCAGATCAAGGTTATTGTTCGTGTCTACTTGAGGGAGTCGGTCAATGGTAGCATCGGAGATGGCTGATGAGCATTTAAGGACACTTCTGAAGTGCCCGGCCCAGCGTTTCAGAATTTGCGATTTCTCTGTAAGCAGTGTTGTGCCGTCTGAGCTGAACAGCGGTGCGGTCCCCTCGATACAGGGGTCGTGGATGGCTTTGATGGCTTTAAAATTTTTTTTATTTCATTGCGGTCCGCATACCCCTGGATTTCCTCAGCCTTTCGGATCATCCAGGCGTCCTGCATTTCCCACAACCGTTGCTGTACAAGTCGCCGGCATATGAAGAAGGCTGCTTTGATGGCGTCAGTCCGAAGGTCCATGTAGTCTTTGCGTAGTTCATTCTTCTCCGCGAGTAAGATGCTGATGTCGGCGTCATTGTCGTCAAACCAGTCCTGGTGTTGATGGCATGCGCGTCCGAGGACTTCGAGGGCGGTTTACTGGATGAAATTTCACAGTTTACAACATCGCGTCTCCACGGTGGCGTTATTATCTGGAGCATGCAGGTCCTCCAGTTTGTGGATTAAGTGGTTGCTGCAATCAAAACATTGAGCAGGCAACTTTAACAAAAGAGTATTTAACTTACTTGGCAGTCACTTACCTTGGAGCCATTTTCGGGGTTGAGGTCAGAGTCTCATCGGGAAGAGGACTAGGCTGTGATCCGTCCAACCGTCGGCAACATGGATCGCCTTGATTACCAGAACATCCTGTCAATATCACCTCCGGTCGAGAACATAGTCTAGCAACTGCCAGTGCCACGACGGACTGTGCATCCACGTTGCCTTCTGCCGCGTCGGAATGCGGAAGAAGGTGTTGGTCAGCAGGAGACGGTGTTCCGCACACGTTCACAGAAGAAGGAGGCCATGATCGTTACAGCTACCGAGACCGTGGGGACCCAGCACTCCCTGCCAGGCAGCGTGGTCCGTCCCGACGCGGGCATTGAAGTCACCAAGGACAATTAACTTGTCCTCTTTCGGCACAGTCGCCAGCAAGGCGTGCAGGTCCTCGTAGAATTTGTCCTTCGCCGCATCAGAGCTCTTCATTGGAGGAGCGTAGGCGCTGATGATGGTGGCAAACTGGTCTCCCCGAAGAGGCAGGCGGAGGCTTATCAGGCGATCATTGATACCCTGCGGCAGACAGGGCAGACGTCCCTCGATGTCGCTACGGATGGCAAAGGCAACACCAGCGTCGCGTCGCTCTGCCTTTGGCCGGCCACTCCAGAAGAAAGTGTAGCCGGCCCCCACCTCCTCCAGCTGACCCTACTCAGAGAATCGGGTCTCGCTGAGAGCAGCAATGTCCACCTTGTAGCGCGCAAGTTGCCGAGCAACTAGCGCCGTCCTCCGTTCCGGCCGGTTGCTCCTAGGATTGTTTAAAAGAGAACGAACATTCCAGGCTGCTAGTGTGAGCGGACTCACAAGAGCAGCCCGGGGGATGGGGATGGGGTTATTGTTGTTTGTTGGAGTTCAACGACCGTGTATTTTGCGATCTGCGAGCCGTGGTCAGCTGCAGAATACGTGAGACGCAGTATTTTTTAGGGTAATTTTTCTAGCTTCTTCTTCCGCGAGGAGGCAAGCAGTGCTGTCTCAAAAAAGAATTGTTCGCACATCCCAGATGGCTGCTGAACTCCAATATGGGTCATGATTTTGTTTTGGTAAGAGAGCGACCCGGGTTAGCCTGGGTGGCCTACGGGGTTGCTGTCGCCCCCACTGTAGGACTTTTTGAGAGGGGGGAGTTGGGAAGTTCGGGAGTCAGACATACCGGGTGTGGAGGCGCACACAACACCGGAGACCCTCACCTGGTTTAGCCCACCGGTCGTGACGGTTGCCCGGGGTGTAGCCGCTGGAAGAACCCAACTTCAAGGAGCCACATGTGAGAGTAGGGTACCAGTTAGAGGCGGTCGCAGGAGCAATAACCACTTGTACGCGACAAATGGAGCGACCAAATGCTATCTGTGTTGTGCTACCTCTAACTAGTACCCTTACACCCCAAAGCGCATTCCAATGGAAGCATCACTCAGGGTTACCTAAAGCAAAACGAGGTATGCATGACACTTCAATGGCAGTTGTTGTTAGAGATACAACTAGAATTGGTTGTTACGACTATATTTTTTTGCAAATTTTACTATTTTATAAGTATGCGGAAGTTTCGAACATTGTTCGGTGCCTAACTGGAAGACGTCTTTCGCGGAGGTGTTGTAGTCCGTTCCTGCTATCGCTGCCGTCTTGTCATGCAGCCTTTCATATACACATCACGCTCCCAATCGTTTCGCTGCCACAGCCACTTACGCCTTTGTGTCAGCCTGGCGAAAGCTCAAGCCCAATCAGCGCTGCGTTACGCGATGATTGGATGCCGAAGGACAGAGCTCATTCCATGACACCCGAGTTCCCCTCTGGCGAGGACGTCAACGACACTGCCTGCAAGGCATCTCTCTCCTATTGAAGGCTTGTCCTTCCAACTGTCTTGCCGGCCTTCCAATCTTCCACTTGTCATCGACCCATATCACTTCGAAAGAGTCACACGAGATACGACAGATGCATTTGTACACAAACTGACGTTTCGTACAGTTTTGGCTTCGTAGTGGGGACGAGTTTGGATAGTTGATCTGTGATGTGATCTTGGCACTGGAGGCCAGGCCTGTCACACGATATATCCTCCTCATCTTTACTTGTGTTTGGATACAGCCTTAGGTAACTGCAATTGTTCTGCGAAAATTCCCATGTTAAGCTTGAAATATCAATTGAAAAACATGTGTTTTTGGGATTCATTTTAAGGCTACTACAATTGCATGTAGAATAAATATGTGAGACATCGATTGGGTTTATATGTGTGTCGGGGAGAGAAGAGGTTAAGTCACACTCCTCGTGGCCACGCTGCCTGCATAACGGTGTCGGCGTGCTGTGGTCCTCGGGGTTGAGTGTAACGGGGGGCTGGAGCGACGGTTGGGGGCAAAAACCGACTCCCGCTGAAGGCCACATCGATGTGTATTTATTCATTCACCTGCCTCTGTGGAGCGAGATACACTGACGGTAAAAAGAGGCACCTGTAAACGAGGATATGCGAACACATACCTGCCTGGCTAGGGGGAAGAGGAAAATCTATCGATGTTGAGTTCAATCCTCGCCCACCTACTCGATACGTTCCACCAAGTTGACACATAAGAGGCATTTCAGAGTGTCAACCAGACACCAGCAAGCTATTCTAAAGGTCTGCACGAACGGGTGCCGAAACAGTGGCTGTTCTTTTAGCGAATTGAGCGCTTTGATGTCAGAAGACGTTGCCACAAGCAGTCTGCCTTCCCTGGCCGAGTCTAAGTGATTACCGCACGCCGCCGCAACACCCTGATAAGATTCGTACGCACTCCGCTTGTTTTAAATGCAGGCAGCGCTCAAAACCAACCCGAACCCCTGCTCACCAACTTCAGTGTCCTCAAAACACCAACTTTGTCATGTCAGTGGTGTGGGAACGGCGAGTGTGACTAACCCTTCCTCTCCAAGAGACATATTTGTCCATAGCTCACCAGTTCATCCTCCATGTAATTGTAGTGATCTGATTATGAATTACCAAAAGGATGTTTTTCAATTGAATTATCAAATTCAGTCGTATAGGGAGCAGCATATGCCTGAATGGTTGTAATTTTAATTATCATACAGCAGATAGGAGAAGAGGCCGGCTGCCGCCACTGCCAGCACAATTTGCATTCGGTACGAAATGAATACTTAAGTAAAAGGAATTTTTCCATTGATTTTCAACAGCCTTCATTTTTTGACGTATTTTACAGGCATTATGTGGAAAATATCCCGTCCTGTACGCATTTGAAAGCGAATAACGTCGTCATCAAAATGTAGACTCTAGAAAAAGTTTTTTTTCGGTTGTCTTCAGACCTGCATATCACCCCGTCTTACTACTGGCTGGCGCGCTTAATTGCATGCCCGTAAAGTTTGATTCGTCAACTATCTCGAGCAGCATGAAGTGCCATGAATTAAATTTCGGGAAACGGCTCCGAGCGCTACGACGGTTCAACCGTCGTAGCACACGAGGTCCACCACGTGCTGTGCAGCAAGCGCTGTGACTTGCGTGTGCATTAAATTATAGAGAGAGTAGACTTGCACTGCATCAACTGTACTCCATCCCCACCAACGGACATGTTTATAAACCACTCCCCTGCTATCACGTGTTGGGCTTACACGGCAATTTGGCTCAGTTTCCAGCCAAGGATGCACGCTGTCACCACGCCGTGAGACCACTATGAGTTAGGCGGCGTGGGCCCAGACCGACCACGGACACTATCCCCATCGTTTATTGTTTGTTACAAAACTTTCGATGTCCCCGACACTGGGTTCATTAGCATTCTGAAGGCACTTGATAATGAAACTATTGCTCCAGTGATTTCCCCTTCGTCTGTATTGCAGAGTCTACATTCTTTTGGCTCGTCTTTCTGCCCCCACAGATAGTGACAGACGTTATCTTGACACAGTTTAGTCAAGAAAAATATACATAGCTCAGCGTTCAAATACAATTACCCTGATAACCCACACAGCATTAGAGTTTTCGGCTTGAAGCACCTCGCAGTCCAATCCAGCCATCAAGTGTTCCATCCCCACTTTTATCTAGAACTTTCTTAAGAACGGACACTGATGACCCCGAACTAGCCTAGGTCTTTTTATAACTCGGTGCGTTCCACTCTTACAAACACACTACCGCACCTTTGACGCCAGTTTCATATGCGACTAGATATCGCAGATTCATTTTACTCGTGCATCTTGTGATAGAACCAAAAAAAGGCCCTCTTATGCAGAAAGCAATACTGATAAAAACAACAGGAGAGTAATGATAAAAGCACCAGAGTGTAAAAGCTAACGTTGCCTTGTTAGCCAGAATTCCTGCATAACAGACTGGTAGCATTTGAGCCTCGACGCCACGTTCTTTGGTTATTGAGTGTTATTAAGTCTGACAGGCTGGTCATCTGCCGGTCATGATCAGTAGGTCAGTATAATTCAACATATTTAAGGGTAATAGGCGTTGCCTGTAATGAATAAATAATTGTAACTCATGCCAATTTAAAGGCAAAAGCAGAAGAAATATGCAGTGGGAATCAGGCTAGTGGCGAAAAAATTCATCGAGGAATATAGTTATTAGTTGTACAGATACTACGAGGATTAAAATAAATATTTTAATATAAGGTAGAGAGAAACATATAATGTTTAAAAATATTTTATAACAATAAGCTTTAATCACGCACCGGAAGGAAAGAAATAGGCCTACGTATAATAATAAATAACAGAGTTATCTCTAGGTTTGAGCAAAATTCTGCGTAAGGTAAGGGTTGAATTGTCGCTATTGCAGGCGTTTTGCCCAATTGAGTTATGGGACATGCTCGTCCATTCATGCCTTGGAGATGCAAATTGAACCTTCAGAGGCAGTCAAATAAACACCGGGAATTTACGTATGCTAAAAATGAGTCCCGACAAGGACAACAGCAGATAAGGATGGCCGTTTCTGCTTTGTTGACCTTCGACAGCCGACATTTCCCAAATCCAGGTTTGTCGCACCCGACACTTGATCCCACGTTCTTTGGGCATCGAACGTTATAACGTCCGACTTTCTACTAATCGGGCCACGGGCTCGTTGTTACTTCCGTTGTAATCTGGTATAGTAACCATATAGCAGGTTCGTTCATCGATCGGGTCACGGTCATACTCGCTTTTGGGTCTCAATATGCAGTTATCGCAGGCAGTTGCGAAGCGACCAAGCAGTTTTCTAATTGAAGCATTTTATTTGGCACGATCATAAACCCGCAAATGGACAATTTGGTTGACCAATCTTTTGAAGGCTGATTTTCTAGTTCAATTGACTCTTAACTACGTGAGTGTATAAACTAGGGAATACAGATATATGCGACTGCACAGACTGAACACAAGGAAGTTGAAAATTCAGTAAAAGGAAACGAGATGACGAGAAGAAATCGAAGAGTCCAAGTAGGCACGCGAGACAAAACTTGAGCCCTAATTTCAAGGCCGCTTTGAAGACCCTATTGACGACTATACCTCGGGTGGTTGTGTGGGAAAACTTTGTGCAAGATAAAAGCGAAAGAGGCGCATGGGTGGATGAAAACCACATCAAGTGAAATTACCAGCTATTAGCCCGAATGGTAACATAGGAGGCGAGCGATCAAATGGCTACAGTGTCTGATAAATACTGCGCAACAAGGGCTTAACCTGCGGCTGGTGCTGACGATGGGCCCACGTGAGAATCCGAAATGTAAGGCGATTAAACTTCTTTATTGCATCGTCTTTTGCTTCTGAACCGTCTGTACACTACAGCAGCGATTAGCCGTGGCATCGTGGCTTGGCTGTGCAAATAGCTGTGTTCGAAACCGGTTCAAGCACCCTACAAGAACCCGCTGTCAACTTTGCTCTAACGGGCCTCTTCCAAAGCGGATGTCTGTGTTACAGGGTACGCGTTCTTCCGTTGTAGATTGCAATACACTCAAGATAGACTAACCCGCTCTCTGTCGCTTAGCGCTCGGCCAGCGCACATGAGGTCAAATCGGCCCAGCTGAAAATATGCCAGTCCACCTTCTCCCTTGTTTCAATATCATCATTTCTCTAGAAAAGAATGCCCTGTTAAATGATCCTTTGTCGAACTGGCTCGAAGCATTTTGGAAGGTAGCCTACGCCCGTCTCCATATCCTTCACTTCGGTCCGTCATGTAGTCGCGGTCTCAACATAGGTGCTGCGTTCTGTATCCGCCAGTTTATAGGATAACGCTATACGTTAACGTAGATTAAAATGTAGCTCGCCAATCATCATAATGACACCTACTCATTACTTCTCAATATGTCTCATAAGAGTGGTACTTCGGATGAGTATCCGATATCTACTAGGCATCCACCAATACTCACGAGGATATTGACTCCTCATCACACACTTTGGGGGCAAACTTGAAACAGCATTCGCCTGGGCAAGTGTGAGTGCTCTGCATACTGAAGGGCTTAGAACGAAACCCCTCAAAGCTGACATATCACAAGAGCTCATTCTGGAATACTCAAGGCATTACACCAAAAAAACGCATCTGTCGTCAAACACAACAAGGGTTCTAGCCTCAGCCTAGTGAATAGACGGGAGTGGTACATAAATCGAATCGATTCCAGCTGGTGAGACTACGCTCAGAAGACGGAGGCAAAATAAGAACATTGGGTACAAGTCCCAACTCATAGGGTTTCTTCAGAAACTTAAAAACCAATTATTCCTGGGAGAAAAAGGATTCTATTCCCTAAAGTCCACTGGCAAAACCAGAACTGAGCATTTGCCTGCTTTGCTACTATGCTACTATGGCATCGCGATTCCAGTGACGAAGTTAGTGCTTATAAATTACTTCAAGGTCAGATGTCGATTTAATTAGAAGGAACAGAATATTTTAAATGCATTTTGTGAAAGGTAACCCTCAACCTGATGCAAAACGAACGAGTCAGAATTTCCAGTTTATTAAAAATACTTCAACAGAAGAGAGAGACGGAAATAACTGGATGGCGAGTCAGATAACATGTTTTCATTTTGTGCAAAATTACGTCTTCTTCAAACATTTTAGCCGAAAAACGGTACCTTATAGCACATAAATGCACAAATAATTTTTATCTTGACCAGCTCGTTTAAGGTTTCCGAGCTAAAAGCAGTACATTTTGCACCTGATGAAAAGCATGCTTTCCAACACGTCATTAATAAGACAACGCAAATGGTAAAAGCCGTGTTGAATACTTCAGAAAGGGCAGTACTAAACTGACGGAAATGATCCTATTTGATTCTTCTGAGTGTAAAA
This sequence comes from Schistocephalus solidus, assembly GCA_017591395.1. Lineage (NCBI taxonomy): Eukaryota > Metazoa > Platyhelminthes > Cestoda > Diphyllobothriidea > Diphyllobothriidae > Schistocephalus > Schistocephalus solidus. The sequence goes on along the minus strand of WEDG01000645.1, from coordinate 76,241 downwards.
TTGAGCAAAAGCCGAGTGACTATCAAATAAGCTGAAGAAAAGATATCTTAGAGCGTACAAAAAATATGTTTAAATTCATACGGGTAATGAAAATCAAGCAGCCACATTTTTGCGGGTGTCATTTTTGTAGGCGGCCGTAACGAGCAGCCTTCAGACGCCGGCATCCTAGTGTATTTGACATATTGTAGGACTGCGCTGTATATAAATCAATATTTTTTCCAAAGACCGTTTGGTGAGCAAACGCGTGCTTTCGGTAAATTCTCTTCGGATCAGTAAAGTTTTATGGAGCGTGGGAACGTCGTACAATTTGAAACCCTGCTGTCAATAATGTTCGTCTGTTAGTCAAGTGTTTTATGTACGAGGTGTGCATAGGGGAAGGAATAGCGCTGGTTATGCCCTTTACTTCTCCTTTTCTCAACTATGCCGGGAGGTGTACCCCCTTATTCATTTGGATAGGCACCGACTAGTGCGACCGGCATAACCTGCTCCACAGGAGCGAGTAAATGAGTGAAGGAACACGGAGGTGGTCTGTGCTGGCAACCTCTCCTTAATTTTGTCATTTAAAACAGGGTTGATTGAGAATAATATCCGAAGTCTTATGGTAGCAACTTAAGTGATTAGGAGCCACTGGCTGCTACGACCTTCTGGCCCGGTTTCGTAGAAGGAGAGAGAGAAGAAGTGGGAGGCCACTTGTGAGGATAGTTTATTCTGTACAGAACTATCGCAGAATAGGTTGGAGAAAGTTGACCGCCGGACGAGGGCACGTCCGACTGCCGCGTCTGCGACGTACCAACTGTGTGAGACCGTGCGGTCGTCACGGGGCATCCAGCGCGGTTTGGTAGGAGTAAGCCTTGAAGATGATTGGCTGATGTGGACAGCCAGGCTTGTCAAGGGCCACAAAGCCACTGGTGCGCACGTGCATGTAGACGCGACGGATTCAGCGTTGAACATGCGCGCAGCGGTGGATCACTACAGGCTCACTGCTGGAAAAGTTCGTGAACACGTGCCATGCTTGGAGCGGTTATGACTCTTTAAATACTGCGGGCAAGACTAATATAACTACAGTACCGACAGCGCCGGGGCCACGGTTGATATATACCAGCCTCACAGAAACCATGACCCTGAAAATGATAACTGATTAGAACTTGCAGGATGTACTTTCTAGCGAAGGCGCCCGAGATTTTCAGGGAGATAAGTAATTCTTATCTGCTATAATTGTAAGAAGATGTGGACCAAAAGTTTTCGTGACAGAGGCGAACATCACTTTACTTCCACGGGCCTGTGTTACTATCAAGCCGATAAAACGTGAATAACGTCTTCACGAGACAGACGATGCTCGCAGAGCTTCTGTGAGCCGTCTAATGCACCTGGGGCCCGATCACTATCAGGTCATTTGGTTAGCCGTGCACTCCATTTAGAAATTTTGAACTGAGTAGGTAAGTTATAGAAACTGGCTGCTATTTAACCTCTGTGGGATGGGCTATTCTAAACGTCGAATAAAACGCCCAGAGGTCACACAGCGTTCAAACATAACGAGCATAACCTCATCAGTTACTCGCCACAATGACAATGAAGGCGACAGACCTTTTGGATCGAATCGGAGTGCAGGAAGATTACTGACGTTCATGTGCCCTGGAGACTATCAACTACTGAACGTTCCCAGAAGCTAAAAGACTGCAACCTACTGGGACAAAGAGCCATTTAAAATCAACAAAGCAATGTCAAAAGAAAAAAATGCAATAGAAACTCGACCTTTGTTCACAAAATTTCTTATAGGCATCGTTAGGGAGTTTTAGGTTTATCGCTCAAAAACATCCAGATTGGAAGCTTACATCAAACGACTTTCTTGACAAGCTCAATCGCCGGACTCCCATCTCATTGAAATCGTTTAAATTTGCCCTGAAAGAAAGATTCGAATGCTATAATCACGTTCCAGTCTTTCAAACATCAATGACACCCATCCGGTAGATTGAAAGCATTGGCTATACCTGGTTATTAACTAGTCCCCCGAAAGCATTCGATGAGAATTTGACGCTATTGCTAAATCAACATTACAAACACACCCAGGCAAGGCAGCGCGATTCGAGCTCAAATTTTTCATAACCTTTCGTGGCCGTGTTTTGATTGGTTGCCTGTTGCCTAAAGGTTTCCAAGGCCGCAAAAGAAAGCTTGCACTTTCATTGATTGGACGGGCGATTGCCTGTACTTGCGCAGCCGTGGGTGTCTATTCTAGCCGTGACACACTGTCTTGCGGACAAACGTTACGTTTCTGATTTCGGCCTTATTATAAATGTTTTTCAGTATGTTTAGAGGCGTTTCAAATCGAACACATCGAGGTGTAGAGGGAGAGTTCAGCGCTATTTTAATAAGAAGTAACTTAAGTACGTAATTAACCCTTTCGAGCTAAAAACACATTTCACCTAGTGCATACTGTTGCCCCCTAAAGTAGGTGGTCTTGAGCGCAGTGCTTGCTCAAGGTCAGACTCGCGTCCCGACAACACCTGCGGAGAGAAACGTGCTAATTTACGTCGGGAGCAGAACAGATAAATAAGGTGAACAACCCCATCACCTATGGGTCCAGCGCGATGTGAAAAACACAGGACACGGTTTGCATACAATATTTATTACAAAGTACAAGCGATTCAACGTTTACGAGCTTTTTTCGAGGGGGGAGGAGATGGCGAGGGGGCGATTTCGGCGTCTGAAGCCTCATAATCTGATTCCGACGTATCCTCGTACTCCAACTGCGACCGCAAGGGCACAAAAATGAGGTTAGAGAGGATCCCACAGTACTACTTAGACTGCAGAGGGATATAGCTAAAAGAAGCTCACCTGATCGGATTGAGATGCGGAGGAGCCGAGGGTGGGTTTAGTTGCAGATATTTGCTGAGCCTGTTGCGTCTTTCGGGCCTCTTTGGCCTTCTGACGTTCCAGCCGATGTTTCTGACGAACACGCTCTCGCCAGCGAGCCTTATCCTGCGCGTCCACGATCGTCTTCAACTGATGACGTGCACTCTCCACGTTTAGACGGCTCACGGGAAGAACCTCCGCCGGCTCCTCTACCTCCTCCTGCTCCGTGCCGTCGGTTGCAGCCTTTGGTAGATCCGGCACGGGAACGCCTCCAACAGTCTTAAGCAGAGGCTACGTAGACGGACAGGAGGCGGAAAAAAACAGGCTTTGGGGTGACGGCGTAATAAATATAAGTAAAAACTGCAATAATTCGAGGGGTCGGTTAGGAGCCGATCAAACTTTACAGCCGTTGACGTAACTCCTGTAATTTGATAACAGTAATTAATGTGATCATTTTGGAGCACCCAAAACGCTGTGTATTTTACTTATTTACAGAACGCATTCAGGAAAAGTCCCCAGCTTTTACAGAATATATTTATCAGTAACTCCATCGAGGTAAACGGTTGAAAATTAGGGAGGAAACGAAACGCAACCTCCCATTCCACAAATGTCTTATGTTGGCTCAGAGCACATGTGTACAAATGGGATCTTTGTTAAAAAAGTACAGTTAAACTGATTGGAAAATATTTCCCAGAAAACACGCCCATTTCAAATTTATTTTTTGTTCCTTATAAATTAGGTGAAATAGGATGTGAAGAAAACCGTTATTTTCCGAAAGACAATTTTCATTTTTAGAGCAGTAGAAAAGGCTCGCCATTAGGCGCTCTTTAAAATCTCCTCGGAATCAATGCGCGGACTTGGAGAACGCCCTTCACAGGAAGACCTTTTACATCAATATGAATATTTGAGCTGAAATCCCGCAGCTACTGCGAAATAACCATGTAATATTAGCAATCTATCAAACAGACCGTCAGCAGTATACAAATACGTAATGACCTGCCATACTCATGTGATGCCAGTACAGTATATTATTACCATTTTAACGTTTTAAAGTATAATGGGGACATTTTTGAGCGACCTAGCTTTTGGTAAAATATAACTGGGCTAGGAATCGCCTCCACCCTCCCTACCCAACAGAAAAAGCGAAAAAGGAACTACCAACCGCCCCCCCCACTTAATGGAAGTGGCTCTGCGTTAGAAGGGTAAATATCCCCATAGAAGATGTTGGCAGATTTGAATAATTCGTTTGACCCACTTGCGAAAAACTCGGCGGCCTCGGTGGGATTCGAACCCGCACACGTATATGTGTGGTATGTGTCCTTTGACACAACGTTCGTTTATCACCGGTAGCTAGCTGGCGGGCGGACAAAATGGGATCGAGTGAGATCCTAACCACATCAGTGAGTGTAACGCGCTTGTTTGAATTTTTTATATACCTCACTGCACAAGGCATATGACGTACTGATGATCGGTAACAACCATGAAACAGCTGTCTGCGTCTTGCCTTTTCCAGGAACGCGCATCTTGGCTTCTATTAATATATATATATATATATGTACCTCACATACATATTATGTACCTTACTGCACAAGGCATATGATGTACTGATGATCGGTAATGACCGTGAAACAGCTGTCTGCGTCTTGCCTGTTGCACTCTTAGCAACATATTTGTGCTATATATATGGTATGTGTCCTATGACACAACGTTCGTTTATCGCCGGTAGGTAACTGGCGGGCGGACAAATGGGATCGAGTGAGATCCTTACCACATTAGTGAGTGTTACGCACTTGTTTGGCTTGTTTATGTACCTCACTGCACAAGGCATATGATGAACTGATGATCGGTAATGACCGTGAAACAGCTGTCTGCGTCTTGCCTGTTGCACTCTTAGCAACATATTTGTGCTATATATATATATATATATATATATATATATATATATATATATATATATATATATATATTCATATGCGTAAAGATTCGAGATCCCAATATCTTATCACGTTCATCATCTTCCGAAGAAGGAAGAAGAGGGGGCGAATTCGTGGACATAACTATATTTGTACTGACATTTCGAAAGCCTTCTCGCTTCCACCATCAGAGTATAGGGCTTGCTGCTCCTGGTCTTGAGTTAGGCAGTCTTGCCGCGTGCCTCATATTATATCCATAGCCGTTCGCTGCTGACTTCCTTAGACCTCCCCGAGATTTAACGACGGCGTTCAACGGATCAGGAGTGACACTGCAAAAGAGCCGACCTGCTAATGATGCTAGTAAATTACGAGAGAACCGAGGAGGTATAGGTCACACCTGATTAGGCACAGTAATCGAGCGTATGGACTTTAAATTTGTACTTTTTCGTGCGCGCAAAGGTGACATTTAAAAAAAACTGTAGTACATAGGAACCGGTAATGGTGGCGTTTTCAGTCAGCTTTAAACCAGGCGAGAAAAGGCGACCGGGTGAAATGGGCCATCCTTTAAACCATTGCCTTTTCCGGAGACAAAGTAAGATGGGTCCTCTGTCAAATTAAGCCAGACAAGCCTCCTGGACAGGATGACATTCCTGGGCTGATACTGAAGGACCTATCGAGAGAACCGGCGATGCCTTTTAATCCGTCTTTGAGCTTTCCTTCACAGGGGCGAGAAAGCTAGCATCGTTTCCTTATCAAAGGGACGTAGCAAGATGACAGCAAGCAGCTCTAGGTGCACGCGCTTGATGTGCCTTTCTTACAACTAAGTAGAATTCCTCGTAAAGCGAATTTTACTATGATTTTGTAATGAACATGACGTCTTACAGAATTTTCAGCATTGTTTTCGGCGAGGGCACTCCTACCTTTCAAACCTGCTGACGTCTCTCGAAGTCTGGACCAGTGCTTTAGAAGGGGGCTTCGCAGTAGATGTAGTGTACACCGATTTCCGCAAAGAGAAAGGATTGTATTAGGTCGCATCGTAGCTGTCTATAGTCCAGAGGAAACAGATCAAGGTTGGACAATCGTGTCTCGTAAGGCAGGCTGCTTTGACCTCGAAAAAACGTGGTTGCACGTCTTTGAACCTTTTCAAGGGTGATGTGGTCTTTGACAGACCACGGTCTCAAGGCTTGACAGGCAAATTCTAATTGTTGTCGTAAAAACAGCCCGAAGACCTTATTAAAGCACTTTTTGTTGAACTTTGCAAACGCTCAATTAATTAGATACAAGCTTGAAACGGCGGATTTTGCTACTTTTGAGCAGAGGAACGATGGCTTCAGTGTGGGCGTGATCCATATTCCTAGATCTTTCTGAGCCTCTACCTCTGGTAGCGGTGTGTGGTCCAGATAGTAAATTCTCTGGTGCCCGGAGCTGGTTCTGCCGAATCGCAGAATATTGCACTTGGTAGCATTGAATGGGAAGAGCCAGTTGTGCGACCATTCCTCGAGTCGACGCAAGTTCGCCTGTATATTTGCTTCATTAGCTTCGGTGTGGATGACCTTCCAAAAATTTATATCGTCAACAAACATGGCGGTGTCACAGTCCAACCCAGTTAAGCAGTCATCAATGTATATAAGGAAGAGGATAGGGCCAAGGACGGAGCCCTGAGGAGCCCCACTCGCAACTGCCACCTCCGCCGATTGTCGATCGCCAAGACGGACAATCTGAGATCGCCCAATCAAGAAGTTTTCGATCCACTTCAAAAGCTTTCCTCTTACCCCAATACGGTTGAGTTTGTATAGGAGACGCTAGTGAGGCTAGCTATCAAAAGCCTTCTTGAAGTCTAGGTAGACTGCGTGTACCACATTTCATTCATCGACCGCTCGGATCCATCGTTCCAGACAGTAGAGCAAATTGGTTAAACAGGATCTTCCTCTGCGGAATCTGTGCTGCGCGTCAGAGAGAAGATGATTCCGCTCCAGAAACTGCATCAGTTAACGTTAACTGATTCTCTCCATAATCTTGCAACATATGGAGGTGAGACTCCCAGGCCAGTAGTTATTTTCGGAACCCCGGCTGCCACTTTTATGTATTGGGGAAATCCACGCTATCTTCCAATCGGGTGGCAATCTGTCTGCAGCGAGGGAGGCTCGGAAGAGTAGAGACAAAGGTTCTGCCAACTCTACGGCCAACTCCGTATATATACATTAAAAGCTGAAGGCAGGAGAACTTACATTACCGCTTTCGTCAAACTGGATTTTGGAATGCGATCGGATGTTCTTCTTGAGCTCGCGTTTGGCCAGCTGGACACGAGTCAGTGGTTGCTGAAGCGGAAGAGGAAAGATGAGGTTGTTTGCAGACGTCAAAACATCAGGGAAGTAAATGGAAGCTCTATATGTATAGGAAGCCTGCAGCTAAATGAGTGAATAAAGCAGCAAAAGTAGAATTACTTTCAAAAAAAGTATTTTTCAGGGTTTTGCATATACATATTCCTCCAGATTAAGCGCAGCTAAAGTGTGGCCTAACAGCAGCCTGACATGCGAGTGCATATTCCAACGTCATTTCAAGAGAATTGGCTGTTTCTTCCGTTTGTAGATTGTCTTAGATGCGTTTGACCAAGGCAAACAGATTTTCGCTAGATTGTACTGATAGGGACGTCATAGGAATATAATATTTCATAACCGCACATGTCCACAGGCCGGTCACTGACTAATAAATTTAAATAGAATCGTCAGGTGCGATCGCAAACGTACCATTTTGTGTATATAAAGATGAATTTTCTATTTTTAAATCTCTTTATAACTATTTCGGGTTTTTTATTACAATGAGTTTCAGATCGTCCTTGAAAACGTGGTGAACATTTTACGATTTTCAGTGTCTTCAGTTGACTGCCCATAAATGTACATTCCGTTCGATGTGTTTAGTAAAACCTTCAGAATAAGATATTTATTAAAAGTATTTACCAAACGACTTTTTGGACATTCTTTCTAATGCAGATGGCCATCTGGGTCTTATTTGTAGACTCACGCAAACATGAAAACTCGCTGCCGAGAAAAATGAACGTCCATAACAAAAGCCGAGAAAATGTAGGCCTATAACCAAATAAAATACTTTCTATAATAAGTTACCTATTTAATAAGAGCGTTAATTATATTACGCTGTCGAATGTCTGCGTACTTAATTTTTTTCCAAGGTGAAGTCAGGGAGAAACTGGGAACGTTTGACCGGTTTCTCGACTTCGCCGAAAAGAAGGGATACAATTTCTGCTAAAAATTAAAGATTTTACTTCTCTCTTTCTAGCGGAGCCTTTTTCGATATATTTGCTTATTTCTCTGTCTAGCTCTAAGATTTCAAACGCACAAGAGCGTGGCCAAATATATACTAAGATGTGGTGATTAAATGTCAATCTTCTGCTCCTTCCGTTTCAAGTTTCCTTATTCACTCATACTTGACTGCAGACCGAAATCGTCTTGACAGGCTTCGCGAACGCCATGACAGCGAAAAGTGGCGGTGCGTCTTGCGCGTTTAAGGTTCTAATTAGCGGTGTGTTAAAAACAAAGTACAGTCACACAAGTTTATTACTGCGTGTTTATGGTACAAAACGTCACAAGTTTGCAAAAATTAGTTTTTTAGACTAAAGCTGTACTTATTCTTTTCGAAAACAATATGATCTCTCAAGTCTGTATTCACCCAATTTTTGTGAAAAATGAACAAAATTTTCCGTTCTCCGAAGGAATATATTCCAAATTTTTCCACCGTATATTAATGTTCACTCATAGTACTGCACACAGAAACAAAATGCTTTGATCCGTAGGTTTTAGTAGCGTAGGGAAATTCCTGGATAACAAGAAACGTCGATTTTGACCCATGTAACCCCGTTTTCCTATCAATAAACAGATCTGAAATGAATGCTTTATTATTAAACAGCTTTCTGTGCAGCAATTAACTATAACAAAAAAACACCTTAAATGCGTGCCCTGATATATATATTTCACGAGTTAGGCAATCTAGTGTAGAAGCTGAATAACATTACCGATGAAGTAAATGGAGACTGGAACGGCTAGTTCGGGTTTATTACCCATAATCAGCCAGCCATATCCAACCGCATGATTTTCAACCCCTTAGGCTCAAACCCACGACCTATTGGTTAGGGGTCCAACTCCCTAACCATCGAGGCTCAGGGGTTGCAGAACCTAAGGGTAGGTATGACTGTCTGACGACGGCTTATAAGCCAGAAATTACCATTCCAGTTACTCTTGTATTTGTCGGTAATTTTATTCTCTTTATGATACTAGTTGTTTTGTGGCTGCTGGCGGGGCTTGAGAGTGAGCCTCAAGATATAACGGCACAAGGGAGTTTCGCTGACGATCGGGGAGGGTTCATCAACGAATGCAAATCAATATTGCCGATCTAAACCGACAAGACAATGAGCCCGTGGCTCAATGGTTGAGCCCAGCGTGGTGCACCACCTGGTCTTGGGTGTGACTAGTTGATGAGCCAGTAATGGCCATTGAAGGTGCCCTTGTCTATGTAGTAAATGTCTTTCTGCCTATATCACTAGCCGTTGTGCGGCTGCTGGCCAGCGAGAGCACCACTACCACAGTAGAAGCGGCTACACACTTGAAGCACAAACAAAGCATTCTCCGCCACTCAAAGACCTGCAAAACTAGTCGGCTGCGATGATAAAATAAAAAGAGGATAACAAAAAAAACAGCAAGACCAACCTCTGATAAGTAAATGATAGTTGGTGCTTAAATGACACGTATGCTCAAGGCCACTTCGTAAAGGTCACCCTTGAAGGAGATTCCGAACAGAAAAAAAACACATGAACTTCAAGTCCTTTCGGGAAAACTACAAAGAACTCAACCCAAAATACAGTAGCGGAACCGTCAAAATGTCCCAAATGAGGAAATATTATTTTTTTAGTTAAGATTACCGCTTAGGATACCATCAATAATGAAAAACCGGTCCTCATCCTAGTATTGCACAAAGCATTTGATTTTGGTTAGGGGCAGCATAAAAACTCCCTCATGAAAAATAAAAACCAAGGAAATACGGGGGCTTTTGCCCACCTGTAAGCCAAGTGGAATAGCAACTACATAAAAGTAGAGGGTCTTAGTAGATTTAAATAAATAATTTGACCCATTCGGCGGTCTCGGTGGGATTCGAACCCACGCCAGCAATGGGAAGGCTTTAGCACAGCCAACGTTCTAGCCAACTACATAAAACCTTTAAGTACATCAATTCACACTACTGTATTAATTAAGTAATACCGTTTGTAAAATAACTAAGGCTGGCTGTACTACACGCGTACACCGAAAGCGACTAATAGGAGTATTGGCGATCAAAATGGTCGAAATTGGAAGGAAAAAAGCTCTGAGATAGGTCAGTACCTTGACATGTTTGACCATTGTGTCAGACACTGTACGCTGAGGTGAGACCGTTCCTTCCTCTTGAATGATGTCCCGACTGTCGTCATCGTCTTCCTCTTCTTCTTCAGAGGATACGACTTCCAGCAGTTTCCCACCCCTTGACTCCAACTTCGCTTTCAACCCAGGATTGGCCTCCAGCGCAGAGAAGGCCTTGCGCTTCAGGAGGCCATCATTGTCGTCCTCCTCCTCTGGTTCTCCCTCCGCTGCTGCTGCGAAAGACCACAAAGCTGAGCTCCGAATGTCCATAGCGCCCTCGGTGGGTCGACTGTGCGCAGTGACACCGACCTCCGCCAGTCGTTGTTGCAAAATTTTCGGAATCTCAGGTGTCACCGCAAGCCCTCAAAGTGGAAATGGAAAAGGTTCTGCGTGTCAGACAAGAATGACAACTGTTTTGCTGTTCGAAGCATTTAGGCAAACCCAGTGCACGCGTGCGTCAGGCGCGAAGCACACGACATACCCAATGAGGCCGCAAATTTTGCGATCGGTAGCTCCGCGGGCTGAAAGACCAAGCTCATGTCTGGTGTTTTGTTGGAGGCATTGGACTGCTTCCGGGTAAAACAGTAATCCCGAAGGTAGGCAGTAAAGGCTGAGCGCGCTGAGGTCGCCAATTCCGGTTGGCTAGCGAGCAGAAGCGGCGCTCGATTGGAGAGCACAGGCTTAATACGTGACTCTGGAATTCTGTTTTTAAAGAAAAAAAGGCCGCTATTGTATTACAAACTATGCAATGCTCCAAGGAGTAGCGGTAACAGGAAAAAAGGACTCAGTGGCTAAGCACACGACACACGCCGATAACTTACTGTTGTTGCTTCAAAGTGACATTACGCTGAGCCAACAAATCAACGAGTTTGGTTTCGGAGGGAAGGAGGAAAGTAATCGCACGACCAATACGCTCTGCCCTCGCAGTCCTGCCAACACGGTGTATGTAGTCATCGAGCTGCTTTGGGCAGTCGTACTGGACGACCCAATGCACTTCCGGGAAGTCTTAATCAAAACAAGTTACTAATTATTAGGATGCTACTCAATATAATCTAGTAACATTATTTATTACAATAACAACAGTAAGATAACCGCAGAGGAACTGACCGAGACCACGTTCTGCGATATTTGTGGCCAGAAGAACGGCCCCGCGTGGAGTCTGGGAGAATTTTTCGTAGATTTTGAAACGCTTGCTCTGTAGCATATTCCCACGTAACTGCATGACGCTGAAAAATGGGCGAATTTGAAGTAGCAGGTCGTGCACGAAGCGCACCTAATACAATAAAAACATGAAGAGATTGAATTTAATAATTGCTGACAGGTTCGTTCAGCTTTTAAAATGCCAAGCTGGTAATAACGGAGGCAAGGATTTGATAGCGTGAATATATGGCAAGGTGGTATGTAAAGGGAAAGGGATCTACGACAGCGGTAAGGAAACCAGTTAGGCCGTAAGCGAATGAAATAAAAATTAAGTCAGATGTGGAAACTAACAGTAGCAGAGGTGGGACATTAACAAAGCAAATTAAACATTGATTTCTGCATGGGAAAACCTCCCTAATTTTACATGTGAATAGAACGCCAATAAAGGAGTTTAGGTAGAGAACAATCGTCGACTCTAATCACAGTCACGATTAGGCAAGGGTAACTTCTTCGCAAAAACCGGCGTGATCATTTTTTTTCATGATGCCACCTATGAAAATAGGAACCCAAAAAATCGGAAAACCGCTTTTCGGAAAAGAAATGGAAATACCGACCTTGAAATCAACTGACGCAGCTCCTTGAGAACTAGTCACGCATCAAGTAATGCAGACGACAAAAATATTCTTAAGGACGCTATCAAATAGGAAACCGGACGATGAAGGGCTAGGGGCTTTCTGGGCCGTCGGAGTGTACTCACTCCACCCCCCCCCCCTGCCGACCCGCAGTGCCACACCAAAACTGCGGTTAGAGGTTCAACTGGACCTTTCCCCCGAGGTAATGGCGATTGCTATTCGCGAAACTTCGAGAATGCATTAAAATGCACACCTTGACACAAGATTCCCGACGAATTACTGCAATTTGGTAGTGGCGAAACTTTCAAATATTAATTTGTAAGAAGTAGTTTCCGAAGAAAGACCGCGGCTTTTTTTAAAAAAACACACATTTTCGATCGAGAATAATAGGGAACCCGACCTGCCGTTACGCTCAATTCTACCTTGCCAAACTACGTTTGGAAACATCGTGTTTAAGGAAATTCACGCAGTTATCTATGTTATGAGGAAGATGTCACATGGTCATCAGAAAATTTTTCATTGGATGTGGACTGTGTTTCAGACTTTATAAGCAGCAATAATAAATGCATGGTCTTCAAAAATCAAATAAATAGAAACTTGTTTTAAAACCGCAGGTATGAAAATTAAAAAAGGCTTAATTTGCTTTTAAGTGGGTACAAGAAAGAATATTTTCATACACGTTTTACATAAACTATGTTTGACGTTATAAGGGCGTCGACAATCAATCAGAAAAATGCACACTACTTATGTAGCCACTTTGCAGGTAGCCTGAAAGAGGTTCGTTCAAAAGCTGTCATCCTGGCGTATGACTAGAATATCTTGAGATAAAACCGCACGATAGTTAATCTTAAACCTCTACTTAAAGAATATATTTTTTCGAATTGACAACGCATTTTGGAATTTCGGTTGATAGCAAATGAGCTGTAAGTAACTTCTTTTGTTTGGCAGATGCATATCTACAGTTTTCGATCAGCTAAGGATCAAAAGAGGGCAGGGGAAATAAAACAACCTCTCTTTCAGGACTATGCCCGGCTCCCCCAGACAAAAACCGATGTGCATGCATCCCACGTCCGTAAGACCTAAACAACGGTACCGTGCCTTAACTTTTAACAGTTTCCGTCAGTGTCAATGAGGAGGATCATAGGCCGGCTGACGAGATCAAACTGCTTCTCGAGGGGGGAGGGGGTTGTCGGGAGTACGAACACAAGATTACCAACCAGGTCACGAAACAACCAGGCAAAGAATAAGGGATAGACGGACAAAGACGCAAGGAAACGGCAGCTTTAGGCATATTGGTGCTTTCTCCCTGCCTAAATCTACCGCTGACCAATCGGTTCAACCTCAACTACATGCGGTTTCTATGGCACTCCCACTCAGCGGGATCCAAGCCCATGTGCTGGGGTGGCTCCAGCCACCTCCGGTCTGACAGCGGGAGCCATCAAAATTGAGAGTCGAATTGTCCGGTGTAAGTGTTTTGACTTGTATCGGCTTGTTGCCGCTTGAGGAAATAGGAGAACTACCTCAGTTTCAGTTTTGTAAGTTCGTGGTGGTTTTCCGACCTTCCTTCGATACTTGTGACAGTCTGAACGCTGTGAACAATGTTTACTACGTGCCCTGTAAAAGGAGCACAACACCGGCGAATTATGCGTGCATTATAGTGACACAAACTTGTACAGCATCTACCTCGCTCGCCTCTGTCTCATCCAGTCGACTCCAGTGACGAGATGATGGCAAGACGATCCGAACTCACAAACGGCACTCGATGGAGGCCAATCAAAAGGTGTGAAATCTGTCGTACTGACAGGTGTTCGAGTTAACCAAAGGGACTGCCTCAAAGACTCCAGCGTGGTTGCTTCATCGCTGGATTCTGACCCGCAGATAGAGGTCTAAGAAGTCCGTGAAATCAAGTCTATGGGGGGTGCGTGGGTCTAGCACATATTGCATATCCGAACAGAGGCCATCAAAGAAGGGGTTTTCTTCAAAAAAAATATACTTTTACTTATACTGCCTAAACATGGCAATACAGCCTATGTGAGCTAGATAGGCGCTGTAGGCAGAAAACTCACTTACCTGCTTCTGTGTGGAGAAGAAAACAATTATCTTCTTCTTACAGTGGCTCTGAAGGAAGGCCCAGAGCACGTCTAGTTTCCTTTCTAGTGGAACTATGGAGTAGAACTGGATCAAGTGGGCGGGTGTGACGGGAGCTACAGCGCTGTTAGTTGATATCATAATGGGTGATTTGAGGTTGAGGAATTCCAGCTGGTCGGGAGATCTGCAAGACCGTAAAAAGGACAAGTCATAAGTAGGCCGTGACCTCTGTGCGATATTCCTACGAACCAGCACGAACACTCCCTGTCGTTACGTGAGCATCCAACCTAGTCTAAATAACTAAAATAGTACACAGAAGGGGAAAAACACCTTCCTTTACCTTCGACCACAGAATGAGAACTGCTTTCTTGTTCAACGTCCCGTTGCATAAAAGTCATTCACCTTCCCTGTGAATAGTACCGGAAGCGTAACAGTGCAACCGACTGCGACGCGCATTCAGACAACCCCAGTCACCTAAAACCCACTTTACAAAAACCTTTCTCAGGTAAAGCAACAAATGAGAGTTCAATCGTCGTTCCTGACGATGCCTATCGCGTACCCCACAGTAGGGTGGGCGCAGAGACGGCGATTTGCATGTGAATGGCTTTATAGGGATGGTATACCTTTGCAGCATCTGCCGGACCCTCACCTCCCTCACCCACCTGTGCCTGGTGCCAAAACAGAGTCAATAAGACCAGAGGTGGGAGAGGTCGCATGTGACTGGCACGGCGTGAGCCTGCGCCTAGGCGTGCCACCACCACCCTCCACGTGTGATTTGTTGTGTAGGTCCTTCATAACGCTTGCCATGCCTCGAACTGGCCCCTGTGTTGGTTCGGCGCCTCTAACGCCTGGGGTAAGGGGTAAAGCAAAACAGGCCACTCTATATAATTACCTTCGGGTAATCTAATGCATACAACGTGGACATAAAGAAACTCGAACCTAGTTGCATACGCTATGACCCCGTCAGTGGCCGCTGTTGCCACAATGACACATGAATCCCTTCATTATGGTGTCGTCTGACTTACTCTGCTACTCGGAACTTGGGTTGAGGAGTGTGGTGCTCTGCTTCAAGTTAACAAACTCGTCAACCATCGTAGGTGAGAAACTGCGTCGCCAAATTGTCGTGACCCGGCGCTGGCTTGCTTGTTATATGCTTGCTCAACTGTCGTCCCAACAGCAACACGGCAGAGAAACAGAACATGATCGGCCACAATATAATAAAAAACTGCAAAAGAGGCTGTCAACAGCATGCAGTCAGTCCAGTCAGTTCCAGTGAGATTAACTAACTCTTGGAAATATGAAAATTCACAAAATTAAATACTTAGACGCTATGGATGCACCTCTACTGACGACACTAGTCATTGCGAATATAAGTGATCTGCGAGTTACGAGGTGAAAGAGACGTCTTGGTGATAGAAACAACGTTCGGTGCCAACTGCTGGAGAGAAAACAACCTAACCTCCAAAATAAAGGGTAAAACGTGACACTGAAATTCAACATCGTACTAGAGGAACTAACGTGTGCAGGACGAAAAACAGGCTAGAGTAAACACAAATACTAAATGAGAAATATGAAAAAGCGGAAAATGTAAGGGGATGTTATCTATTTCAGTATGGTGAAGGTCCTTGAACCTGCAGACCGATAATATTAGCAGAGGTTCGAGGCACATGGCAAATATCTCCTGCATCAGGCTATTCAGGATTAACCAGTGAGCAATAAGGTCACCAGACACAACGTCTGGTTATTTCTCTGAGGATCGTTTCAGGGGAAAAATAACATTACGATAAAGATCAGGCAGATTGGAATGGTCCTTTTGAGCTTATAAGCCAGCATCGGCCATTTATAGCCAACCTACAGTGTTGCAATGATCAGGCCATTGGACTTCTAACCAACAGGCCTCCCTTATCTCTATCGGTAATGTTATTCTGCTTATGATATTAGCCGCTGTGTGACTGCTGGCGGAACTGGACAGTGAGTGCCAAGGCGCAACAGATAGAGTATGTTTCGTAAAAAAAATTGGTGAGCGTTCCACTGCCACTGGCCGTTTTAGTATCTACTGTCTGCCGAGGTGCAAAGTAGCTAGGCTAAAAAGAAAGAGTATATTTCGCTAAGATTGCTGAAGCTTGAAAAATAGCTCTAAAAGGGGATCCAGTGACACTTGCTGACATCTGTTATAAGTGATAGTAAAGCACAAGGCTGTGCAACACACACGAAAAATCAGCAGGGATCAACCTGCGACTGTTTGTTATCCATAGGGAAATACCTGAATTCTCACAACTGGAGGCCCTTCGAAGATTGCAGGCAGACAGTCCCCAAGTGGCTCCTCACCACAAATAATTATAGCAATTTTAGACGATTATCAAACGCGGAGATGCAGAAGTGATCATGAAGCACCCATCGACTTACTTTACCAAGGTGGCAGAGTAAAGGAGGCACTGGCGGTCCGCATTTAAGTTGTCTACGATGCTTTGAAGATCATGACGAAATGTGGGATCCATTAGGCGGTCAGCCTCATCTAGCACCAAAATGCGCAGATTGGACAGGTCCAGTGTTGGATTCTCCAACTGATGTTGGGCGAATCTTCCAGGGGTGCCAATCAAAATATTGGATTTCGCGATGCGTTGCCACTCTTCACGTTTGTCTGTCTAGAAGGCGAGGTAGCGGAAGGAAAAATAAAGAACATACAAATGTCCATACAATGTTGATAAACACTGGGTTCTATGCAGAGAATAAGATATGGGTTCTGAAATCTGGCTATTTCAAATCTCCGGACTTACATTATGACTAATCAATCCTGAAGACTAACTTAAGGCTTGTTAACATTACAAACTACCGGCGATAGACAATCATAATCACCTAATCCAGTGTAGTTAGGAAAGAGCTTAGGTAAATAGGCAACAAAGTAACTTAATTTATGTAAGTTATAAAAAACAAGTAATCTTCTGCAGCTGTTTATGTCTATTTCCGCATAAGCTTCATAGTAATGGAGCGAAAAAATCTTAAGTGATCTTAGCAAGGCCGCTCACAAGTTATTATTTTCAAGAGTGGGACGAGTTAGATCGAATTCAACGAAACCAGTCGGGTCTATTGGACAAGCTACCTTGCTGCTAGATCGAAGGCATTGGTTGATACCGGTGTTCCGCAAGGTTCTCCTTGAGAACTGTTATTGGTCTTAGGATGAGGAATTTTTCAGTAAATTTCTCTTATTTCCGAGTGTAATTAGGAGTTTGAGTCAAGCAGTTAACATGATGATCAGTTTAAAGTAAGGACTCGATTGAAGAGTAGGCTACCGCATTACATGCACAGTAATTTTATTTCTCTATCATAAACCAAAATGTGAACGGCTTACGGAATATCCTCCAACAATTTCTGTTTTTGATGGGACTACTAATTCTCAAGTCGGCGAACCCAGCGCCTTACGACAAATTTGGCCGTAAAAAAGGTACATCAACAATTTCTTGCTCAACGACGTTTATAAAACATCTGCCCTGAAAAGATATTTCTGACGAGGGTATAATTGCGAACTTTGAACGATAATCAACCGAGTCCGAATGGCCGATCTACAGTCCTTAAGCTGCGGAATGCCTTCAATGTAACACCTTTGAGCAAACACGAGTATGCGAGGCATAAAATAGGCAGTAAGAAATAAGGTGCTCATCCCGATTTTCCGCTTTGCCACAGAATATATATATATATATATGGCAAAGACGTTATACCGTACTTCCGACATAGATATATATATATATATATATATGAATATTTGAGGTAGTATGCATTCCGAGATGATAAATGAAGAAGGAAGGCTCGTCGGAAAATCGAGATTTACTCGTGAATTTTCAAGCTGGTTACACCAACCCGTCGTCAGACGAAATGAGAAGTGAGAGTTGGGATTGTCACGCTGGAGGGTTTAGGGGCACAGAGGTTACATTGACAGACTGAGACTGACGCCATAGAGGGTTTGGGGGGCCGTGAATCCTGTTACGATAGCTGTCGCATGTAAGGGGAGGGGTGCTAGAGTTTTGATAGCAAGTCACGTTGCGGGAGATGCAGAGCCAGCGAGGTTACACTTGGCTGGGCACAGATAAGCAGTTGTTGATTTTAAGGTGGGTGCAAGTCAGTGGACCGTGCACGCAGACCTTCGTAATGCGCATCCAGATCGACGTGGCGGTTGATAATGTTTGTGCCGGAGTGCCAATATATACAAAATTGTTACAAATCTCACGTATAGAAGAGCAAGTCAGACAACCTTAGTATCGGTTATTTTATACGTAAAGTCCACTGCCCGAAAATCAAACTGTAACCAGCAAGGTTCCAGGGTTTTTAAAGAAACGATAAAACTCGGCGTGAGAAATCACCTGGTGTGATCTGGGGCAATCCTCTGCTGTCAAAATGTGGCGGAAAGACACCGCATACTCTATTAAAGTCGCCTTCTTGTTGGTGGTTCTAAAAATTTCGATCAGTAACCGTTTTCGCTTTTGACGCCAACCATCGTTGTTCATGATATATTTCGCGCATAAAAAGTGGGGTCTGTATTTTTCGCGCTCGTTGTTTCTACATTTGTAGGCGTTTACGTTTCTTCTGCCTGCGTATTTATAATGTTTACGTGCATTTATCTTTCCGATAACTGAAGTTCAGATCGGATTTTCTCTTATATTTGCCACTTAAAACCTGAGTTGGGTTCTCGTCAACAGCCGTTTTCGGTTTGATACTAGCACAAATCATTGCAAAGGCCGGAAGTAAATATGACTGACGAGGCCTTCAGGCAACTCCAGTAAGTAACAGTATTGACAACAACTGCAAACACATTGACCTATATAAGGCGGAAAGGTTTCGTCTTATACCATCTTAACCAGCAAGATGCCCTGGTAATATTTTGCTGACGAATTGTGCGATACAGCGGCCCCTTTTGGCAGCAGACCAGTGTGAATCGCGTCAACGGCCTCAATTTCGACAAGGCCAGCTCGAACGGAGACTGCCATCTCAATCACTCAGAAAACAACAACTCTGGATAGTCCTTTCATTGACGAAAAGTTGCCAGTGCTATGCTATCGAGGTGGTTGGGATATTCCCAGTTATTAGAAATAGGCCTAACCGAAACTGCTTTTCAGAGGACGGACAACCGTTGTTTTTCAATTTAACTCACACTTGACCTCATAACTAAGGCCTCGCAGCCCAAATTGAGAAAGTTATGAAAACAATGAACTAACTTACCCGTGTCTTTCCTCCCATGATGTCGAGGATGGTAAAATTGTGAAACCTGCCTACCCGACGGAATACATTGTAAATTTGACGGGCTAACTCCCTAGTTGGCGTAAGGACGACTGCCACTGGACCATCGAACTGGGTAATTTTCTCATGGTATACATACTCCAAAACAGGAATGGCGAAGGCCAGAGTCTTGCCACTGCCAGTTTTGGCTTCCACAATAATATCCTTCCCAAGAAGGGCATGTTTTAAAGAAAGACGTTGGACCAGAGTAGGTTTAACGAAAGAATACTGCCGTAATCCTTTGAGAGTTGCATCAGAAAGCAGGAAATTTGAGAATTGCGTAACAGATTCTTCATTTAGCTAGAAAAATTACATTGAATATATCGCGCACCTGAAGCAGAGCACTGTTTCTGTGGATGGAATCAGTCTGAATTTTGGATGATAGCCCTTTTTTATTTTTTTGCCAAAATTTTGGATGCCGCTTTTTCCTTTCCATCTTTTCATAAAGCGTGTGATGCGGTTAGAAACACACGGTTTTTAATGAAGCGCTGCTGACTTAAAAGACTCACATAGTTCCAAGTATGGTAGCGAGTTGTTCGGGCCTCGTACTGTGTGGGAATGTATAACGTCCATGCTATCCTCGGAGGTAGTTAGTCACATTGAACAGGATCTGAAATAGGTTTGTCTGTCACATACCTGTAACGGTGACAGGGTTGGTTGGAAGCCGGAAAATCCTACCGTCATTATCATAAAAATGAGAAGCCTGTGGAAGCGTGAACAGACACCCGATAAGCCATAAATAAATAAATAAATTATATATTTAAAACTCAGAGGGCCACATCATTAAAAAAAATTAGTATCATGGTAAAAATAAACACAAAGTGGATAATTGCTGCACTAGGTGAACATCCATATGAACAACAGAAATGAGTAGTATGGTAGGCACATATGATTCAGGACGATGAACAATTTTTAAAACAATAGTCAGCCATCGTTGGAATATACGCTGAACAAGGAAAGAAGCAGCGAAAAAAACTCCTAGGTTATCGGGGCGGAGTTCGATGAACCGCCAATTTAAAAAGAAAAACTAGGAGAAAAATTGCTTCTCTAAAAAATTAATAACCAGAGTTGATGGGATTGATACGATTCAGTAGGATAGTACTGTGATATTGGTGACAACGTATGAGGGTTCCGAATGCTCCTTCTCATGTGAGGGATAATAGAACATCCAGAGCTACTGTTTATAACCATTAGGGAGGTGAAACGGAAGGAACTCATCGAAGACAAAAAGGTAGCAACAAAGAGGGGAAATTAGAGGTCACCAGATCATCAGCGAGATGTGACCTTCTGACTGCATACTCCACCAACAAGTTGGCGAAAACATCAGAAACCGGCACGATAATCAACAGATCCCGGAGACCATCGTCTGGGTTGCAAAAAAGAGAAACATATTAAGGTTGTCAAGAGTTCGTGATGATGTTTGGAAAGCAGGCGAAAAAAAGTGACTGTGAAAATTTAATCTGCAGAGGTTAATTAAAACATATTTAGAAGCAAATTTAATATCAAAGGAACTGCCCCAAATACCAGGAGGACCATTTTCAAAATCAAAAAGTCGTGAGTTTTGGAAGGAAACGGACAATAGGGACTTTATATCTTCTGAAGTTAAATATTTGCGTAATATGGTTTTGAAAACCGCTAATGTAGACGACAACCCAGTTTCGAGTGGAAGATTATTCTAGATGAATGCATATTTGGAGGCAAATAACTGAGAACGTTTGGTTGTGGAGCTAAGGGGTGGTGAAATGACTATGGAGGAATAACGAGTGGCATAAGATCAATCTACCGGAATAAGAGCGTTAATTCGTGGGAGATTTGGGTTTGAGTTAACGCGAAACAGGGAGCAGAGACCAGCTTCGAGTCTTCTAAGCCACAGAAATTTAATTTTTGTCAACTGACATCGATACGTTTAAGAGATACTGGACACAGTAAGAGAAAACTAGTATTCGAGTTAACACTTTCTGAACCTTTTCAGTCTTAAAGCGGTCAGAGGAATTCATCAGCCCAAAAAGGGGACAGTAGTAGGCTAGGATGGGAAGAACAAACACGTGGTAAAGTCTTAACTTTATTTCCGGAAGGAAGAAATTATGTGATATAAAACCACATATCTGTGCAGCCTTTGCGGAAATTCGAGCTGCATGAGGCGATTGTTCTAGATTATTCCTGTAACTCAGACCTAAGTCTTTTATTGTTGATTGTTCTTATAGTGTACTGTTTTGAAATACTACGGATCCAGGAACCTTGGCGGGGCCAAAACACATGAAACAACTCTTGGATGGAGAAAATGACCTCTGCCAACTAGAGCTCCAAGGTGAGAGCCTAAGTAGATCAGTGTTGATTTTAGCAATGCAACTATTGGCGGTGTCTTTAAAAAATGAGTAAATGCACTTGAGATCATCAGCGTTAACGCAATTTTGTGAATGTTTAAATAAATAAATAAATAAATTGTATATTTAAGGCCCAGAGGGCCCCATCATTACAAACTTAGTATCATGGTTTAAATAAATACAAAGTGGATAATTGCTGCACTATGTGAGCATCCATATGAACAGCAGAAATGAGTAGTATGGTAAACATATCCGATTCAAAAAAAGATTTGCCATTTATAAAAACAAAAAGTCAACAATCGTTGGCATATACGGTGGACTCGAAAAAGAAGCAGTGAAAAAAACTCCTAGGGTTAAATCGGAGGCGGAGTTCGGCGAGCCGCCAATTTAAAAAAAATAGGAGAAAAAAACTGCTTCACTAAAAAATTAATAGCTAAATGCAATGGGATAGTATTGTGATGTTGCTGACTGCGTATGAGGGTTCGGGACGCTCCTTTGTCGGGTGAGAGGTAATATAGCAGTCAGAGCTACTGTTTATAAACACCAGTGGAGGTGAGAGAGGACGAACTCATCGTAGACAACATGGTCGAAACGAAGAGGGGACAGTAGAGGTCACGAGATCATCATCGAGATGCGACCTTGCTGACTGTATAGTCCATCACCAAAGCGGCGAAACCATCAGAACCCACTTCGATCATCAACAGATCCTGGAGACTATCGTCAGGGTTGCAAATTCGAAGGAAAGTATCAAGGTTGTCAAGAGTTGGCAATGCTAGTTTAAAAGGAGGGGAAGAAAAAGTGAATGCAAAGATTGACTCTGCAGAGGATGATGGAAAAATATAATTAGAGACCCATATAATATCAAGGGATCTGCCTCAAATACCAGGAGGACCCTTTTCAAAAATCCAAAAAGTTGCGAGTTTGGGAAAGAAACAGACAATAAGGACTTTATATCTTTCGGAAATTAAATGTTTGCGTAATTTGGTTTTGAAAAATAGCTAATGTAGACGACAACCTAATTTGCAGTGGTAGATTATTCCATATGAAAGCATATTTGGAGGCAAAAAACTGAGACCGGTTGGTTGTGGAGCTAAGGGGTGGTGAAATGAACATGGAGGAATTACGAGTGGCATAGGGTCGATTTACCGGAGTGAGAGCGTTAATTCGTGGGATATTTGGGCTAGAGTTAACGCGAAACAGGAAGCAGAGACCAGCTTCGAGTCTTCTAACCCACAGAAATTTAATGTTTGCTAACTGGCATCTATCCGTATAAGAGAAACTGGATCCAGGAAGAGAAAATAGTTTTCGAGTAAAACCCTCTGAACTTTTTCAATCTTACTGCGGTCAGAGGCGTTCATCAGCCCAAATAGGGGACAGCAGTATTCGAGGATAGGAAGAACAAACATGCGGTATAGGTTTAACTTTATTTCCGGAAGGAAGAAATAATGCGATATAAAACCACATATCTGTGCAGCCTTTGCAGAAATTTGATCTGCATGAGGCGATAATGCTAGCTTATTCGTGTAACTTAGACCTAAGTCTTTTATGGTTGATCGTTCTAATAGTGTACTATTTTGAAATACTAGGGGTCCAGGAAGCTTGGCGGGGCCAAAACACATGAAACTGCTCTTGGATGGAGAAAATTCCATCTGCCAAGTACAGCTCCAAACGTGAGAGCATTAGTAGATCAGTGTTGATTTTGTCAACGCAACTATTAGCAGTGTCTTTAGAAAATGAATAAATGCACTTGAGATCGTCAGCGTAAACGAAATTTTGTGAATTTATGAGTAAAGTTGAAATTTCGTTAATGTACAGAATGAAGAGAAGGGGACCTAGAACGGTGCCTTGAAAAACGCCACTCGTGATCGGTTGAGGCGTTGAATTTTTGAGTACAGATGAAATTTCATTTATGTACAGATCGAAGAGGATGGGACCTTGAACCGCGCTTTGAAAACACTACTCTTGATAGGCTGAGGCGTCGAGTAGCTATCACCTACACAGACCTTCTGGCTGTGGTTAGACAAGTAGGAACCAATTAAGTCAAGGAGAGGAGTCCGGATGCCTAGGGCTTCCAGTTTCACCAGAAGGCGTCTGTGTGGTACCCTGTCAGATGCTTTGCTCAGTTCAAAGTAGATCACAAACACTAAGTGCTGCTCCTTACTAGGGGAAGTGACGAAATTAAGAAAAGCTAAGTGACACACTTCGCATGATCTTCCAGGCAGAAAACCATATTGCGAGTCGCTTAAAAGCTTATTTTCTGGACAAAGGTCAAGAGCCGGGGTTTTGTGAACGCCTCAATAATTATTTACGTCTGAAGAGATCCCAACTTGAAGACATGAAGCATACTAGATGTCTTCGATGAGTTAGGTAAGAATCCGTTTGAAAGATTAACTGAGAATATTTGGCTAAAAAATCGGGGCAAGTTTGGCACTCTCTTGATAACTGAGTTTGGAATACCGTTAGCCGGAAGAGTACTAGTTTTTTAGAGGAAATATTTCTTTACGAATTAATTCTAAGGAGAAAGCAATGGTGCTGCTGACATTGAATGAGAATGGTTGAAACGTCAGAAGCGGTTCAGATTCCATCGTAAGATGATTTGTGAAGATAGCACTAAACAATATTGCCTTGTCAGAGTCCTAAAGAACGAAATTCGTATCTTCATTTAGTAATGGACGAATTTCAAAACCTCATTTATTAGGGTATTGACGACGGAATAGCTAAGCAACAGATTTTACAGAGCTTAGCTTGCTGAGTGCGCATGATTTCCTCTGTCTTTCACGTGCGAGACGAATCTAAGAGACCAATTAAAAAATCTCTCCGATCCTTATATGCACGGATAACGAACTTGTAGATTGATCTTTTAACTGTCTCCTTAATTTCTTTAGTCAACGCCAAAGAAATTGGGGAACGGTGGATTCCGAAGCATATGGCTTTACAATTTTGGTTGGCATAAATTCCAGGATGGTTTTTGAAATGACCGACATGAAGTCACAACGATGGAGGAGAGATGTTGCCAGTCCAATGAGTCAAAAGCATCATAGGTACAAAAAGCGCTAGCCATTTTCGAAGAGAAAACCGGAAGGCAACAGTGAAGTAATGTATGGTCACATAAAAAGAGGCCGTGCATAAAATCAACGAAGAGAGGAGCAATGTCGTTTGTGAAAATCAGGTCTAAACTATGATTGTCTCTCGTTGAAGAGCGGACCGCTGAGACCAATTAGAAACATTTATGGTATCTAGGAAAGGCTGGAATCTGGGTGAACAAAAGTATGAAATCCAGTCAATTTCAGGAAAATTAAAATCTTAAGCGATTATTTTAACGTTATAATTGGACTCTGAAACCAATTTAAAACTTTCACAAAGTTTTGCATCATCATCGGCTGAGGAATTATGCGGGTTGTAAATGCATCGGAGAATCACCTTTGTCGGGGCGACAGGATAAAGGGTGCAAAACGGTAAGTACCAGAGAATGATGTGGCAACTAGATTGAACGGAAAGTGCTTAAGTGAAGCCTTTATATCAAAACGAAAACCACCACCACGCTTAATAATGGGATCTTGACGGTAGCGATCATACTGGTCTATGACAAGTAAAGAGCCGGAAATTAAGGGATGGGTCCAATAATCAGTTGCACAAAAAAACATCGGGCATTCACTCTAAAGCGATGGCTCTGAGTTAAGCCATCTTATTTATAAAATCTTATTTATAATAGCATTAAATAATATGACATCTAGTTTAGTTCGAGTAACCAAACTAGGGTTATAATTATTTCTGAAATAAATTGCAGGTAGATACTTAATTTGGAAGATATTGTGGTTTGCCGGCTAACTGCCACTTACGCCAGAACTATTGGTATAAAGAACGTCAGCAGGAAAAGGCTGAGAGGGCTAAAGGGTGTAGAAATATACATTTCCCGTAACGAACAACCATAGGGGGTTAGACCGGAATATGCCTGTTGGTATTTAAAATGGAATTAGGGGCAGTAACATGGAATATAGCGGCTGGTGCGAGAATGCAAGCCGTTATAAGAATGAAGTGCTGGGAAGTCAGGTGTTGTATATCGGTTCACATGGTAAGGGTTATTTGCCTGTTGGAGAGGCCTGGTTAGTTTCGCAGAAAGCAGCATGCGCTAAGTTAGAACTGCGCTACCTTGCTTTTCGGTTGGGGTTTAATTTCCGTCCTTCGGATGACCTGCGTTAGGCAATATAATTGAGGGTATAAGATGACCCGTGCGTTATGCTACGGGCTAGTTTTGTGGAGGGTTAGATAAATTGTCTTTAAATTGAGATGCTAGCATATTTTGTATTTGAAGTATGTTATTTATGCGAAGCGGATCGGGAAATTTCACGGAGAGGCATAGAGAACTGCGCTTAAGAGGGGAAGCTGTCGATCTAAATGCTGTAGACATGTTAGACGGTATAAATGCTTTGGACGGGGTTGCGGACATTATAGGTGGGCTAAAAGCACCGGAAATTTCATCAATCAGTCGTGGGGGAAACGAAGGAGAATGTGGAGGGGAGGGGGCTGACTGAACTGGGCATCTGAGGAGATGAATTAACCAGTGCGTTGAGGTAAGTGGAAATACGATCAAACTTGTGAATATTAGGTTAAGAAGTTTATGATATTTATGACAGGAATGACCCATTTCTTCGCTCCATCGGTGTATGATCTTGACAAAGGAAACATTTTGTCATTTCCAAATAGCGAGAAATGTGACCTCGTTGAGCAAAACGTGACACCACCTCAATGTTTAAAACTGTTAAACTAAGATAGGAGGATGCTGGCTACGCGAAGAGAGGCATTTTGTTTCAGCTGTTTATGTAGTTGAAACCACCCAAGTGCGAAAAGTCAAAAGCAAGATCAAGGTCAAGGTGCGCAGGCCGATTTTCGAAATCCAAGTGAAATCTCACATTTTGAAAGTTTCGTTTCCTTTATTGCTGACTTTATGGCCTTAATGTTTGATAAAATGTTTGTATTTCTAACGCTTTATCAACTCTGCATACCTGTGGTGTTTGACTTTAACAATAGGGGGGACTATACAGTCTCACATTGTTCACCTAACATAGCCTCATTTCATCTTCTCAACTTTGAAAGGCTTTGTTTGTTTCCTGCTGTATTTATTGGCTAAAGTGTTGATACATTTTTGTATTTCTAACCTTCAGACATCTTCATATAACTGTGGTTGTGTGATTTTACACTATGTGGAAATTTTCAGTCTTATACCCCTTATAGCAATTCATATCAGACGTATATCGTACGGATATCCACATGTCGAGATACATATGTCCACCGTATGTCGAATTTGTCCGCTTTTCCGAGATATGCCCAATATCGAAATGTCGATATTTGTCGAAATAGACGAAAAAGGGTAGGATACTACCTACTTTACCCCCCATTTAAAACGAATACATATGGAACCCCCATTACTATTCCTTTACCGTGATCGCCAACAACGTACCCATTACTTTCCATCCTATATAGCTCGCGTATACGCCACTAAAGTCACATTTTCCCATTTTCTCAACGTGTTGTACAAAATGTAAACACACAGTTGATGGAAATATAAAAAAATGTGTATTATAAAACGTCCATAATAATATATGTACAATAATGGATATTAGTCTACTTAATATAAACAATATGGGGTTGTGGAATACGTTCAATCAGGGGTTAGCCGGGTTGTGAAGATGGGGGTTTGGAGTGGAGGTGGCTAGTCCTGGGTGGCATTCTAAACATAGACAGTTAAGCAATATGAAAGGAAATCAACTCACCATAAAAGGGTCATTTCAGGCGCCTTACAAATGCGGCCTCCAACTCATAAAGGTTTAGACGGCCGCCGCCATTCCACCTTACGTACAGCTCTAAATTGTTTGAAATTAACAATAAATGTTAATACCCACCTGTAATAAGTTCATAGAATTTGGACCCTGATAAAGCATCTTTGCCTTTGCGTCCTTGGAAATTCAGTTCCAGGGCTATAGCATCATCGAAAATTGCATAAAATATGCGCTTAACGAAGTCATCCGTATTTCGGCCCCCGAGGCAGGATAAATATGACTCCTAATTGAAAATGTAAATAATCGATGGGTACTTACCAGTTCCCTGCTGAAATGTGGATTCAGCAGCCGTTCATGTAAATCTCTGAAAGCAGCACGGCAGGCTATCGGCTGTTCGACTGGACTTAGGGGGATTGATATACCCATTTTAATGGGAGCTGTACTAGCTGTCGGTAGAGTAACCTCCGACGTTCGCAGTTTTGCTAGAATACGACGTTGGGTGGCCTGCACTTGCAGCAGCCGTTTTTCAATTATGTTGAAACGTCGATACATGTCTGCCTGAAATTCCGTTTGGGATTTTGAGACAGATGCGTCTAGAACAATGAAAACTCATAAGATAACAGTCTTACCTGCTTGCTGAGGACATCCTCTGGAAGGCAGAGTTTCCACTGATGTTTCAGAGATGGCATTTGATTGTTCTTCCTATTCATACTTATATGTGCAACATGCTACCTACCGGTGAAAGTGTAGGTGTCTGGTCCCACAAGTAGGAGTCCTCTTCCCTGTAACGACGTGGTCGCTTTGAATGCCGCTGTGAGCTCATGATCAATATCTACAACCGCACAGTAATGTTTAAGTTCAGTAAATAGCAACTGGGAATACAGCACTAATGAACGGACGGATAACCATTGCTAAAATAGGCCAAAATCCTAGCTTGGTCTTCCGAAAAACGGGTAACTCATCAATAGCTAAGTTAACTACAACCACATTCTCACCTTCGGGAACTCTATTCGTCTCCAGGAGTCGCTTAATTTTACTCCCCAGTCCTAGGTGAACATATTCCCCAGTACCCATTTCACTAACACGAGATCTATAAGATGCCCTAAGCAGTGTTCGGGGGTCTGTGGGCATGTCTGGGACAAGCGATTAAAAAATTTCCAGAACATTACGTAGGTGGCTATGGGCAATGTTTGATTCAATAGCCCATTCCCTTACCCTATCCTGAATCGACTTATGCGAGGGAATACCACTCTCTGTGCTGCTTTCCTCCTCATCGGATGATGAGGGAGATCCCTCGCTGACATCTGTGGACTCATTAGTGGATCTATCTACATCAACGGGCATGTCGATCACATTTTGAGCACTAGGCGATGCTAACGTGCATTCCTCCCAATGTATAACTCGTCTGCGCTTAATCTATATATATTAAGTTCATCATTAACTTCGCGGTATATTTCCGCTACTTCGCGGGCAATATGCCTTCTAATAGTCCTTTGACAGGGCTGCCTATACATTGCAGATGATTAATAAACAAAATAAATTGATATAAGAAACAGTTAAGCAATGTAAATGATAAATAGGGTTCGACAGAAGAGCAGGCAGAATTTCGGTGAACCACGTGCGTACGCAAGCCACGAGAAATAAAAGTGTGATGGCCGCTTACTGCGCCTACTCTAGACACACTATCAAGCCAACCAATCACAGGACGGAGTCTTAATATAGATTAACCAATGAGCAGAGGTTATGTCATATCTCGGAATGTCGTGATCTACGTATATTGGTGCTATATATGCATGCTATTAGGGACAGCTACATACTACGTAGCCTCACGTTCCGTCCTTATAAATCCACGTACAAAAGTAGAATTTTAGAGCGTAAGCATAGTGTTAAGCAGGAAATTTTAAAAACCTTATAAATTTCCAACAATAATTTGGTTGCAATAACCATTTGATTGTCAAATTATCAAACGGTTGGAAATCTATATCAGCATAAATGTTTTTACCCTGCCTATCCTGCGTAGAGTGCACTCATATTTTTGACGAAAGATGAAACAAACAATCTCAACTCGTCGAAAGCTACCTGCCTCGGTACCCAAGCGTTACCTGATTACATCTATTAGTCTCAACATTGACTGAAATATGCAAAAATAGTTAAAGCTAAACAGTATGATCTGTCCAATTTACAGAACAGCAAGTCCTTCATGAAGAAGGTTGGATCTATTCAATCCATACTCAGTAAACTTTTCGATGGTTACATATCTGATGTTACCTCTCAGTACTGCAGATGTCTCGACTCACTTTTTAGCTTAGTTGCCAGCGAGGATTTTGACGTTCCTATGACCTATTTGTACTCCGGTGGTTTCAACTACGTAAACAGCTGAAGCAAAACGCCTCTCTTCACGTAGCAAGAATCCTCCTATCTTAGTTTTATAGTTTTAAACATTGAGGTGATGTCACGTTCTGCTCAACGAGGTCACATTTCTCGCTATTTGGAAATGACAAAATGTTTCCTTTGTCAATATCATACACCAATGTAGCGAAGAAATGGGTCATTCCTGTCATAAATATCATAAACTTCTTAACCTAATATTCACAAGTTTGATCGTATTTCCACTTACCTCAACGCACCGGTTAATTCATCTCCTCAGATGCCCAGTTCAGTCAGCCCCCTCCCCTCCACATTCTCCTTCGTTTCCCCCACGACTGATTGATTAAATGTCCGGTGCTTTTAGCCCACCTATAATGTCCGCAACCACGTCCAAAGCATTTATACCGTCTAACGTGTCTTCAGCATTTAGATCAACAGCTTCCCCACTTAAGCGCAAATCTCTATGCCTCTCCGTGAAATTTCCCGATCCACTTCGCATAAATAGCGTACTTCAAATACAAAATCTGCTAGCATCTCAATTTAAAGACAACTTATCTAACCCTCCACAAAACTAGCCCGTAGCATAACGCACGGGTCATCTTATACCCTCAATTATATCGCCTAACGCAGGTCATCCGAAGGACGGAAATTAAACCCCAACCGAAAA
This sequence comes from Schistocephalus solidus, assembly GCA_017591395.1. NCBI lineage: Eukaryota > Metazoa > Platyhelminthes > Cestoda > Diphyllobothriidea > Diphyllobothriidae > Schistocephalus > Schistocephalus solidus. The sequence continues at coordinate 45,813 of WEDG01000645.1, read as the reverse complement.
GCAAGGTAGCGCAGTTCTAACTTAGCGCATGCTGCTTTCTGCGAAACTAACCAGGCCTCTCCAACAGGCAAATAACCCTTACCATGTGAACCGATATACAACACCTGACTTCCCAGCACTTCATTCTTATAACGGCTTGCATTCTCGCACCAGCCGCTATATTCCATGTTACTGCCCCTAATTCCATTTTAAATACCAACAGGCATATTCCGGTCTAACCCCCTATGGTTGTTCGTTACCGGAAATGTTTATTCCTACAACCTTTAGATATCCCTCTCAGCCTTTGCCTACTGACGTTCTTTATACCAATAGTTCTGGCGCAGTTGGCAGTTAGCCTCCAAACCACAATATCTTCCAAATTAAGTATCTACCTGCAATTTATTTCAGAAATAATTATAACCCTAGTTTGGTTACTCGAACTAAACTAGATGTCATATTATTTAATGCTATTATAAATAAGATTTTATAAATAAGATGGCTTAACTCAGAGCCATCGCTTTAGAGTGAATGCCCGATGTTTTTTGTGCAACTGATTATTGAACCCATCCCTTAATTTCTGGCTCTTTACTTGTCATAGACCAGTATGATCGCTACCGTCAAGATCACATTATTAAGCGGGGTGGTGGTTGACTTTTTGATATAAAGGCTTCACTTAAGCACTTTCCGTTCAATCTAGTTGCCACATCATTCTCTGGTACTTACTGTTTTGCACCTTTTATCTTGTCGCCCCGACAAAGGTGATTCTCCGATGCATTTACAACCCGCATAATTCCTCAGCCGATGATGATGCAAAACTTTATGAAAGTTTTAAATTGGTTTCAGAGTCCTATTTTAACGTTAAAATAATCGCTTAAGATTTTAATTTTCCTGAAATTGACTGGATGACAGACTTTTTTTCACCCAGATTCCAGCCTTTCCTAGATACCATAAATTTTTCTAATTAGTCTCATCCGATCCGCTTTTCAACGAGAGACAATCATAGTTAAGACCTGATTTTCACAAACGACATTGCTCCTCTCTTCGTTGATTTTATGCACGGCCTCTTTTTATGTGACCATACATTACTTCACTGTTGCCTTCAGGTTTTCTCTTCGAAAATAGCTAGCGCCTTTTGTACCTATGATGCTTTGACTCATTGGACTGGCAGCATTTATCCTCCATGAACTTCGTAGCAAATGTTTGTGACGTCCTGTGGGTCATTTCATAAACCATCCTGGAATTTGCGCACAGCCAAATTGTAAAGCCATATGCTTCAGAATCCACCGTTCCCAAATTTCTTTGGCGAAGAATAAAGAAATTAAGGAGACAGTTTAAAGATCAATCTACTAGTTCGTTATTCTTACATCTAAGGATCTGTCTTTGTTAGGAACCGGGATTCTGCCCCAGGCAAGAGTGCATCTTGGACGGTTGCTCATTGTCTGCTCAACCACTCATCCGGCAGGTGCGAATACACACAGAGGTGCGATCGCAACGAAGATAAAAAGCATGGGACGGCAGCTTAGATCGATGGGGATACTGATGACTACTGCCAACGTGCGAACGCCAGCCTCCGTCCAGACTGAGAACAAACCATCACCTGCCCTCCCTTCGTCCACCACGGGCCTAGTGTTTCAGGCAAATGATGATCGCCAAGTGTGAAACATCGCCCTCCTCATCAAGCAGCGTAATGACTGAGGATCTCCACCCCCCAACCTGGCCCCTAATCCATGCAAATTCCAAAACCTTAAAAATCCCATATTCACCTTAATTTGTCCACCTATGAATACTGTGAGGCGCGGTACGATACTTACATCCGATCATTAAATCTTGTTTGATTTTGAAACGTCACGAAATTATAAACTTGGTTCCCGTGATCGCCTTTTCTTCTAATTTATTTCCGAGCACGCACATCTTCTCTTCTCTTAGCAATATTTTCGGGCGCGTAGCACGACGTTGGGAAATATTTGCCATTCGTCTGTCTTCAACGTACGTGCAAATTCAATTTCTTCACAGATGCCTTGAAAATCACGTGCTCCGAAAAGCTTGTCTTACCACCCAACAATGAACACAGGTCTGGCAAAACGGTGGATGACATAACATAGCAGACGAAGGATTCGGGTGCTCCTCCAAGACTGACATCTTCGACTGTGCAAATACAATGGGGTTTTGAGCCAAGCGGTTACACAGTGCGCCAAACTAATCGGCGAAGACGGAGTCAGGCTGCTGCAGCAGATGATTGATAAACGGGCCTGAGACAAACGAGCGACGAGAGATGCGGAGCTGGAGGATAAGCTGCGAAATATAACCCATTCATCACAAGAAGAGAACGAAGTTCTAGTGCACAATATATCCTCCAAACAGTTGTCGCCTGCACAATTGAAAGTGCTGAGTAATGAAGCTAGCTTTAACATCGCAGAGGCCAATCCGGTTAATCTCGCGACCACTGTAGAGTAGATTCTCAAGAAAACCAGGGAATCCGACGAAACAAAGCACCTTATTCGGCAGCAGATAACCTCATTGGTGATGGCGCACAAACCAAGCACATTCATTTCCAGAGCGAAAAAGAGTGCTCTCAAGATACTGAGGGCTGACACTAGCATCGTGATTCTGCCAGCCGACAAAGGACTCCTATTTTCGACTCTTTCAACTACTTCCTACTCAACAAGATGCCAGCTAATGAAGCTAAAATTTCTTTGGGTCAGGAGACTTGAAGCAGGCTTTTGTCTCCTTTTCCGACTAAATAATAGTTCAACTCTCCCCAAGCTTTCTGTCATTACCCCCGTCAGTTTTCCTTATAAGCTAAGAAATTCTGCACTAATTATACCTCCCCCTGCATCCTCCACGTGTAAACTCTCTCTCTTCTTTGCTTCTAGGTATAGTTTTCTTTGGAATAACTTGCCAATTGAAATTAGGTCGTTAACTAGTCTATCTGCATTCAAGCGAAGACTGCACATTTATCTTAACACTGATTCTATTAACCTTTTATTTTCCTCATCTTTTCCCAGTAGCTTTCCCCATGACTCGGAGAATGGACCATCGGGAATTGAAGTGACCCTCTTGAAACGTTCGGACGTAAATAATTATCGAGGCGTTCACAAAACCCCGGCTCTAGCAAAAATTCTTTGAAAAATTATTTTTAATCAGATTCTTGACTTTTGCCTAGAAAATAAGCTCTTAAGCGTTTCGCAATATGGTTTTCTACCTGGGAGATAATACGAAGTGTGCCACTTAGCTTTTCTTAACCTCGTCACTTCCCTTCGTAATGAGCAGCAGTCAGTGGTTGTGATCTACTTTGACCTGAGCAAAGCCTTTACAAGGTACCACACAGACGTCTTCTGGTGAAACTGGAAGCCCTCGGCATCCGGCCTCCTCTCCTTGACTTCATTGGTTCCTTCTTGTCTAACCGCAGCCAGAAGGTCTTAGTAGGTAATAGCTATTCGAGGTCTCAGCCGATCACGAGTGGCTTTTTTCAAGGCACGGTTCTAGGTCCCATTCTCTTCATTCTGTACATAAAAGAAATTTCAACTTTACTCACAAATTCACAAAATTTCGTTTACCCTGACGATCTCAAGTGCATTTATTCATTTTCTAAAGACACTGCCAATAGTTGCGTTGATAAAATCAACACTGATCTACTTATGCTCTCACGTTGGAGCTGTACTTGGCAGATGAAATGTTCTCCATCCAAGAGCAGTTTCATGTGTTTTGGCCCCGCCAAGCTTCCTGGATCCCTAGTATTTCAAAATAGTACACTATTAGAACGATCAACCATAAAAGACTTAGGTCTAAGTTACACAAATAAGCTAGCATTATCGCCTAATGCAGATCGAATTTCCGCAAAGGCTGCACAGATATGTGGTTTTATATCACATAATTTCTTCCTTCCGGAAATAAAGTTAAACATATACCGCATGTTTGTTCTTCCTATCCAAGAATACTGCTGTCCCCTCTTTGGGCTGATGAACGCCTCTGACCGCAGTAAGATTGAAAAAGTTCAGAGGGTTTTTACTCGAAGACTATTTTCTCTTCCTGGATCCAGTATCTCTTATACGGATAGATGCCAGTTAGCAAACATTAAATTTCTGTGGGTTAGAAGACTCGAAGCCGGTTTCTGCTTCTTGTTTCGCGTTAATTCTAGTCCAAATCTCCCACGCATTAACGCTCTCGTTCCGGTAGATCGACCCTATGCCACTCGTAATTCTTCCATGATCATTTCAATACCCCGTAGGTCCACAACTAACCGGTCTCCGTTGCTTTTATATGGAAAAATCTACCACTGCAAATTAGGTTGTCGTCTACATTAGCTATTTTCAAAACCAAAGTGCGCAAACATTTAACTTCGGAAGATTTAAAGTCTTTATTGTCTGTTTCCTTCCCAAACTCACAACTTTCGGATTTTGAAAAGGGTCCTCCTGGTATTTGAGGCAGCTCCCTTGATATTATATTGGTCTCTAAATATATTTTCATCATCCTTTGCAGGCAATCTTTGCATTCACTTTTTCTTCCCTCCTTTAAACTAGCATTGCCAACTATTGACAACGTTGATACTTTCCTCCGAATTTGCAACCCTGACGATAGTCTCCACGTTCTGTTGATGATTGAGGCGGGTTCTGGTTGTTTCGCCTCTGTGGTGATGGACTATGCAGTCAGCAAGTTCGAATCTCGAAGATGATCTCGTGACCTCTACTGTCCTCTCTTCTTTTCGACCATGTTGTCTACGATGAGTTCGTCCTCTCTCACCTCCACTGGTGTTTATAAACAGTAGCTCTGACTACTATATTATCCCTCACCCGATAAGGAGCGTTCTGAACCCTCATACGTTGTCAGCAACATCACAATACTATCCCATTGCATTTAGCTATTAATTATTTAGTGAAGCAGTTTTTTCTCCTATTTTTTTTAAATTGGCGGCACGCCGAACTCCGCCTCCGATTCAACCCTAGGAGTTTTTTTTACTGCTTCTTTTTCAGTTCACCGTATATGCCAAAGATTGTTGACTTTTGTTTTAAAAATGGCAAATCGTTTTGAATCGGATATGTTTACCATACTACTCATTTCTGCTGTTCATATGGATGCTCACATAGTGCAGCAATTATCCACTTTGTATTTATTTAAACCACGGTACTAAGTTTGTAATGATGGGGCCCTCTGGGCCTTAAATTTACAATTTATTTATTTATTTATATTTTCGCTACCTCAAGTCGCCCATGAACTATGATGTCTCCTTATATCACCAGTCATGCAAACGATGACGTCATTTGGACGTACACATTCGGTGGTCCACAGTCTAAAACGTTACCGTTTCTTTGGATACTAACCATCATCAGAATTCAATTCTGGATCCTAAGATGCTGAGGACTTAAGTTCATTGACGAATTTTCGTAAGATTTTGTTTCATACGCTTAAGTGATCAAAAACGAATCACCTCGACGTTTAATTATCTCATTCTGAAATGCTACTACCGTATTACTCTACTCTACTACCTGACCCTTTTTTTCCTAAGCAGTTTTTATCCTACCTTGCATTAAAAAATGAAGGCTTATTGAAATCTGCCTCCATTTTTATGGTAGGAGTTTTTTTTCACTGCCTATTTTTTCTAGTTCACCATTAATTTTAAAACATCGCTAACTGTTGACATAATTATGTATTTGCACATTTTATCTGCACACATTGTCATAACTTTATTTCGTTACTAATGTTTGCTTATACAGTGCCTTGCCAGTGCTTACCAAATATTAATTCTAAAAGTAGTGTTGAACAAGACCGACAACATCCAGAAGGCCACCAACTTACTGGAGGCCCGACAGGTGTACTTGCCGTGTGACGATGAAACGATGAAGAAACTTGTAACGGAACTCGACTAGACACTCGCCGACATGCAAAAGAACAAGGCAATTACTAAGTCGGTGTGACTGACCATTTCACCAATAAAGGCGGTCGCAGCAACGTTCTACGGACTACCGAAAGTACACAAGGCTGGTATCCCCCTCCGGCCAATCGTGTCATTGCGCGGTGCACCGACATTTCACCTTGCGAAATGGCTTTTCTGAAATTTGCAGTTGCTCGCCTTGGACGCCACCACGATGGTCTCTTCAGCAGCTCAATTCCTTTAGCAGCTCCAGGGAGTGCAAATTACTGCAGACGAGGTGATGGTGTCATTCGATGTCACCTCTCTCTCCAACTCGATCCCACAAGGCCTGGCGATCGTAACGATCAACTAACTGCTCAGGAGCAAGTACAACGAGACGGCTGAGACGGTGAAAGGGAGACATCTCATCCAGCTCTTAAAATTATGGCTGAAGATGTACTTCACTTTCGAGGGAACAATGTCCGAGCAGGTCAAGGGGACGCCAATGGGATCGCCACTCTCGCGTTTCATCGCAGAGGCAGTAATTCAAAAAGTGGATACCCCAGTTTTAGTAATCTACAAACCAAATTTCTGGACATGTTATGTTGATGAGACCTTTCTCATCATCGAGCGGGCAATGGACAGGGAATTTCATGACAGCCTGAATTCTAATTTCCCGTACATCCAGTTTACAATGAAGGTGGAAGTCAGCAACCAGCTGCCGTTCCTAGACGTTCTCGTCCAATGAAAACCCAGTGGGGACCCAAAAACGACGGTGTATAGGAAGGCCAACAGTACCCGCCAAATCCAGAGTTACCATAGCAAACACCCGCTGCGCCAAAAACGTAGTTGTGTTCGAACACTATACAAAAAGGCTGAAACACTGCAGCGAGCCAACCGAAATAAAGGCAGAACCTCGATACATGTAATGCTTCTCCATGGTCAAAGGGTATGCCCGCAACTTCCTCGAACGCAGCAGACAGTTCAGGCATAGCCGAAGGCTAGCGACCGAACAGCCAATGATATGGCGTGCATTGCCATACAGTGACAGTGCTTCGGAGGCGGTCTCCCGTCTCCTAAGCCCGCTGGTGATTGGCATCGAACACCGGCTGGAGTCAACTATTTGACATCTGGTTATGAAACGTACGGCCCCGCTGCCCCGAGTTGAAACAAAAAACATCATCTAACGAATGCAGTGCAATTTCTGCGCAGTTACCTACATTGGAGAGACAGGGAAAACGGCTACAAACCTGAGTCGGAGAACAAATGAGGACAGTAAGAAGAATGGACCCATTGTCTTTGGTGGCGGAACACTACACAGACTCTGGACAAACTTTCGCCTTCCAGAATGCCGAAATTCTGGGTCGGGGAAGTGACCGCGTGGCAAGGGAAACAATTGAGGCCTGGCACAAGGGAAAACCTCCATTAATCGTTGTTTGACGCTTCCTGCGGCCTACCAAGCTCTCCGGACGCAGCTCAATCATCCAAAAGAGCCAACGCGAACATGAGCCTAACGTGCATCCGAACATCGATGCGTCCATGGCGGACACGCTCGCAATCGCAACACAACCCAGACTCAACTAAGGAAGAGGTATCGCATTGGCCAGCTCAACCACTCATCCGGCAGGTGCGAATACACACAGAGGTGCGATCGCAACGAAGATAAAAAGCATGGGACGGCAGCTTAGATCGATGGGGATACTGATGACTACTGCCAACGTGCGAATGCCAGCCCCGGACCAGATTGAGAACAAGCCATCACCTGCCCTCCCCCATCCGCCACGGGCCCGCTGTACCGGCAAATGATGATCGCCAAGGGTTATCCATTGCCCGACTCATCAAGCAGCAAGATGACTGAGGATCTCCACCCCTTACATGGCCTCTACTTCACGCAAATTTGAAAACTTTAGCAATCACGTATTAAACTTTATATTACCTCCTATGAATACTATGAGGCGCGGTACAATACTTACCTCCGACGATAAAATCTTTACAATTTGTGAAATTTATATTTGGTAGGCACTGGCAAGGCACTGTCTAAACAAACATTAGTAACGAAATAAAGTTATGACAATGTGTGCAAATAAAAATGTTCAAATACTTATTAATGTAGACCGAACTTGTCCTGGTAGGTCGACAGTTTGCGATGTTTTGAAATTAATGGTGAACAAGAAAAATAATAGGCAGTGAAAAAAACTCCTACCTTTAAAATGGAGGCAGAGTTCAATAGGCCTTCATTTTTGAATAGAATGTAGGAGAAAAAAACTGCTTAGGAAAATAAGGTCAGGTGGTAGAGTAGGGTAATATTACAGTTGCATTTCAGAATGAGATAATGAAACGTCGATATGATTCATTTTTGAGCACTTAGGCGTATGAAACAAAATCTTTCGAAAATATGTCAATTAACTTAAGTCCTCAGCATCTTAGGATCCAGATTTGAATTTTGATGATGGTTAGTATCCAAAGAAACGGCGGCATTTTAGACTGTGGATTGTTTGATTGTTTGCTTTTGAAACGTCAGGATAATATAACCATGGTTCCGGTGATCGCTTCTTTTTCCCCTTTATAAATTTATCTTTAAGAGCTAAAAGGCCATAGCTGAAAATTATAAGAGACAAGGGGAATCACAGGATGCCGCCTTAGTGCGATTATGTGGTTTACCTAAGATGCACAGACCGAATAGTACCCTGCGGTCCATCGTGGCCCTTAAAGGCACACCTACTTCAGACTGGCTAAATTGCTTGCTTGGCGGGTGAAGAAGCTGGTGGATGGCTGAGAACAAACAGCCGTATCCTCAGCACATTTCCTGGAAAAACGCCGAGGCATCACAATCGTCCACAACGAGATGATGATGTCCTTTGACGTCATTTATCTATCACATCCATCCCAAAATAATTGGCCATGAGAGTTGTCGATTACCTTCTGGACAGAAGGTACTACGAAGGAGAAAATCTTTTACACGGGAACACGTAATGGAATTACTGGACTACTGCCTTCGGACTTAATTCACGTTTAACGACCTTGGTTATGAGCAAATCCAGGGAACCTCGATGGGATCAATGATTTCTGGCTACTTAGTGGAGGCCATCCAGCAAGACCTGGAAACTCAGGGCTTCCAGATCAACAAGCCGAAATGCTAGAGACACTACGTAGACGATAACTTTGTTATTATACACCGAGAAGCCAAAGCAAACTGCAAGCGGGATCTGAACTCGATTTTCCCGCAGATTCAATTCACAATGGAGGCAGAAGAGCACAGAATGCTCCTCTTTCTTAGCGGTCAGATATAAAGGCAGGATGATGACACCCTCCAGACTGGCGTGTTTCGAAAAGCGACAAACACGGAGAAAATTTTTCACTTAAACAGCAATCGCCCCCTGCCGCATAAACATAGTTTCGTCTGATCGCTTTTTCACCGCATTCAGACACAATGCAGCACAGAGGCTGAGAAGCTGTGAGAACGTAAAACCCTATGGCGCCACTTTCTTGCCAGTGGATATTAACGCAGCTTCGTAAACAATTGCTTTTAGCAAAGGCACACAAAGACCAAAGGTGTGTATAAACAAAGACCTGAAACTTTCCATGTCGTGCCCTATTTGAGGAACGTCTCAGAATTCACTGAGCGTTTGTTAAGACCGCTAAACGTGGGTGGTGGATGCCAGCCGAAGGCCGCCATCCGTCGCTTAGTTATGCAACCAAAGGGTCGACTACCACCCGTAGACACCTCAGGCGTTATTTACCACGTCAAATGTCTAGATTGCCTGGTTGAATACTGTGGCATGACCGACAAACGACTGAATACGTGAATGTACGAGGACACTTAAAGAAGAAGGATTCGTCGAAACATTGAGTTTTACTCGTGAATTTTCAAGTTGGTCACACCAACCTCTCATCAGATGAAATGATCAGAGGAGAAAGTGAAAAAGTCAGACGACTAGTTTGTGCTACAGGACAGACAAGGACAGACGTCCAACTGGGGTGATGGGGATAGGCACCTAATTATGGTATGATTCGGGCCAGTTAGAGGGGACTATTAGGGATCCCTGTGTCGCAGGGGAAGGGGGATTGCGAGTAAATGCTACTGCAGACAGTCAAATTAATGGTCGTCAATGCAGTATAGTGACAGAGGTAATTGCACGAATGTTGGAGGTTTAAAGAATTTTAGCTGTGGTTCGCCTTGTCAGGGGGAGGGGGTAGCGAGACGGTGGGATTCTTCATGGTCATGAAAAGATTAGCGGCTGTTGTTTGGTTGTGAGCGCAAGTCAGTGAGCCGGGCAAGCAGGCCTTCGTGGATTCCAAATCGATATGGCGGTTCATGCTGGTCATGCTAGAGTGCCAGGCATCGAGAAATTCACGCGCCTGTTTGATGCCCATCTCTCTCACCCCAGTTGGTCGTCTGTCCTTTTCTATTCTCTAGCAAAAACTGGTCGGCTGACCATTTCACTTTCTCCTCTGTTAATTTCGTTTGACGACGGGTTGGTATGACCAACTTGGAGATGTAAAAGTACAACTCAATTTTCCGACGGGCCTTTCTTCTTCACTACATCATCTCGGAATGCACTCTACCTCAGCTATCCAACATATTTTTTGGCACCAAACGCTTATTATTACCAGACGTTGGGATAAATTTACACAGAGACAGGCAATGACTTACGAGCAGCTGACGTTTCTTCACCACTGTCACGAGCATGACATTCTACCGAAGTCTCCTCGCTTTAAGCCCACCTTCCCGAATGAAACTGGAAGACTACTTGTGTGCAAATACGGGTTTCAAGTTTTCAGTGCAGTTATATCAGACGTCCACCGTCATCTATGCAAATTTGAAGCAACAATATATGGCCTTCGAGCACGATGCGTTTCAGCACTACCTAAAAATATATTCGAAAACGTTCTACAACGAACAACTGCCACTACTATAGACGCCAGAACAAAAAAGCGAGTCGAACTTCAAGTTAAACTGAAATATCTTCTCTGTCCTCTCAATTAAAACGACAGATCAATAAGAGTTGCTAACCTTTCCCAAGGGATTCTAACATCTGCTGAAATTGGTCTACTATCTAAAGGTACAAAATTCAGCCACACCGATGCTGCACCTACAAACCTCCTAGCTGGACGACATGCGTTCGGACAAACGCAGCTGTGCCAATAGTTTCCTTCGGCAAAAAACACCACCAAGTTTTGCCCATCGACGAAGAAAAGGGACAAATATCTCTACAGACAGACGATAGTATGGTGATTGCGTCTGCCGACAAGAGTCGCGCCACCGTCATCATGGAAAATACTGAATATATCAAAAAAGCTTATCACGTCTTCAACGATAGGGAAGCATACACATACTCGCAGAGAATTCAAATAAAAGTAGGCCACATCTGTGAAGAAGAAGATTACTGCGCTCGCTCGATCGGAACTCATAACCCCCGATGACTCTATGTGTATTAATATAAGTGACCTCCGTATTGCACATGCATAGGGCCTCCCAAAAAGTGCACAAAGTAGGTGCACTGAGGATCATAGTACCACTCATTGGATCGCCCACTTACAACCTCGCTAAATGGTTGTACCGGCACCTGAAGCACCTCACCGATGGATCACAATACAGAATTTAATCTCTCAGGCATTCCTCCAGAAGATCCAAGGCCATTTATTAAGTCCTGATGAGTGTATTCTATCGTTTGACATGGTTGACTTTTTCTTCAATACCACATGAATTGTCCATTGAGAGCGCAATTCGTCACCTACAAGGTAATTCAATCGACGTCCCACTACAAAAAGTTTCAGAAATGCTTACGCTCTTTCTCAAGAACTACTGTCAATTTGATGGAAAGTCCTATTAACAGGTTAAAAGTACCAAAATGGGCTCACCACTATCGGATCTACTGGCTGAACTAGTATTGCAATAACTAAAAGAGGAGGTAATGCGAACTTTCAGACCAAAAATGTGGGTCCGATACGTAGATGATACATTTGTTACCATAAAGACCCCAGAAGTAGAGCAGTTGCCTCAGAGCCTGAATAATGTTTTCTCAGCTGTTCAATTAACTCGTGAAGAGGCAACAGGAGGTATCCTTCCGTTCCTCGATGTCAGTATCCAAAAACTCAATGATGGTGGCCTAGCAACGAGCATCCACCGAAAAGGCTCAAATGCCGACATCATACTAAGCTATGAAATGAACCATCCTGTGGCCCGTAAAAGAAGCTGCGTTCGAACCCTTTTCCACCGGGCCTTTCGTTACTGCAGTAGCGCTGATCTACGAAAAAAAGAACCAGGTGACTTCTTAAGTTTAATGTTTAAAAGTGCGCCGACTGAAGTGTCTCAAAAATACGAGCACTTTATTTCTGGCAATGCATTAAAAAGGTGGAAACACAAAAAGATCTGAGCATGTGGATAACTGGGAATTTGATGCCCTCAGAACTCTGAAGAAATGCAGTCCAGAAGGCAACGTGTACGCTGCATTGGATCAGACGTGCATTTAAAATATTGCCCCCTTATCTCTTCGGAAACGTTTTTGGCTTCATCATGAGAGAACATTTAGATAACGGAATATCAGCCTGGAAACCGTGAGTGAAAACAGATGTTTACCTCGTGGAACAGGTGCAATAGAGTGCAACTAATTTGGTCGAAGAACTTAAGGCTTTATCGTTAGAATAAAAATTGAAAAAGGTGGACTTATTTACTCTTTCTTACAAGCACTTACGGTGTAGCCTGCTCTGGACATGCTGGATTATCCGACTCAATGATTCCTTCCTTAGAGTGGAGGATTTCTTCGAGTTTGCCTGCTCAACTCATCTGCGTGGTAATATTTACAAGGTCAATAGCGAACGCGCACCATTGAACCTCAGAAACGTTTTCTTCAGCCAACGAGTGGTACGACCACGGAACTCGTTACCACGCGAGACGGTTACCGCCGACAGCATAAATGATTTTAAAAGAAGGCATGATGGCATTATATTCTACAAAAGATGACTCACACAACAGGATTACTAGAAGCCAGCTTTGTAAAATCTTTCTAATTCTACCTTTCTTCACAATTTTTCGCATAAAACCTTTAAAACAAATTTGAAGTTATGTTATACTGTGACTCGAAAACAATTTAAAGGTCACAATTTTATACTGAATGTTAATATGAGTGATAACTTTACATTTATAGGGTCCTTATCCATATATCTTCTCCCAAGAGCGACAATTTCTTCCTTAATTAAATCCCCACAAATCCCATTCAACAAAAAGTATTTCCATTAAAATCCCGAGGAGATGTTTTCAATATCTGTACTTTTTATTTATATTTTTACTTCATTGAATCGTGTCAAAATTCCGTGGACTATCTTTGGCAAAACTCGAGTGCATGTTTTTATTTCCAGTCCCAGTTCGTTGTTAGGGTTACGTTCAACTGAATGAAGGCAGAAGAAGTTTAAGTTGAAGTTTATTAAGGGAAAGATAGGCAAACGCCTTTGAACTCCCCTCTTGGTAACAGTATGGCTAAAAGCCTCTGGTACATCATGAAAATGTAAAAACGTTGGTTTACATTATAGCGGGCGGAAAATAAGCAGCTGTTGGCCCATCAAAATGAGTAAACATAAATGTGTACTCGCATATTACAAGTAGCATGAGTACATGCTATTGTTGGTGACAAGATTCGCGTGAGTGAGGCATATGTGACGAGTTTGAGATAAAACAATGCTATAAAAATGGTACTGTAATATGAAAAGTAGTATTGTAATATAAGAGTGTGATTCAACTGGGACGTGACTAAGAAGATCTGCAGATATTATAGTGGGCACTGCTATACTGGTCCAGGTTTTTCTTAAAAAGCTCAACGGAAGTAGCCATAGCAACATCAAGAGGCAGAGCATTCCAAGCGTCGACCGCTCTCTTGGAGAAGAAGAACTTTCGTGTATCCAGTCTGGCCCCAGTTAAACGTAGTTTGAGTGGATGCCCTCTCAAGCTCGTGGTTGTTGCTAACTGGAAGAAGTCTCCAGGTGCGAGGCAGCAGCCCCGACCGCACATGATACGGAATGTTTGTATCAGGTCACCTCGTAGCTGACTGTAACTCAAGGGAAAGAGATCAAGGTTAGCTAATCGGGTTTCATAGGGTTATGAGCCCTGTCCAGTCACAAGTTTGGTTGCACGCCTTTGAACCTTTTCGAGGATATTGAGATCTTTCGCGGTCCAGGGTCTCCAAGCTTGGATAGCGAACTCCAATTTCGGCCACAAAAAAGTTCGAAAGACTTTGGCAAAGCAGTCTTCATCAAAGGCAGAGAAAGCCCGCTTAACAAGGTACAGGGCTGACATCGCAGACTTGGCTACCTTTGAACAATGCAGCGAGGTTTTAAGGGAGCTCGAGATCCACACTCTCAAGTCCTTATGTGCGTCAACTTCTTGCAATGGTATACCATTCAGGCAGTAATCCATGAGGTTCGGAGTGCTAGTTCTACCGACTCGTAGAATAGTGCATTTTTTTCTCATTGTACGGCAAAAGCCAGTCCTTTGACCATTGTTGAAGTCAGTTTAGGTTGTCCTGCAAATGCTTTACGTTAGCTGCAGTTCTGATGACCCTCCATAGCTTAATATCATCCGCAAACATGGCGACATCACAATCCAATTCATTGATGCAGTTCTTGACGTACAAACTGAACAGAGTAGGGCCAAGAACGGAGCCCTGGGGAACTCCACTTTCCACCGCAACCTCCGCCGACTGCTGTTTACCGACATGGACGGTTTGAGGGCGGTCAAATAAGAAGCTTTTGATCCATCTGAGGAGATTACCCCTAATGCCTGTTCGGTTGAGTTTGTGAAGGAGTCGCTGGTGAGGGACACTATCAAATGCCTTCTTAAAGTCAATGTAGACTACGTGCAGCGCATTTCCTTCATCAAATGCTCGCGTCCAATGTTCCAAACAATAGAGCAAGTTCGTTACGCAAGACCTGCCACTTCGAAATCCATGCTGTGCATCAGATAATAATTTATGCTGCTCTAAGAAGCGCATTAGCTCTCCCTTTATTATTTTTTCCATGAGTTTGCAGCAGATCAAGGTGAGGCTAATTGGCCTGTAATTATTTGCGGAGACCTTGCTTCCACCTTTATATAGTGGTGTGATTCGTGCAGATTTCCAATCAGCAGGTAACGTGCCGGCTTCGAACGAGGTTTGGAAAAGCATTGACAACGGTTTGGCCAGTTCCGCAGCGAGTTCATTTAGTAACTTTGGCGGTATATCATCTGGGCCCGGTGATTTAGACTCATTCAGAGCCAACAGCTCTTTATGAAAATTTGCTTCGTCGAAAGATACAGCCTTTATTGTTGGATCCTCATCTAAGTCGTATTCGGGAGGATTAAATGCGCTTACACTCGTTAAGATAGATTTAAAGAATACTGAAAGGTGCTCCGCTTTTGCTCCATCCTCACTAATCTCTAGGTTTTCGCTTGTCCTTAGTGAGGGAACTGGGTCCTTGTTACGCGTGCTCCTTCTAATGTAATTGTAGAATAGCTTCAGATTTTCTACTGCACGGTTCAACAGGTCTTTTTCAAAATCTTGTCGTGTCCTGAGGATAAGCCGTTCAACTTTGTTCCTTTGTGCCTTGTATGCATTTATGAACGCAGGAGTCTCAGCAGCGAGTGATTTCTTCCACAACCTCCGCTTTTTATTCACTTCTTTTTTCAACGTTTGAGTCAGCCACTGAGGTCTTTATTCCAGTCTCTTACGTGAAATTGGGCAGTGGTTTCTGAGGAGAATATGCAATAACTCACTGAACCATTCCAAATCCTCTGTCACATTGCCGGAAAAAGCTGATTCCCAGTTGATGTTGTTGAGTCGAGTCTTCATTTGATCAAAGTCAACACGCCAGATATTTATTCTAAATCTGGTGGGCTGTTCAGGCACCGAAAACATTGAGTAGTCCCAGTGAAGTACGACGTGGTCACTCCGACCTAGGGGAGGTAGACTTTGCACCTCATCAATACTCTCCAGCGATTTTGTTAACACCAAGTCTAAACAGTTTGACTGCTGTCCCTCCCGCACCCTCGTTGGAAATAAGACGTGCTGAGTGAGGAATGACCTCAGTGTCATGTCCAATAAACGTCGGTCAAAAACTAGTTCTGGACCGCGTGCATATACTGAACTCCAGTCAATGAGTGGTGCATTGAAGTCGCCCATTATTAAGACGTCGGATCGAGAGGCAAATCTTTCTATCTCTTCTAACAGGCGAGCGTCAGCCTCGAAGTCACTTCTTGGTGGTCGGTAGACGGTCAGAACTTCAAGACTGTGTGATCTTGGCACCTTTATAGTGAGCCAAATAGCTTCGAAGCTGCATGCAACCTGTTCTGTTTTTTCCGACACTAGGAGTCCGTGTTTTACGTAGGTTAAAACGCCTCCTCCCTGACGCCCTTCCCGGTCTCTTCTGAATAGCTGGTAACCTGGTATAGTTAACTCACGGTCGTCCACGTGGTTGGACAACCAGGTTTCTGTCAAAGAAATTACGTCTAAGTGAGAGATCACAGACATGGATCTGCATCTCGTCAAACTTTGATAACATGCTTTGCGCATTGGTGTACATGAATTTTAAATTCCGGTTTGAGGGACATTTGGTTACGATGCGGCTTGCGCCTTCAATTAATGTCTCGGCTGCGCAGCTGATAGAAAATATTCTGCAGTTTCGTCTCGCCCCAGCTTAAAACCATTAGAACTCCAATAATGTCTGTACGCAGACAATAACCGCTGGCTGTACTCCAAAGTCAAAATCGTGACTTTCGATCAACCTACCAGGCGTCGAAGATTTGAATGTAATCAGACACCATCGTAATTAGTGCATAAGGACCTCACGCATCACTTGCTCACACTTCAAAAGGGCTTTTACGAAGCAAACGTGACGTTTCCAAAAGCAGAAGTCATGGGGACAAAGGTGGTTGAATAGGGCGCGTAAAAACGGTCCGGAGGTCGGTGACAACCTTCGATTTGACCTCACTTTGAGCGAATTCTTGAGCTTCTTAGCCTCGGCGCAAGGCACTGGCGTGCACAGCCTGTAAAAAACAGCAAAGTTTAAAACATCAATCGCCTGTTCGCAGCTTGCGAATATTGTGTGACTATTCCATAGAAGCTGATGGATTTCAGCACAGATATTCAAAACAACTCTCGGAACTAGCCTGAAAAGATTTTTTCGAAGAATATACTCCAAACTCCTAAATCTTAAACTCCTAAATCTTTACTGGTTAATTTTTATGTTAAGAGATTGATAAAATAAATGTCGTCGTAGCGGAGCTAAGCGGTCCTGAGAGCCACATGCGATGGTCGGTTCCGCTTAAAAGAACGCGCTTGAAACCTCATCCAGGCAGTCCTGGGCTAGAATGGAATCCTTCTTATTTCTGTTTTATCCACAATAGGAAACCAATGTCCAAGAAAAATGGACATGTCACACGCTCAGTCTTGGCAGGCGGATGTTTCTGGCCTCTTCACAACGTCCTGATAGCACAAAAATTCATCGATATTGAAATAGAGACTGCGTTTCCTGAAAAATCAGAACATGTTTCTTTCAGTTTGGAAAGGATTCAAGCTGATATTTTTCCCATCAATTTTTTAAGACGACATACCACATCACCGGTGACGAAGAGGACCACCCATACTCGTGGAAAACCATGAAGAAAGTAAGGAAGGAAGACACAGTGGTGCCATAAAGCAGGATAAATTTGACAGTTGACGGCATAAATTGCTGCATAATAGGAGTGACTAAAAATTCTAGATGGTACTGGCCAAAGAAAAATGACCAAAAGCTAAGAAAGCAACCGTTAACCGTGAGAGTTTCCGCTGCAAGCGATTGACAGAAATGTAGGAAATTCAGGCGTATCCAGTAAGCTGACAATCGAAACTAAAATAGTTATTTCTAGCACATCTTTCACACAAGTCTCCAGAAGAAGGGTCTGGAACCTACGTAGTAGTAAAGGCTGGTATCTAAAACAAGAGTCACTCAATCTTCTCCATCTCAAAGCATCGCCACCTTTGAACCCTAAGTCCGTTTTCATCTGCGGAACACAACCTGGTCTTCACTTAATGTAACGGGTTTTTTTAACTTCTGTCCGAGCTAGTTAGTCATCCGACACTGGAGGTGAGCAATTGGGGTTGCAGCGGCATGAACTTCTACGTGTAATACTTGCCACCATACAGATATAAGGCAGTAGTGCTAGGTTCGGCTGTCTGCGCAACCTCGATAAACGCGCCATGTGAGCACATGTGATTCCCGTTCTGGTTCAGGACATCTGCAGTGCATTCGTTTGGGTCGATGCCGCGTGCACTGCGTGAACAACAACTTAAACAGGCGTTCCTTTTTGCCCTACTCGCTGGACCAACCACTGGTACCACAAAAACAACGATTTAGCTACCTTCCAAAGCAGAATTCTGACGGACGATTTCATTTTTGTTGCTTTTAACGTCAGCCCTAGAAGTGGCAATCGACTATCTCTCAATCAGATAAAAAACATAGGAAATTTTAACCAACACAGACAATACGTTTGGCGACGATGATCAGGAGCAGTTCACCAAACTCCATCATCAAAACAGCCCTTTAGCGGTGCATAGTTCTTAAAACTGGCAGTCATAGTACGACAATGGGTTGATAGAAAGGGAAAGGGTACGCTTTGACTGGACAGTCTTGTCAGAAAGTTCGGCAAAGACAGGATCCTGAAATGGAAACGCTTGTGTTCTGCTCATTACCGGATGCCGAGTAGATCCCAACATTAAAAGCTCCATCTCATCGACCAGTACGAGCTAAGGTCAGATACACATATAGGCCACCAAGTCATTAGCCCTTATCAGGCAGTTTTGAAACCCCAAACGTTCTGAAAAGTTTGGATATAATTGATATATATATATATATATATATATATATATATATATATGCAGAGAGGAGACACGACAGAGAATATGGGTAGATTGATACAGTCTGTTTCGGGCTTATTCTGCCTTCATTCAGCCAATCATAACCCTGACTACCAGCTGGGACTGGAAACACAAAGATGCGCTCGAGTACGGCGCAGACAGAGGTAAGACGCAGACAGTTGTTTCACGGTCATTACCGATCATCAGTACATCATATGCCTTGTGCAGTGAGGTACATAAACAAGCCAAACAAGTGCGTAACACTCACTCAATCGTGGTAAGGATCTCACTCGATCCCATTTGTCCGCCCGCCAGTTACCTACCGGCGATAAACGAACGTTGTGTCATAGGACACATACCATATATATAGCACAAATATGTTGCTAAGAGTGCAACAGGCAAGACGCAGACAGCTGTTTCACGGTCATTACCGATCATCAGTACATCATATGCCTTGTGCAGTGAGGTACATAAACAAGCCAAACAAGTGCGTAACACTCACTACGTGGTAAGGATCTCACTCGATCCCATTTGTCCGCCCGCCAGTTACCTACCGGCGATAAACGAACGTTGTGTCATAGGACACATACCATATATATAGCACAAATATATTGCTAAGAGTGCAACAGGCAAGACGCAGACAGCTGTTTCACGGTCATTACCGATCATCAGTACATCATATGCCTTGTGCAGTGAGGTACATAAACAAGCCAAACAAGCGCGTAACACTCACTAATGTGGTAAGGATCTCACTCGATCCCATTTGTCCGCCCGCCAGTTACCTACCGGCGATAAACGAACGTTGCGTCATAGGACACATACCATATATATAGCACAAATATGTTGCTAAGAGTGCAACAGGCAAGACGCAGACAGCTGTTTCACGGTCATTACCGATCATCAGTACATCATATGCCTTGGTGCAGTGAGGTACATAAACAAGCCAAACAAGTGCGTAACACTCACTAATGTGGTAAGGATCTCACTCGATCCCATTTTGGTCCGCCCGCCAGCTACCTCACCGGCGATAAACGAACGCTGTGTCATAGCACATACCATATATATAGCACAAATATGTTAAGTTAAGAGTGCAACAGGCAAGACGCAGACAGCCGTTTCACGGTCATTACCGATCATCAGCACATCATATGCCTTGTGCAGTGAGGCACATAAACAAGCCAAACAGCGTAACACCACTATCGTGGTAAGGATCTCACTCGATCCCATTTTGTCCGCCCGCCCGTTACCTACCGGCGATAAACGAACGTCTGTCATAGACATACCATATATAGAGCAATATAGTTGCTAAGAGGCAACAGGCAGATCGTATACAGCTCATCGGTACTACGATCATCAGTACATACATACGCTGCAGTGAGGTATAACAGTTAGCAGTGTAATATTCACCACTATCGGTTGATTCACGATCCATTTAGCAGTGCCAGTACTACCGAGACAGGACGAACAGGTGTCATAGAGATACATCATGATATGCGAGCAATAGGTATGTTAACAGTTGCCGTCACACACTGTCAGAAGCCGATGGTTTACCTGCGAACGATTAGCTGATCATAGAGTATCATACTCTATAGTGACAGTGCAGGTAAGTAAACAGTTGTGTATAGGGTAATACCATATCAGTATGCACTAAATGTGCAGTGAGGTTATACAGAGATAACGCAACAGTTGCTCATATGATCACCGATACCAGCTACATCATAAGCACGTTGTGTCATAGTACACAAGCAGTAGCGCAAAGCATGATGTCACTGTCATGATCGGTAATGACCGTGAAACAGCTGTCTGCGTCTTGCCTGTTGCACTCTTAGCAACACATATTTGTGCTATATATATGGTATGCGTCCTATGACAATAACGTTCGTTTATCGCCGGTAGGTAACTGGCGGGCGGACAAATGGGATCGAGTGAGATCCTTACCACATTAGTGAGTGTTACGCACTTGTTTGGTTTGTTTATGTACCCCACCGCACAAGGCATAGGATGTACTGATGATCGGTAATGACCGTGAAACAGCTGTCTGCGTCTTGCCTGTTGCACTCTTTAGCAACATATTTGTGCTATATATATGGTATGTGTCCCATGACACAACGTTCGTTTATCGCCGGTAGGTAACTGGCGGGCGGACAAATGGGATCGAGTGAGATCCTTACCACATTAGTGAGTGTTACGCACTTGTTTGGTTTGTTTATGTACCTCACCGCACAAGGCATATGATGTACTGATGATCGGTAATGACCGTGAAACAGCTGTCTGCGTCTTGCCTGTTGCACTCTTAGCAACATATTTGTGCTATATATATGGTATGTGTCCTATGACACAACGTTCGTTTATCGCCGGTAGGTAACTGGCGGGCGGACAAATGAGATCGAGTGAGATCCTTACCACATTAGTGAGTGTTACGCACTTGTTTGGCTTAATATGTACCTCACCGCACAAGGCATATGATGTACTGATGATCGGTACGACCGTGAAACAGCTTTCGTCTGCGTCTGCTCTGTTGCACTCTTTAGCAACATAATTGTGCGATAGGTATGGTATAGTGTCCCATGACAATGTTAGACGTTCTGAGCCTTTGTCGCCGGTCGGTTCCACATGGCGGGCGGACATATATGGATCGAGTGAGATCCTATACTATATACTAGTGAGTATAGATGCACTAGTGAGACTGTACATATATAGAGCTAGAGACACGGATATGATATATATATCTGACATATATATATGCCGTCATCAGCCAGTCATACCCAATCCCAAGTGTGGCACACCTGGGTATATATATATATATTTATATAAGATATACCCAAACGTTCTGAAACCCCAAACGGTGCCCCATCCGAGGCTCGAACATGCGACCTGCTGGCCAGAAGTCTAACGCCCTAACCATTTAGCCGCGAGCTCGTTGTCCTGCCGGTTTAAACTGCGAATATTGACATTCGTCAACGGAGTTGGGTCTGAAGTCCTCGAAAACCTGAATCTGCTGAAATAGCGAAGGAGTACTACCGCCAAGTAGTTGTCATTGCGACAAGGATGTAGCCCTTCGAGTGAGCGTCGGAAACTGATAAGTCAAAGAAGACAGTGAGAGTGCAGTATTGTGCGACTTCACTTTCCACTAGGTGCCTCCATTACCTTTAGGAGATACGTTGAGCTCCGAAAATTGCGCACGTTTTTGTGAGGATTTTGTTTGTTTTCGCCGGCAAAGACGTCACAGGAATAAAGATATTCATACAGTCATCAGATGAGACGCTGAGATTGCGCATACATAAACATAAGTGCAATAAATTATCGCACGTTTTTGCCTAAATTTAGAAAATGGGTCTTGATTTCAACTTAGTAGCCGTCAAGATAAGTGGCCACGCCAGAAACAGACAAGACGCGCATTGATTGAAGCCCCGTCCATGGATGGGAACTCAATCAATCGATGTATTGATTTGGCGCCGGCGTACAGAGCCCTGCGCAGTCAACCCTAAGACCTTGAGCATTGATTGAAGCCCCGTCCATGGATGGGAACTCAATCAATCGATTTATTGATTTGGCTTCGGCGTACAGAACGATGCACAGTCACCCCTTAGACCTTGAGCATTGATTGAAACCCCGTTCATGGATGGGAACTCAATCAATCGATGTATTGATTTGGCGCTGGCGTACAGAGCCCTGCTCAGTCATCCCTAAGACCTTTGTTACTGATCACTGAGTTGTTTGTACCTTCTACACGATGGACATCTGTAGGCGTTTAAAAGCTCAGAATAATAAATTGTTCCGGTGCTCGAACAGACTCCACCTCTGCTCATACAATCTCCTGGACCTTGAACCTTCCCATTCATTCACGAATATTATATTTAAATAGAATTGGCAGGTGCTAGAATAAGCAGACACTTTTGTGTATATTAAGTGGACTTTTACTTGTCACGTATAGTTACAGTTTTGACAGAGAAAGCTTGTGCGACTGCACTAACCCGGCAAAGAATGTTTCCCCCAACGGATACAATGAATAGGGTTAAAGTTCAGTAGGTGCGGGGGTAGGCATGTTATACAGCTTTTTGGCTTACTTTAACGATGAATAGGACGCATAAATTTATTTTCATTGCACTACCGACACCATTTCCAGCCTTTAAACCTCCCTACCTTCATTGCCACCCTTCCAGTGTTACATGCCTGCCTAGCAACTGTGACCGTTAAGGGGTCGCACGATTTTTCGTTGCCAAGGCAGGGTCTAATAAAGTTTCGCTACCAGAGTGGCTTTGCAGAAACACGCTCCAATAATCACAATAGGTCACGATCGTTTGCGATTGGTCCACGGGCTGGGCAAGTTCTCTTTGGCTTCGAACGAGGTTTGGAAAAGCATGGACAACGGTTTGGCCAGTTCCGCAGCGAGTTCCTTTAGTAACTTTGGCGGTATATCATCTGGGCCCGGTGATTTAGACTCATTCAGAGCCAACAGCTCTTTATGAACATTTGCTTCGTCGAAAGATACAGCCTCTATTGTTGGACCCTCATCTAAGTCGTAGTCGGGAGGAGTAAATGCGCTTTCACTCGTAAAGATAGATTTAAAGAATTCTGAAAGGTGCTCCGCTTTTGCTCCATCCTCACTAATCTCTAGGTTTTCGCTAGTCCTTAGTAAGGGAACTGGGTCCTTGTTACGCGTGCTCCTTCTAATGTACTTGTAGAATAACTTCGGATTTTCCACTGCACGGTTCAACAGGTCTTTTTCAAAATCTCGTCGTGTCCTGAGGATAAGCCGTTTAACTTTGTTCCTTTGTGCCTTGTATGCGTTTATGAACGCAGGAGTCTCAGCAGCGAGTGATTTCTTCCACAACCTCCGCTTTTTATTCACTTCTTTTTTTAACGTTTGAGTCAGCCACTGGGGTCTTTTATCCAGTCTCTTACGTGAAATCGGGCAGTGGTTTCTGAGGAGAATATGCAATAACTCACTGAACCATTCCCAATCCTCTGTCACATTGCCGGAAAAAGCTGATTCCCAGTTGATGTTGTTGAGTCGAGTCTTCATTTGATCAAAGTCACCACGCCAAATATTTATTCTAAATCTGGTGGGCTGTTCAGGCACTGAAAACCTTGAGTAGTCCCAGTGAAGTACGACGTGGTCACTCCGACCTAGGGGAGGTAGACTTTGCACCTCATCAATACTCTCCAGCGATTTTGTTAACACCAAGTCTAAACAGTTTGACTGCTGTCCCTCCTGCACCCTCGTTGGAAATAAGACGTGCTGAGTGAGGAATGACCTCAGTGTCATGTCCAATAAACGTCGGTCAAAAACTAGTTCTGGACCGCGTGCATATACTGAACTCCAGTCAATGAGTGGTGCATTGAAGTCGCCCATTATTAAGACGTCGGATCGAGAGGCAAATCTTTCTAGCTCTTCTAACAGGCGAGCGTCAGCCTCGAAGTCACTTCTTGTGGTCGGTAGACGGTCAGGACTTCAAGACTGTGTGATCTTGGCACCTTTATAGTGAGCCAAATAGCTTCGAAGCTGCATGCAAACTGTTCTGTTTTTTCCGACACTAGGAGTCCGTGTTTACGTAGGTTACAACGCCTCCTCCCTGACGCCCTTCCCGGTCTCTTCTGAATAGCTGGTAACCTGGTATAGTTAACTCACGGTCGTCCACGTGGTTGGACAACCAGGTTTCTGTCAAGGAAATTACGTCTAAGTGAGAGATCACAGACATGGATCTGCATCTCGTCAAACTTTGATAACATGCTTTGCGCATTGGTGTACATGAATTTTAACTTCCGGTTTAAGGGACATTTGGTAACGATGCGGCTCGCGCCTTCAGCTAATGCCTCGGCTGCGCGGTCATCCGTACTGGACCTGCCCAATGGAAAAAAGGTGGACGCTGCCGAACTTGGTTTTTGTAGATAATCAAATTCCGCTCCCCCTCGCTGAACCGCTTTCTCAGTTCTAGAACTAGTAAACGACGTTTCAGCCTTTCTGCTGGTGAGAAGTCCCGTTAAAAAAACGCCGGGTTGGAGCCTTTTATTCTTGATCGCCGGGAAAGACTGAGCCTAGACTGCTCGCTACTGACCAGCACGACTTTGAGAGGTCGAGGGCATGTTGATTCCGGTGGGTTTTCTGTCCGTTTCCCAAGGCGGAAGGCTTTGATCACTTCTACTGCCTCAGATGGTTCCAGAATGATATTAAGTAGGTCCTGGAAGAGCACTAGGTCATCCGAAACTCGCTCCGAGGATGTGATTGCACTCGATTCCGGGAGTTCCTGTATAATGATGCATTTTTATCGATCAATTTGATTTGCATCGACCATTGGGGTATTGTTAGCTAAATAATTTATTGCTCGGACACTATTCGCTGGGGATGGCGGAGCAAACGCTTGTTTGTGGCCTATTTTGCCAGACTTGGTAGAAGCACCTGGCGCAGAGGGCAGTGCATTGTTATCAGTAGTTTTGGTGGGTGAATCGATAGCGCGACTCGTACTTGGTTTAACAATCTGGGATTTTTTTGCGATTTGTTTATAGTTTTAGGGCCCACGGCGTCCAACGTGATAGGCGGCACGCTCGTCGTCGTTACTGGTTCGGGTTTTGCGGAGATATGTCATGGAAGCCCTAATCTATTACTCTCGGCCTTTTTACTGACAGATTATTTTTTTCTTGTTTTTTTTCGAGTTATCTCGCTGGTTGTTTTCGTCTTGCATTTGCACTGTTTGTTCTGGGGCTGCCGTAACAGCTACGGAAAGTGTTGCTGCCGTACCTTTTACATGATGTCCTTTTGTCCTACTCCTAGGTATCCGTCCAATTGCTTCATTATTATCGTCGACTGTGCCTAACCTAGACCGTAACAGGATTTTCATCTTCTCAATCTCTTTCTCGAGATAATTGATCTTGCCGGCCAACCCCTGGCATTCACTACAAATTCTGTCGGCATGTGTTACGCCCATACAATCGATTAAAGTTTGCGAAAATCGCTCGTCATCGTGATGCGGTGGCCCACAACATACTGTATCCATCTACTTATTGTTTCTGACATATCTCCTATCTGCAATTATAACTTGGCCAACATCGGTCTGGTGATTTGGTGCCTGTTTGTGACCTTTGCCACTCAAACGGAGCTTGTTTGCTACCGGAAGCGGAAGGATCGGTGTGCATGCATTCCCGTTTGAATAAATCCCCGTTCTGCAGCGACAGGGAACAACAGGTGGCGAGGCCCTGAGGAATTCGGTTCAATGAAGTGCCTACGACTCATCTGTTAGACCCAGTGTGTTGACCGTCTGCGCCAACTCGTGCGTGAATTTATGTTTGCAGTCCCAGCTGATAGTCAGAGTTATGATCGGCTAAATGAAGGCAGAATAAGCCCAAAACATACTTTATCACTTTAATCAATGTTAAAAACGTGGTTAATCCGACCTTCTAAGTTGCCTCGGGCTTCATCAGTCACGCTTACGCCAAAGAAATACGTCAAACTTTGTTTCTGTATAGAATAATGCCGCTTCGATGCAATTACCACACGGGACTCATTAACCTTGTCCCGCATGGATGTCACCCTCGAATCTTTTGTGAGGCCAATGGTTCTCCACACTGAACCTAAAGTCGGGTTATTGGCAAATATAAGTCGAGCCTCAAGATCGACCAAAAACTGCGTTTATTCTTCCAAAGGGTCTTTTCGTGTCCAAAACGATTCCATTTGTGCTGTTTTACGCCTCTGCCACGTTTCAATGCTTAATACAGGATGTGCTTGCATACATCTACCTGACTTTCTGCCTGATTTACCTTAACGTCATTATGCTTAGACATACTGCTATGCAACAAACTGTGAACCTTACCGCTGCTCTTTCAGCGTTGTGGGAACCCTAGGGCGGAACCCCCAAAGTGCCACTTCTTACGGTGCAAGGTCAACTTCTTTGGTCATAACATCATCATAACGACACTCTAGAAAGTAGAAGCAGTCAGATCGTGGCCTACACCGAAGACAGCCACAGAGGTCAGAGAATTCACTGGATTGGCCTCCTGATATCACTGGTTCATACTTTAATTTTGCCGGTATGGCATGCCTACAACCTCGATAAATCCGAGAACGGCTGGCAATTCGATGGTCCGGTGAAGTTCAGCTTGCCTTCGATTAACTGGAGGGCAAATTCATCATTGCATCTCTACTTATGCTTCCGAACACGAGCCCTGACGCTGGGCCCTTCATTTGAGATAGCAATTTCGGCGGGTTCGCAACAGGCGGAGTCCTTTCTACAATCGATGAAATGGGATAAGAACGACCGATCTGAATCGCTAGCAGATCCCAATACAAACTCGAAAAAAACTACTGCATCTATTGTCGGGAGCCATAAGCACTAATAACTTTGCAGAGAGGAAATACGACAAAGATATGGGTAGATTTATAAAGTCTCTTTCGGGCTTATTCTGCCTTCATTCAGCAAAACATAACAATGACTACCAGCTGGGAATGGAAACACAAAAAGGCGCTTGATTATGACACACACAGTCCACAGAGTGCGTCTAGCAGACTGCGTCGGTTCGTTAACTTTGCTACCCATAAGGACAATGTTTGTTTCGGGAAGCCAAAATATCGCTCTGCACCTTTTCCTGTTTGAAAAAATTCCGGATCCGCAGCGACAGAGAAAGACAGGTGGTGAGGCACTGATGAACTTCGAATCGATAAAATGTCAACGACCCATATGCAAGACAAAACGTGTGAAATGTCTAAGTCAAAATTGGAGTGCATGTTTTTGTTTCCAGTCCCAGTTCGTTGTTAGGGTTACGTTCAACTGAATGAAGGCAGAAGAAGCCCACAACATACTGTATCCATCTACGTATTGTTTCTGACATATCTCCTATCTGCAATCATAACTTGGCCAACGTCGGTCTGGTGATTTGGTGCCTGTCTGTGACCTTTGCCACTCAAACGGAAGCCGAAGGATCGGTGTGCATGCATTCCCGTTTGAATAAATCCCCGTTCTGCAGCGACAGGGAACAACAGGTGGCGAGGCCCTGAGGAATTTCGGTTCAATGAAGTACCTACGACTCATCTGTTAGACCCAGTGTGTTGACCGTCTGCGCCATACTCGTGCGTGAATTTATGTTTGCAGTCCCAGCTGATAGTCAGAGTTATGATCGGCTGAATGAAGGCAGAATAAGCCCAAAACATACTTTATCACTCTACCCATATTTTCAAATATATTGGAAACAATTTTCGATCTTGTTAATGGCAATACGCTGTTTTGGTCACCCCCAATCGTGCAAAGAATGGGTGCCCTACTGTAAGCGTTTGTTGAAAATGTTTGTACTCCTTACTGTACGTCTAAAATGGTGTAGAATGTGCCCAGCATTGTTAACCTACCAGATGATGTCCAACGACATTGTCCGCTTGAAAGCTTTTCGTCTTTTCCATTTGAAGGTTATGTAGGAAATTTGAAACGAATGCTTTGGAATCCATCGCAGCCGCTGCAGCAAGTAGTACGTAGGTTATGAGCGTTGCAAGCAGAGCGGCGGCCGTAAACGTTTACATCAGAATGGACTTTTACGTGTGAACACCGTGACGGCCCACTACCCCTAACGGGTGGGTCTTTTACAAAGTTTCGGTATATGAAGATCAATACGTTAATACTTGGTACGACGCCCTCAGACGGGCCAGTTAACGCTATCTGTCGGTTGGCGGGCTCTACAGTTATATTACCCTTATAGTTGTTTGAGCTCAGCGTTGTAAAGGAACAGGGAGTCCCAAGTTGCGCACCCAACTTTCCACCAAATAAGCTGAGCTGAACTACTAATACCAGGAGGTTGATAGAGGCCAAATTGCAGTCTTTGAACCTGCAGAAATGTTTGTTGAGTTGACGGCATACTGAAAAGATAACGCCCCCGGGTGGGCTCGAACCACCAACCTTTCGGTTAACAGCCGAACGCGCTAACCGATTGCGCCACGGAGGCTGCGTCGCGTCCTGAATTTATTTAATTACCAAATGGCGCGTCGTTTAAAATTGCTTTCGAATTTCAACTCCTTTGACTTTACGAGGTTTTATTATCTACCTTAGTGTAGAAGACAGGTTGTTTTGAAATAACTTTTGAGTGGATTGTCCACTCGTTAAATTTGGGAGTTATTTACTTGGACTTGACTTTTCTGTGGCTATCCAAATATTCATTTACTGTGGATTCTTCCACTTCCCGGAGATTATCTCTACGAGAACTTAAAAGCTTCAACGTTCACTTGCTTCCAAAATTCACGAGAGCAGTGTGTTGCTTTAATCTACTCTCAGTCGTGGAAGGAGAAGTCAAAATCAAAGTCTGAGTCGTTGCATGCCTCTTACAAGTCTGACTGTGGAATATTATTGCCCTTCGTCCCTTTATTTAATAAGATTAATAAATTAAACGCCTTCCCATAGAATTATAGGAGGTATGGGAAACACAGACACTCACGATTTAGCTGAGCGGGAAAAGAATAACGCTGCGGTCGGGAGTCGAACCCTCATCGAAAAGACATGTGGCGACGCATATAACCACCAGGCCATTTTCACGCATTTACCCGACAACCAAAATTGTATACAAACAGCAAAGGAGGGCAAAGACAGATATTCTGTTATTACTTCTCCTGCTAAGTGGACCAAAAGCCTGATAATACTAATGAATGTCATCTACGAGGACGAAAAGTGTATGGGGCGTTTGAGTCTCCCACAGAAATTCCTATTTATTGAAAACGAGATAGGTAACTTGAAACAAGAAATGACCAAGCAAAAAGCGTTGGTTCATTGTTCAGCTGGCAAAACACCCTTAGAATCGACAATTCCAACAAACAAAATCACGCATGCAAATATAGCTTCATCGAGCATGCATACCTAATGTAGAGCTAAATGTATTGTGTCTACCGAGCTCAGTAAATCACTAGACATTTCCTTTCTTCGAAAGGGAGATCAAACCAGCTCCTGCTCGGAAAGAATAAATAATGCTCGGGATACACAAACAGATGCTGCATCACTGCTGGATGATACAGCGTATGGCGACGTTGAAAGTTCTTCGAATTTGGATAACCTAAAAGGAAGCATTCGAAGTCAAAGAAGGCCAAGATAATTACTCAAAAAGGAGTTCCTACTCCGATTGAAGCTTCTTCATACAGATAGACGTTCAAGCGGAATCCTGTGCTGGTGATACAGGAGCCACTGCAAGACAAATTGGTGAAGTCCCCAAAAGTGGTTCGCTATTAACTTTAGGAATCGTTGTTAGTAAACCCTAGAAGTACGTTGTTAGTACTGATGTAAATCGCATCGTCGACCAGAATAGAATTCTTCTTGATAATTATGCCCTGTCAACAAATCAGAGCACCAAATCACTTAACAGACATTTCGACCGAAAACGCAATGTCATTATTAAACGGCTCTCGGGTCCACTTCTCTGATTGCAAAGGAAAGGGGCCAACATGACCTCTGTCTCTTTCGAACATACTCAAATGCCATTCTTCAAGATGGCGAATAGGTTACCGTGCACAAAGCATTCCGTTTATGGAAAGCGGATGCATCACATAAGCTGCCATCACCGAAGCCTCTTAAAATCATTCTTTAAAATGATGTTCAGGCTTCAAACCTAATAGAACGGAGAATGGCTTTCCGTAGCTTGATATATGTTATTTTCAGCTGGATAACGCACCGACGGAAAGGCACAAAGTGAGTTAGATAAGAACCGTACTAAATAGGAGAACCGAACAGGGGAAAATAGCTCCAAATAAAGGATGGGGAAATAAATTTTAGGAAGTCGTTCATGTTGCAGACCCCTTAAATCATCAAGACTGGTCCTCACCGAGACGGAGGTCGGGGTTCTATTTTGGGCCCCCTACTCTCCCTTTTCTACGTTAACGACTGTCTCAATGACCTAGATTGCTAAGCTTTCATGTTCGCAGATGACATAAAAATATGGACTAAAGTAAGCTGCGCAAATGACGCAAAAGGGTTACAGTCGAATATCGACAAGCTAAGTGCCTGGTCGGCTAGGTGTCTGCTTAAGTTTAATGTATCCAAGTGCGTTATCCTACACATAAGCGCCGGTCGAAAAGTATCTCTAAAACGACAGTAATTTATTAATGGCACTGCATTAAAAGAGGTAGAAACACACAACGATCTGGGCATGTGGACAACTGTGAATTTGATACTCTCAGACACAGTAAGAAAGCAATATAGAAGGCAACATGTACACTGCATTGGATCAGACGTGCGTTTAAATATTCCCACCTGATCTCTTCAGAAAAGTATATGGCATCTGCGTGAGACCACACTTAGATAACGGAATACCAGCCTGGATACCGTGAATGAAGAAAGATGTTGACCTCCTCGAACAGGTGCAATGGAGAGCAACGAAGATGGTCGACGGTTTTAAGACTTTACCGTACCAAGACAGATTGAAAAAACTTGATTTATTTTCTCTTTCCTACAGGCACTTAAGGTGTATCCTGCTCTGGACATTCGGGATTATCCGGGGCCATGATCCCCCCTTGAGATCAGAGGATTTCTTCGAGTTTGCCAGCACAACTCATCTGCGTGGTCATCCTTACAAGGTCAATGGCGAACGCACGCGATTGAACCTCAGAAAGTTTTTTTCAGCCAACGAGTGCTACGCGCTTGGAACTCGTTACAAAGTGAAATGGTTAACTCTGACAGCATTTCTGATTTTAAAAGAAGGCTTGATGACATAATATTTGAAAAAAGACAACTCTGGCAACATGATTTCTTAAAACCAGCCTTTTAACATCTTTCGGTTTCTAATTTTTATCCACAATATTTCACCTATACATGTGAACACGCATTTGAAGTTATGTTATGCTTTGACTCAAACATTTTTTAATGTACACCTCAAATGCGTATATTGCTTCTTTAACTCTACGACCGAACGGTGCCTAGAAAATATTCATTCAGACTTAGACGCTCTTTCGGCCTGGAGTTCCACATGGATTATGGAGTTCTCACCTACTAAGTGTCGCTACATGAGTTTTGGGCCTGTAAGGCTGCGGCAACCTCTTATGTTTGAAGGCTGCCCTATGAGTGAATGTTCCTCCATCAAGGACTTGGGCTTAAGCTACACCAATAAATTAGATCTTTCGCCTAATGTCGATAGAATTACGGCCAAATCTGCTCAGATTTGCGGATTTATTTCTTATAATTTCTACCTTCCTGAAATTAAATTAAGACTTAATCGTATGTTTGTACTTCCCATTCTGAAATTTTGCTGTCCTTTCTTCGGTTTAATGAACGAATCTATCCGTTCAAAAATTGAAAATGTCCAAAGACATTTCACAAAAAACTCCTATTTCCGACTCTTTCAACTACGTCCTACTCAACAAGATGCCAACTAATGAAGCTAAAATTTCTTTGGGTCAGGAGACTTGAAGCAGGCTTTTGTCTTCTTCTCCGACTAAATAATAGTTCAACACTCCCAAAGTTTTCTGTCATTACCCCGTTGGTCTTCCTTATAACCTTAGAAATTCTGCACTAATTATACCTCCGCCTGCATCCTCCACGTGTAAACGCTCTCTCTCTTCGTTGATTCTAGGTATAGTTTTCTATGGAATTACTTGCCAATTGAAATAAGGTCGTTAACTAGTCTATCTGCATTCAAGCGAAGACTGCACATTTATCTTAAAACTGATTATTTTAACCTTTTATTTTCCTCATCTTTTCCCAGTAGCTTTCCACATGACACGAAGAAAGGACCATCGGGAATTTAAGTGACCCTCATTTAACTATATTTTCGCTACCTCGAGTCGCCCATGAACTATGATGTCTCCTTATATCACCAGTCATCTAAACGATGACGTCATTCGGACGTACACATTCGGTGGTCCACAGTCTAAAATGCAACCGTTTCTTTGGATACTAACCATCATCAGAATTCAATTCTGGATCCTAAGATGCTGAGCACCTAAGTTTATTGACGAATTTTCGTGAGATTTTGTTTCATACGCCTAAATGTTCAAAAACGAATCACCTCGACGTTTAATTATCTTTTTGCTGAAATGCTACTACCGTATTACCCTACTCTACCACCTGACCCTTTTTTTCGTAAGCAGTTTTTTCTCCTACCTTCCATTAAAAAAATGAAGGCTTATTGAACTCTGCCTCCATTTTTATGGTAGGAGTTTTTTTTCACTGCCTATTTTTTCTAGTTCACAATTAATTTTAAAACATCGCTAACTGTTGACATAGCTGGACAAGTAATGTATTTGTACATTTTATCTGCACACATCTTCGAAACTTTATTTCGTTACTAATGTTTGCTTAGACAGTGCCTTGCCGGTGCTAACTAAATATAAATTTAAAATTCTTAATTCTAAATATTGACTGTTTACATGGAATGATAGTTTTATATTAATAGGGTCATCAAGGGAAATGCCTGTAACCCTTCAAAATATACATACATATAAATACGAAGAACCCAAACTCTACAGAGCTCGTAAAACAAACAGAAGACACTACAGAACTCTGTTGAGGACCACATATTAGACATCGGCCTGGGCGTGATGGACACCAGTTCGTTATGGACAGTACTGACAGATTCTAGCATCCAATCCCACGAAATGAAAAGAAGTCTATATAGAGGAGTTACCCAGTCTGAATTGACGTGTTTTTTCATACCAATGCTCAACGTCTCCTTTTGAAAATTGATGAACTCAAGGCACTAGTCTCACACCAAACCCCCGATGTCATTGCCATCATGGAAACATAGCTCAAAGCCGAAATTGCGGATAGCGAGGTTTCAATAGATGGATACCAGCTCTTTCGAAGAGGCCGTGTTAATAGACAGGGAGGTGGAGTGGTCCTATACGTAAA
This sequence comes from Schistocephalus solidus, assembly GCA_017591395.1. Classification (NCBI taxonomy): domain Eukaryota; kingdom Metazoa; phylum Platyhelminthes; class Cestoda; order Diphyllobothriidea; family Diphyllobothriidae; genus Schistocephalus; species Schistocephalus solidus. The sequence continues at coordinate 12,328 of WEDG01000645.1, read as the reverse complement.
GGCAGGAATTTCGGCAGTCGAATGAGTGAACGCCCTCTTCCTTGAATATTAATTTCTCTGGATAAAAATAAAAAAGAATTGTTAAAAAAACCTACAATTCTTTACGATCTGCAGACCACCGATAATTCCGAGTGCAGCTCACGAGTCAGTCCTTCCTTTGGTCCAGGAAGAAGCAACTCACCAGGAGGTGCTAATTGCTGGAAATTTCAATGCACCGACAGGGTAAAGCTGAAAGTTGACGGTGCACCAACTTCCTTCAGCCGTAAGCTAATGGATCGCACTCATGAACAACCTCTGACACAGAAGGTTTACTTACCAACGAGAGTTAAATAAAACCAGAGAGCCATATTCCTTGATCTGGTAGTTACAAAGGACTTCTGCACCTATAATGAAGGTCAAGGTCAAGGTCGAAGGCGGTTTGTTCAAATTTGAAGATAAGTGAATTCTCCAATTTTAAATCGATTTCTTCGTTTCCTGTTAAAAATATTAGCTTAAGTATTGACAATTTATTGTATTTCTACCTCACTATCAGCTGCACACACTTGCAGTTATTGCAATTGCAAAAGGGAGAAATATACAGTTTTTAAACTTTTTCACAGATTTACGTCAAAAGGACGGAATCTTAAGGTTAATTCTAGAAATAAAGTTGAAATTTTGTAAGTTTGCCTTATTTCCAGCGAAGAATTATTTGCAGTAACTGGTATACCAGTTGATATAATTTTTCGTCCTGCATAGCCTCTTCGCTTATTATATTTTCAGTTTAAACTCGTAACCTAGCAAATATTTGCTTGCAGTGCCTTGCTTAAAACACATATTTCAAACATTAAATCTTTTATTCCGCAAAACGTCACTAAGTACAATTTTCCTTTTGTATTATCGATTTGAAAAAACTCATATTTTAAAGTCAATATGAAACCCCAGTCAGTGCTTAGACGCAAACATCCTCTTCGCGTAAAACTTCCACCAGAGCAACCCACCTTAATAATAGTAATAATAATAGTTGTATTTAATGCCGGTTTACAGGCATTGTCAGATGAAATATTCAGTGTGTAGAGGCTGGCAGTGAAAAAAACTCCTGAATATATATCAGTATAAATGTTTTTCCTATCTTTATGTTATTCAGGAAAAATAACTGCCGCCTGTAAGGATGATAGAAATTCAGATCAGGGAAGGGCTAACACAATTGCAGTCTGTATGCAGTCTCTTTGTCTTTGCTAGGAACCGGGATTCTGCCCCAGACAAGAAAGCATCCGTGTACGGTTGCTCACTGTCTGCCGAAGAAGTCTACGAGTGCAGGCTGCAGAGACGGTGCCGTATCCCTCAAGGTAACACCTGGGATCGGGTTCAGATGCCGCGCACTCCGTCGGACAGAAAAACAGATTCTACCGTGTCGGTGCCCAGAATTCTTGGAAACTGTTCTGAATGCAAAAAACTAGTAATAGTTATCTTAAACAAAGAAAAACTCCGTTGGATTTTTATATTATGGGGAAGTTTATTCCACATGGTCATGGCGTTTACCGAAAAGAACCGTCGATACTTAACTGTGCGAGCTAATGGAAGAAATAAAAAGACATTGAGATGACTGCTGCGCTGAGGATGGTCAAGCTGCCTCACAGTGGTAAGGGGATTAAATGTACGACTATTCAAAAGCTTAAACAGCAAAAAATGTCCCTTCTGCACTCGGCAAAACCATAAAAGATCAATGTTTACAAGCCCACAGCGTTCTTGATACGACAGATTACGGTGCTCCAACGATAAAATTATTTTCGTGAAGAAGTGCTGGACCGATTCTATTTACTTCCGTTCGCTAGCGCGCAGAAGGCTAAATAGAAACGAGCAGTATTCCAGGCCAGGTCTAAAGTACATTTTATAGAGGCGGAGTCTAATATCAATAGTTTTAAAATTTCGGAGGATAAACCCGGCAGTTCTGCGTGCTTTGGAGACAATCAGGGCGCAATGCTCTGTAAGATTGAGACCGTTGGAATATGATATGCCCAGGTCCTTAACAACGCCAGGTACATTTATATCGTGGCAACCTATGCTTAGATGAGGCTGATGGTTATCACCGACAACCATAACGGAACATTTGTGCCAAGAAAGGGAAAGGCGCCATGTGCAGCACCACTGGGCAAAGGCCTCAAGATCAGCATGAAGAAATCAGACCTTGACGCTCTGGAAAACTTTAATAACTTTATGTCTTAATATGGTTCTCTCTTCACGATCCTTGGTAACATTTTTGAGGGAAAATTGTCTTCACTCACTTCTCAACAATGAGTGAAACTAGAGCCTTTTACAAACGTGGTCAGTACCGAGTCAATTGACCGACATAAGAGAAGTTTCAATTTTCTTTTAAAAAACGTCCCCAAGAGTAAAATCCCCCTGGACGTTGCATTTCATTTCCTTTACTCATGCGGCTTTAACTTTAAAGTTGCAGAAGCTAAACGGTTATCTGCCCGTAGTAAAAACCTTCCAATTTTGGTCAAACGTTTTTCAGCGATTTAAGTCGACCTTATTTTCTCGAAGCATGAGCAATCAGATCAATATTTTTTTTAAAAAAACAAGTTGTTTATCTGTAGGGATAAAACCCCAATGGAACGTCGGGTTTCACCCTCATTAGCAAACAAGAAGCCTTGGTCTACACCTTCAATCTCAAAAGTTATCTCAGAGGTTTGTCCTGTAGCTAATGCAAGCCCACGGCCAGCCGGATCGACAGGAATTTCGATTCCAGCTGAATCTTCACCCGTTAACCTTGTTCCTTGTTTGAGTGAAATTGTTTTAAGTCCACTTCTTTCTCATCCCAAGCAAACTATGCCTGCTATAGCTGCCAAATCTACTAAACCTAAGAAAACTCCTAGTTAATCTAAATCTGTGGCTAATCCAGGCTTTAAAATCAGCAATGGCATTACCGATGGGAAACCTGCTAACCCCTCAGCATCTACAACAGCTGCGAACGCTAACGTTAGCATCTTTCCCAACCCAAAAAGTGTCCGAAAGCCCCAAATAATTAACGTTTCTAATTATGTTACCAGTTTTTCGAAACCATTTATTCCTTTTTCAAATGTACGTTTTCCGCCAATTTATGCTAACTTACCTCAATATTTCTATGCCACCCCTTATATTTCAAACGCCACAATATAGCCTTCCTTTCCAAGGTTTTCATCCGTATATGCCGTTGTACAATAATCTCAGTTCTCGTAACAGTAACATTTTGACAAATTGTAGACCAGAGCAATTTTTTCTCACCTTCCGTTTCTTCTTTCCAGTTTTCTTCTCCGCCACCAAATTATCCTTTTTTATAAATACTGATGAGCGTAACCTGCAGCTCAGGAATACGCTCAGCTTAGTTTCACTCAATGCGAGATTAGTTGTAAATAAGATGGCTGAGCTTTGAACTATAGCCTTTGAGCTTGATCCAGATGTGCTGTGCATCACTGAATCCTGGGTTCACTTTCTTATTTCTAACTCGACGTTTGCTATAGATAATTTCAATTTGTGCCGACAAGACCGCGCTGAAAAACGCGGCGGCGGTTGCCTCCTTTATATTAAGTCATCCTTTGTACATTTCCCTTTTCAGCTGAGCCTTTCGTCCTTTCCGGAAATGAATGCTTTGCTTCAGCCATCCTCCCGCACAATTAAAAAGGGCTAATTGACTGTGTATATAATCCTCCGTGTTATTCTGGCAATGAAAGCGAGCTCTGTGAAATATTTGAAAAAGTTCCAGACACTCAATTTGATGTCAAATAATCGTAGGCGATTTCAATCTGCCAGACATTGACTGGCAGGCAAATTCCTTTCCGCCTCAACATCAGAAATTGGTCGGTACTATTAACTTTTCAAACATGTCCCAACTGGTCAGATCAGTTTCTAGAAATGACAACATTTTAGATTTAATTTTTACAAATGATGTCCACCCTCTCTTTATGAATTTTCATCATGATCTATTTACAAGTGATCACGCAATAATTCACTGCTGTTTTCCAGTCCCCCTTCTTACGAAGCCTGAGGTTAAATGCAAAAACCTCGACTTTGCTAACAGAAACCATGAAATGATAAATACTTTCCTAAGCACTCTAGATTGGCATAGCATATTCTCAATCAACGATCCAAACTTTTTCCATGAGATATTGCAGAGCCTCACAGAAAAAATTAAGGCTTTTATCCCGTTTAAGATTTTTAATTCAAATACAGCTTCTTCTACTGTTCCGCATTTTCTCCAGAACGGACTTAAAAATTACGAAAAGCAATTTAAAGATTCATCTAAAAGCTCTTTGTCATTTCATTTAAGGATTGCACAAATATTTGAATTAGCATCGAAAATTAGGCTCGCGAGAGATAAGCGTAGGGAGTCTCGGGCACTAAGTGATGGCAATTCATCCAAATCTGTAGCTCAAATCTTCCATGTGCGGTCATCGGCTTAGCGTATGAATATCACTCTGCCCTTACTCGACTGAAACAAAAAAAATTGGTTACAGACGATTTGGGCAAAGCAGAGTTGTTAAATTAGTTTTTTGCCAACCACTTTACCACTGAAACTAACCCCACTCCCACAATTCCTCTGCTTTCAAATTCGCTTCTAACAACCATTTATTTCTCACCTTCATGTATTCAAAAGGAAATAGCTCACCTAAAGAATTCACATTCGGTTGGAACTGATAACATTCCAAACTCACTTATTAAACAGTTAAGGGATTTTCCCACCTTTACTAAGCAAGTTATTCTCAGTATTTCTCAAAAATGGTTTCTTCCCCGATAACTGGAAAACTTCTATTATAATACCAGTTTTTAAATCTGGTTCCCGTTTGGACATTCATATTTATCGCGGTGTTTATAAAACGTCCTCTCTTGCTTAACTCTTCGAAAAACTAATGGCAAAAACAAATCACGGATTTTTGCATAAGCAATCAAATTATCAACTTTTCCCAACACGGCTTCTTTCCGGACCGCTCTTGTGAAACCTGTCACATGTCTTTTCTAATTCTACTAACCTCTCTTCGTAATCATCATCTCTCTGTAAGGCATTCGATAAAGTGCCTCATAAACGACTTCTAGCTAAATTAGAAGCTATAGGATTTCATAGTCCCCTTACTGACTTTATTAGATCATACCTAAATGATCGAAAGCAAAATGTTTTAGTAGGGTCCTCATACTCAAGTGCTACCCCGATTGTTAGTGGTGTCCTTCAAGGTACCGTATTAAGTCCTTTGTAGTTCTTACTCTATATAAATGAAATTTAATCGATAGTTAAACATTCTCAATCTTTTATTTTTGCTGATGACCTCAAATGCGTGTATTACTTCTCTAACTCTACGACCGAACGGTGCCTAGAACAAATTCATTCAGACTGAGACGCTCTTTCGGCCTGGAGCTCCACATGGCTAATGGAGTTCTCACTTCTTAGTGTCGCTACATGAGTTTTGGGCCTGTAAGGCTGCAGCAACCTCTTATCTTTAAAGGTTGCCCTATGATTGAATGTTCCTCCATCAAGGACTTGGGCCACCAATAAATTAGATCTTTCGCCTCATGCCGATAGAATAACGGCCAAAGCTGCTGAGGTTTGCGGCTTTATTTCTTATAATATCTACCTTCCTGAAATTAAAGTAAGACTTTATCGGATGTTTGTACTTCCCATTCTTGAATTTTGCTGTTCTTTCTTTGGTTTAATGAACGAATCTATCCGTTCAAAAATTGAAAATGTCCAAAGACATTTCACAAAAAACTCCTATTTCCGACTCTTTCAACTACGTCCTACTCAACAAGATGCCAGCTAATGCCAGCTAAGATGCCAGGCAAACGCGTGGTGATCTCCTGCAGATATTCCGCATTGAAAAGGGATTGGATTGTTGCCTGGAATTCTCGGACTTCTTTGAATTTGCCACCACGACCCATCTCCGAGGTCACCCATTGAAACTGCGTGTCCAGCAGGTGAGACTGGATGTGCGCAAGTTCTCCTTCTCTGTCAGAGTGGTTAAACCATGGAATGCCCTCCCTGAAGACGTTGTGATGTCACCATCGCTGGAAAGCTTTAAAAGTAACCTTGACAATTTTATGTTCCGCAACGAGCCTGAGCGATGAGGAATTTATCTTAACCCTCGAGAGTCGTGCACCACTTGTCATATTTTATGACCGCCTTTTGTACCTTTGCAACATACATGGTTTCTCTGTATACCGCACTTAATTTTACGTTACAAATAGGGTACTCAAAGGCCCATGCCTATTTCCCTCAATAAATTGAATTGAATTGAATTGAATTAAAGCTAAAATGTCTTTGGGTCAGGAGACTTGAAGCAGGCTTTTGTCTTCTTCTCCGACTAAATAATAATTCAACTCTCCCCAAGCTTTCTGTCATTACCCCTGTTAGTCTTCCTTATAACCTAAGAAATTCTGCACTAATTATACCTCCACCTGCATCCTCCACGTGTAAACACTCTCTCTTCTTTGCTTCTAGCTATAGTTTTCTTAGGAATAACTTGCCAATTGAAATAAGGTCGTTACCTAGTCTATTTGCATTCAAGGGAAGACTGCGTATTTATCTTAACACTGATTCTATTAACCTTTTATTTTCCTCATCTTCTCCCAGTAGCTTTCCCCATGACTCGGAGAAAGGTCCATCGGGAATTTAAGTGACCCTCATTTAACTATATTTTCGCTACCTCGAGTCGCCCATGATCTATAATGTCTCCTTATATCACCAGTCATGCAAACAATGACATCATTCGGACGTACACATTCGGTGGTCCACAGTCTAAAATGCTACCGTTTCTTTGGATGCTAACCATCATCAGAATTCAATTCTGGAACCTAAGCTGCTGAGGACCTAAGTTTATTGACGCATTTTCGCGAGATTTTGTTTCATACGCCTAAGTGTTCAAGAACGAATCACCTCAATGTTTCATTAATTCATTCTGAAATGCTACTGCAGTATTACCCTACTCTACCACTTTACCATTTTTGCCTAAGTAGTTTTTTCTCCTACCTTCTATTCAAAAATAAAGGCCTATTGAACTCTGCCTCCATTTTTATGGTAGGAGTTTGTTTTCACTGCCTATTTTTTCTAGTTCACCATTAATTTTAAAACATCGCTAACTGTTGACATAGCAGGACAAGTCATGTATTTGAACATTTTATCTGCACACCTTATCATAACTTTATTTCGTTACTAATGTTTGCTAGACAGTGCCTTGCCAGTGCTAACCAAATATACATTCTTAAATTCTAAATTCTGAAGTGTATTCTATTGCACCTCTCGGTAAAAGTGACCATACTACGCTTCTTTGGGATTAATCACTTTATTCTCAACGCCGGAAGAGAACGAAAGGCAAGCAAATTATATATAAGGCTGAATTTAACGCAAGGAAGAAAGAACTGATATCGGCGAAATGGGTATTTTTCGCTCAACGGTAATCCGGAGGATAACTCGTAATCTTTTAAGGAGATTTCCCTCGATCTGATCTAGCCTTATTGTTCTGTGGATGTACAAAAATGGCTAATCACCCGGCTTGGTTTAAAAGAGAACTTAACAGGCAGTTAAATAAGAAAAATAAAAATGGAAGGTTAGCAGTGAAACAGGTTCGATAGAACGTCTCGCTTAATTTCGTCGCCAACCAAATGTGGTCAAAAAACTGATCCGCCATGCGTAGAAGAACATTAAATCCAGAATTATTCCCCAGGCTGAAAAAACCCAAAATTTTATTTATTATATCAATATTTGATTGGAACAAACGGACCCAGTCGCAGAACTTATGGAAAGGAATTGTGTAGAAGTCTTTGAAAATGGTGAGAAAGTCGAGCTGTTTGGTTAGTTCTTTGCGTCGATATTTAATAGGGTAGTTGAACTTCAGCTTGACAATGCCAATAGTGCTGTTGCAAACTCCAGTCCAGTGCTTGAATATATATACCTCCTGGCAGCCCTCGTGGAAAGAGAACTGCAAGATCTCAAAGAAGTAAAGTCATCTGGTCCGAACTCTGTACTGGCAAATTTCTGGCAAGAATTGGTGGGCAACCTCTCCAAACCAATAGCACATTCATTCATTTCATCATTTGAATCAGAGAGACTGCGATTCGAATGTACGGCAGCAAATAAATACCCCATATCATAGGGTTGAAGTCATATACACTGACTTCAATAAGGCGGTTGACAGGTTCCCACACAAACCTATAAATTATTTGAAATCGGAATAATAGGAATGCTGCTGACATGGATCGCAGATTTTTGTCCAAGAAGATTTCAAAAAATCAACACCTTCTCCGGTTCTAAGTGGTGTCCCCCAAGGCTCCGTCTTTGGGCCGTTACTCTTCTTAGTCTACATCAACGACTGTGTCAACGGCCTGTTTTGCAGCACTGTCATGTTTTCCGATTATAGTTAATTGTGGAGGGCCATCAGATCTGATGCCGACAGGCACGAACTTTAAGAAAGTATTAACTATTGTAGCAGCTAGTCTGCTCGTTGACGCTTAAATTTAACGGTGGAAAGAGTGCGGTCCTAGGACTAAGTACAAAAAGGACCAATGAGAAGGATGCTTCCTTCCAATCCTTCTCGATGGGCAGTGGCTTTTAATTGTTGAGGAAAAGAAGGACCTCGATGTTCTTATAACAGTTTCACTCAAACCATGTCAATGGTATCTAAAGGCAGCTAAACGCGCTAAATAGGTTTTATTTGCGCTCCGACAACGATTTGTGCAGATTAAAATGAACTATTTCGAAGACCTTACGGAGAATATGTTGGATCTCATTTGGGAGTTTACCGTCCAGGTCTGGCGTCCATGGTTTGAAAGGCATTAGCTACAGCTCGAACAAATGCAGGCGAGGGCGAAGAAATTCCTCGAGGTTTTCTGCTGACCCTGTTTCACTGCTAACCTTCCATTTTTCTTTTTCTTATTTAACTGCCTGTTAATTGCTCTTTTTAACCAAGCAGGGCGACTTGCCCTATTTGTACCTTCACTGAACAATAAGGATACATCAGTTCAAGGAAAATAGTCTTAAAAGATCACAAGTTATCCTCCGGATTCCCGTTGAGCAAAAATCCCATTTTGCCGATATCAGTTCTTTCTTCATTGCGTTAAATTTAGCCTTACATATAATTTGCTTGCCTTTCTTTCTATTCCGGCGTTGAGAATAAAGTGAGTTATCCCACAGCAGCGTAGTATGGTCACTTTTACCGAGAGGTGCAATAGAATACAGTTCATCAGTGGAAGAGAAGTTCATCTTAACTACCAGATCAAGGAAATTGGCTCTCTGGTTTTATTTAAATCTCGTTGGTAAGTAAACCTTCTGTGTCAGAGGTTGTTCATGAGTGCGATCCATTAGCTTACGGCTGAAGGAAGTTGGTGCACCGTCAACTTTCAGCTTTACCCTGTCGGTGCATTGAAATTTCCAGCAATTAGCACCTCCTGGTGAGTTGCTTCTTCCTAGACCAAAGGAAGGACTGACTCGTGAGCTGCACTCGGAATTATCGGTGGTTTGTAGATCGTAAAGAATTGTAGGTTTTTTTAACAATTCTTTTTTATTTTTATCCAGAGAAATTAATATTCAAGGAAGAGGGCGTTCACTCATTCGACTGCCGAAATTCCTGCCTTAACGTATAGGACCACTCCACCGCCCTGTCTATTTACACGGCCTCTTCGAAAGAGCTGGTATCCATCTATTGAAACCTCGCTATCCGCAATTTCGGCTTTGAGCTATGTTTCCGTGATGGCAATGACATCGGGGGTTTGGTGTGAGACGAGTGCCTTGATTTCGTCTATTTTCGAAAGAAGACGTTGAGCAATGGTATAAAAACACCTCAATTCAGACTGGGTAACTCCTCTATATAGACGTCTGTTCATTTCGTGGGATTGGATACTAGAATCTGTCAGTACTGCCGAAACAAACTGGTGTCCATCACGCCCAGGCCAATGTCTAATATGTGGTCGTCAACAGAGTTTTTGAGTGTCTTCTGTTTGTTATACGAGCTCTGTACAGTTGGGTTCTTATATTTTGAAGGGTTACACGCATGAGTTTTGGGCCTGTAAGGCTACCGCAACCTCTTATCTTTGAAGGTTGCCATATGATTGAATGCTCCTCCATCAAGGACTTGGGCTTAAGCTACACCAATAAATTAGATCTTTCGCCTCATGCCGATAGAATTACGGCCAAAGCTGCTCAGATTTGCGGCTTTATTTCTTATAATGTCTACCTTCCTGAAATTAAATTAAGACTTTATCGTATGTTTGTACTTCCCATTCTTGAATTTTGCTGTCCTTTCTTCGGTTTGATGAACGAATCTAGCCGTTCAAAAATTGCAAAATGTCCAAAGACATTTCACAAAAAAACTCATATTTCCGACTCTTTCAACTACTTCCTACTCAACAAGATGCCAGCTAACGAAGCTAAAATTTCTTTGGGTCAGGAGACTTGAAGCAGGCTTTTGTCTCCTTTTTCGTCTTAATAATAGTTCAACTCTCCCCAAGCTTTCTGTCATTACCCCCGTCAGTCTTCCTTATAAGCTAAGAAATTCTGCACTAATTATACCTCCCCCTGCATCCTCCACGTGTAAACGCTCTCTTCTTTGCTTCTAGGTATAGTTTTTCTTTGGAATAACTTGCCAATTGAAATTAGGTCATTAACTAGTCTATCTGCATTCAAGCGAAGACTGCACATTTATCTTAACACTGATTCTATTAACCTTTTATTTTCCTCATCTTTTCCCAGTAGCTTTCCCCATGACTCGGAGAAAGGACCATCGGGAATTTGAGTAACCCTCTTGAAACTATATTTACGCTACCTCGAGACGCCCATGAACTATAATGTCTCCTTATATCACCCGTCCTCCAAACGATGACGTCATTCGGACGTACAAATTTGGTGGTCCACAGTCTTAAATGCTGCGGTTTCTTTAGATACTTACCAACATCAGAATTCAATTCTGGATCCTATGATGCTGAGGACTTAAGTTCATTGACGCATTTTCGTGAGATTCTGTTTCATACGCCTAAGTGATCAAGAAGAAATCACCTCGACTTTTCATTATCTCATTCTGAAATGCTACTGCAGTATTACCCTATTCTACCACCTGACTATTTTTTCCTAATCAGTTTTTTCTCCTACCTTCTATTCGAAAATTAAGGCCTATTGAACTCTGCCTCCATTTTCATGGTAGGAGTTTTTTTTCACTGCCTATTTTTTCTAGTTCACCATTAATTTTAAAACATTGCTAACTGTTGACATAGCAGGACAAGTTATGAATTTGTACATTTTATTTGCATACATTGTCATAACTTTATTTCGTTACTAATGTTTGCTTAAACAGTACCTTCCCGGTGCTAACCTAATATAAATTCTTAATTCTAAATTCTAAATTTCCCTTGATGACCCTATTAATATAAAAACTATCATTCCATGTGAACAGTCAATATAAAAAATGGTGAACATTTAAAAATGTTTGAGTCAAAGCATAACATAACTTCAAATACGTGTTCACATTTATAGGTGAAACATTGTGGATGAAAATTAGAATCCGAAAAATTTAAAAAGGCTGGTTTTAAGAAATAAATAAATACATAAATTGTATATTTAATGCCCAGAGGGCCCCATCATTACAAACTTAGTACCATGGTTTAAATAAATACAAAGTGGATAATTGCTGCACTATGTGAGCATCCATATGAACAGCAGAAATGAGTAGTATGGTAAACATATCCGATTCAAAAAGATTTGCCATTTTTAAAACAAAAGTCAAAAATCTTTGGCACAGAGTTCTGTTTTGGACCCATTACTATTCTTCATCTACGTTAACGACTGTCACAGTGACCTAGATTGTGAAGCTATCATGCTCGCGGATGAAATAAAAATATGGACTGAAGTTCTACTTTTCTAACCTCAGCCAGAAGGTCTTAGTAGGTATTAGCTATTCGGGGCCTCAGCCAATCACGAGTGGCGTTTTCTAAGGCACGGTTCTAGGTCCCCTTCTCTTCATTCTGTACATAAACGAAATTTCAACTTTAACTCACAAATTCACAAAATTTCGTTTACGCTGACGATCTCAAGTACATTTATTCATTGTCAAATAGTTGCGTTGATAAAATCAACACTGATCTTCTTATGCTCTCACGTGGAAGCTGCACTTGGCAGATGAAATTTTCTCCATCCAAGAGCAGTTTCATGTGTTTCGGCCCCGCCAAACTTCCTGGACCCCTAGTATTTCAAAATAGTACACTATTAGAACGATCAACCATAAAAGACTTAGGTCTAAGTTACACAAATAAGCTAGAATTATCGCCTCATGCAGATTGAATTTCTGCAAAGGTAGCACAGATATGTGGTTTTATATATGGTTTATATGTGGTTTATATA
>WEDG01000644.1:0-21763 GCA_017591395.1 Schistocephalus solidus | reverse complement strand
CTTCTCTCTTCTTTTGTTTCTAGGTATAGTTTTCTTTGGAATAACTTTGCCAATTGAAATTAGGTGGTTAACTAGTCTTATCTGCATTCAAGCGAAGACTGCACATTTATCTTAACACTGATTCTATTAACCTTTATTTTCTCCTCATCTTTTCCCAGTAGCTTTTCCCATGACTCGAAGAAAGGACCATCGGAAATTTAAATGACCCTTTTGAAACTATATTTTCGCTACCTCGTCGCCCATGAACTATGATGTCTCCTTTTATATCACCAGTCATCCAAACAATGATGTCATTCGACGTACACATTTGGTGGTCCACAGTCTAAAACTGCTACGTTTCTTTTGATACTAACCATCATCAGAATTCAATTCTGGATCTTAAGATGCTGAGGACTTAAGCTCATTGACGCATTTTCGTGAGATTTTGTTTCATACGCCTAAGGATCAAGAACGAATCACCTCGACGTTTCATTATCTCATTCTGAAATGCTACCACCGTATTACCCATCTACCACCTGACCATTTCTACTCCCATCGATCGGATGAAAATGAGGACACTGGTAGCAGAATTGAAAAGACGTCAATACGAGGGGGAACAAAACTTGAAAAATTGTAGACAACAAAAATCGTCAAAACGGTGCGCTCGTTTTTATGGGGAACATCCGGTGAAATTGACGGCAACCACGCCGGTCAAAAGCCCTACCAAATGCCTATAGATTTGAACCCAGACAGGGAGACTGGATATATCTTGTGAAATATCCAGCAAAAAAATCGCCATGTGGAAGAAAGAACTAAAAATCTTCAGAAATCGAGGGAAGAAAAACAAGATTAAAAATGATGTACACAAATGTGCAGAGTCTATTGAACAAAAATGGATGAAATTAAACTGGTCGTGGACCATTTACAACCCTTATTCATAACTCTTACTGAAACATGGTTAAATGAACAAATCGCAGACACAGAAGTCAGAATAGATGGTTTTCAGCTTATCCGCAAGGATAGAAACGGATGTAGGGGTGGTGGAATCGCAATTTTCATACGAGAAGGCATTGACTTCATTCAGGATGGGCCCTCGCCAAATAGGATCTCGTCTTGCGAAATACTTTGTTGTAAACTGAAAATCCTAAACCAACCAGACCTCCATATTACCATGGTATATCGATCCCCAGGACAGCGAACGGACACGGACGAAGCACTCATCACAGAGGTAAAGCAAATCTGCCGTAGCAAACACTTATTAATACTTGGAGATTTCAACGCTCCCGATATCGATTGGGTGTCAATGTACTGCTCGCGATCGGAAAATTCATTCGAACAGAAATTACTTCAGTTGGTAAATGACGAGTTTCTTACCCAACATGTCACAATGGATACGCGGTTCCGAAATGGGCAGCAGTCAAGCTGTTTGGATCTAGTCATAAGTAGAGATGACAATTGCATCCTTGCATTAAGTTCTTACGTGCCGCTTGGACGAAGTGATCATTGTGTTCTTGCTTGGGAGTACAGTCATATTTCTGTCGCCACAGCCAATGCTGGCTTGTGGGTTCGCTTATATTTACTGAATTCACGATAGGATTAAGGATGGGGTCTTCATCACACGTTTCCTCGTCGGAACGGCGGGAAAGCGCATGCGCGTTAGTGTGCTTAGCCCCTGGTCGGTACTGGTAGGAGAAGTTAAATTGTTGGGGAGTTTCCTGCCACCTGGCTAGCTGTCCATCGGCACCTTTCATGGTCTGTAACCACTGTAACGCTTTGTGGTCAGTTCGAATGATGCGAGGTTTGCCAATTAAAGTACGAAATTGTTTAGCGAAAGCTATAAGGGCTAAAAGTTCGCAGCGATAGGTAAAATGGTTATGCTGTGGTCTTGATAACGCATTGCTTGCGAAGCATATAGGTCATTCGGTACCAGTGGAATCGGTCTGGGAGAAAACTGTACCCATGGTGAACCCGCTAGCATCCGTGTCAAGTATGAATGGAGGTGCGTCGGGTTCCGTATTTGGAAATGTGAGGACGGGGGCGGATACCAGGTGGGCTTTGAGTTCATTCAAGGCGTTTTGACATTCGTCAGTCCAAACGAATTTGCATTCTGTCTCCGTTAAATGAAGGAGTGGTTGGGCACTCGAAGCAAAATGAATTTTCGGCAATAAGTAACCAGTTCAATAAATCCACGGAGTTCTCTCACGGATTTGAGAGCTGGCCATAATTGAACTGCAGTATTTTTGTCTGGAGACGCGTGAATACCTTCTCTACATATTTTATGTCCAAGGTACGTAAGCTTATCACGTAAGAACGTACATTTTTTTATTTTTTTATTTTATTTATTTATTGCCAGTTTACAGGCAAGGTCAAAAATATATATATATGTACAGTAAAGGGTCAAGCTGACAGTGAAAAAAACTCCTGATCGTTGTTTCATGTGTTTTCAGGAGAAAAACTGCAGCTTATTGAGTAATTAAAGTTCTGGACAGGGACGCGTTAACAGGTACCCGGTGAATAACCTCTCAATTCAGTGTTACGGATCCTGTATTCTGCACCAGCAGGTATGTCGGCGAGCGGCTGTTCGCTGTCGACTGAGAAATAAGCCGATTGAGGTCTGCAGAGCCAGTAAGTTTTCCCCTCAGCATGAAGACTGGCACAGGATTCAGAGTCCGGGAACGCCATCAGAACCGAAGAGAGCTTCAACAGAGTCAGCACCCAAAAGTTTTCGAAGGTGTCCTGAATGTAGAAAACTAGTGACAGTTCGCGTAAACAAGGGATACGTTTGCTGAATTTTGATACTTCTAAGTAGCTTATTCCAGATTGCTATAGCGTTTACCGAAAAAAACTGTCGGTATCTAACTGTGCGTGCCAAAGGAAGAAATAAAAATACATCTCGATGACTGGTGCGCCGAGAGTGGTCGAGGTGCCTCAGAGATGTAAGTACGTTAAATGTACGACTGTTTAGTAGTTTAAACAGTAAAAATAGTCCCTTCTGTAATCTACGAAGCCATAGCGGGTCAAGGCTTGTAAGCTCACAGCGTTCTTGGTAGGACAGGTTTCGGTGATCTGAATAGAAAACTCTTTTTGTAAAGAAGTGCTGGACTGATTATATCTTCTTTCGTTCACTAGCGTGCAGGAGACTAAATAGAAACGAGCAGTATTCCAGACTAGGCCTGACATACATTTTATAGAGGCTGATTCTAATTTTGACGGTTTTAAAATTTCTGAGAATAAACCCAGTAGTTTGGCGTGCTTTCGAGACAATCAGGGCGCAGTGCTCTGACAGATTAAGACTACTAGAGTATGATATGCCCAGATCCTTTATAACTCCGGGCACGTTTAGATCGTGACCGTCTATGCTTTGGTGGGGCTGATGGTTGTCGCCAATAACCATAACGGAACACTTTTGCCAAGAAAGTGAGAGGTGCCATGTGCGACACCACTGAGCGAAGGCCTGAAGATCCGTTTTTAAGAGCTCAAGCACGATGTTGCGATCAATCGGTTTCTATTGATAGGCAACTTTTAAATCGTCAGCGTACAGAAAGGGCCTACCATACTGAAAACAATCAGGAATATCGTTGACAAAGAGGCAAAAATAGAAGCGGGCCGAGCACGCTGCCCTGAATAACTCCGCTCCCTCACATGTGTGGGGTTGGAGATAACATCAGAAATTTTTAACCCGTTGTGCGCGAGCATTCAAATAGGGAGGATATTAAGTTCAGAAGCTTGTTACCTATACCCGAAGGAGGCAAGTTTCAGCAGTAGGAGAGCATTGTCAACACGATCAAAAGCCTTAGTGAAATCGAAGTAAACGGTGTAAATTGCAAAACTGCTGTCTCTAGATTGTAGCACATGCTCAAAGAAAGAGAGCTGGCAGGTGTCACAAGACCTTTTTTCGAGAAAACCATGCTGAGCCGCATTTAGTAGGTTATTTTCTCTTAGGTGACGCATCATCTTGTCTTTGATCAAGGTCTCGAAGATCTTCGAGACTGCTGGTAGTGTATTTATTGGTCTAAAGTCGTCAAATGACGTAGGTCGGTCGTGTTTCGGAATAGGCAGTATGTGCGATTCCTTCCATAAAATAGGGAAAGTTTCACTTAAAAGAGCAAGATTAAATATCTTATACAGAAGGGACGGAAAAATATCGTTTGCATCCGCCTTTAAAACGCTGACCGGGATGCCATCTCGTCCTGGACTGTATGATTGACGAAAACGCCGAATGGCTACGGTCACGTCCCAGAGGGTAAAAGTTATGTTTTCGAGGAAGTTACCTGTCTAAACCCGGATGTTAGGAAAGGGGGCGACAGTATGTTCACTAAACGTTCTAGACAAGAAAGCATTGAAGCTATCAGCTGTCAACTTAGCGTCAGCTATTGGGTTAAGGCGTAAGCCTGCGTCAAGTAGATTTGTGAAGACAACGGTGAGGTTCTGGTGGTGGTGGTGGGTTATTGTGTGCCGAAACCCTATGATGTCCTTGAAGTATACAAGGTACTGATAAGGTATTAGATGGGAAAGTACTACCTGCATCAGACGTTGAAACGTAGCCGGTGCATTGCATAGGCCATAGGGCATTGTCTCGAATTCAAACATCCCTTGTGGTACGGTAAAGAGAGTCTTATGGCACTAGCGGTAAGGTAACACCAGGGGGGACTTTGACGGTCTTATTACCTGGTTTGTGAAGCTCGCACCGATCAGTTAGTTGACTTCCTCATGGAAGTGGGTGGGTATTCTTCTGGGTGGTTGCCAGATCGGTTTGGCATTTCCTGTGTGGATGGAGTGTCGTAAATTTGCCATTCTTCCGAGAGAATTATCATCCCAGTCGAAAACTTCTGTAAACTCTTTGAGTAATAATCACAACGTATCACGAGCATGTACGGGAAGACTCGCGGGGTCGGGTAACATCGTTTCGGTGTGAACGGGTGGCAACGAAACGCCGGCTTGTATGGCAGTATATGTGGCCGTTTCGTCAAATATGGGTCAGACAGTTTATTCCGTATGTGGTTTATGAAAGGCTATCGTGCGGTGTTTGACCTGGATGGTACAGTCATAACGGTCAAGAAAATCGATCCTTTATAAGACGTTTCAGGTTAACGCAGGGGTAAGAAGACGAAACTTACGTTAGCTGTACCCATATATTGATCAAACACAAAAAATTGTAAGACGATATTGGGGATTTAAGGAAGCTCCTGAAGCAGAATAGTGACGGACAGAAAGAAATTACCCGCGTTAGAACAAAAAACAAAGCGCTAAACGCACGTTATTTAAGATAATACTGTTCTAGATTGTTAATTTATGGATTGCAACCCGATAAATACCAAATTTGATAAGATTAATATCAGGACAACTTCCATAATGTCACTTCCAAAGACAATTCCGACTTCAGAATCAACTTCTGTCAAACATCCCAGCAGTTCTAAAGCACCCCTAGTTAAGAGAGAAAAACCAACACAAGGCAAGTAAGAATCGGAAAACACCATAACAGGAGTAGTTAGTTAAAAACAACTCTCATGAATCCCTCAGGTCATTCAGAGGAAAATATCGTCTGCAGTGTATCGAAAAATGACCTAGACCGTAAGCATTGCGTAGTTATCCAGGGTTTACCTGTATCAAATGTTCTTTTTTCGAAGAAAAGGATCTCCGCTGACCTTCGAATGTTTCAGCACCTGCTGAACAATATCCTGCATTAGGAAAAGATGGTATCCGTTCGCTCAGCCTTCAGGATCAGAAAAAAAGGATATTGGACAGTAAGAAACTGTGAGACCATGGCCTATCAAACTTGTCTTGGATGGCAAGGATGAGGCTAAGCTACCGCCCTCTTCAAAAACAAACCTTCGAAATTCTCATAAGGAGGTTTTTTCAGCCTAACGTCTGAAACGCGGCGAATTAGTGATTTAATCGAAGAGAAGACTTGCAGCTGGAGAGAAATGCCTGGTTAGTTTTAGGGGATGCATGATAAAGAGAAACGTGGCATTGCTCTGGCACCAGACAATGCTCATTATGGCAGTGGCAAAGTATTATTGGCAAACTCGAGCCAAACGAAATTCGGCTCTGCCGAGTGTTGCCAGCTTAAATTTCTGTATACCAACGCCCAAGTCTGTTTTCGAAGCTTGACGCACTGTGAATACAGGTAGCCGTTCTGTCTCCTGATATTATAGCAATCACAGATAAATGGCTGTCAGAGAAGATCAGCGAGACCGAAGAAGCAGTATCCGGGTACCAGTTGTTCAGGGAAACCGCACCCACCGTCCGGGTGGAGGAGTTGTGATGTATGTTAAGAGTGATTTTACAGTGCGTCAAAAGACCTAGAAGATTAACAATGGTATTGAGGCTAGTTGGCTGACTGTAGAAACAAGGGAATCGCAGTCCCTTGAAGCCATGACTCTCTACCGACCACCGGAGACTGGCCTTAACGCTGATTCTTGTTTGCTGTAGAACATAAAGGAGATTACTGGTCGAACAGATGATGTTCTCAAGGGTGACTTCAATGCACCTAGCATTCGATGGAACGATCTGCAGGCGCAGTGCTCAAAGTATTTCTTTGATCACAGTCTGCTTTATACAACACTTCAAGCTCCTCTCACACATCATGTATTTGCTCCAACAAGAGCGCATGGAAGACAACAGGATAGTTGTTTAGATCTCGTCTTCACTAAAGATTCTGAGAGTTTAGACAAGGATCACTGCCTACCTCCAATTTGTCGAAGTGATCATTCAGTTCTTTCATGAGAGTATGGTTTATAAATAAATAAATAAATAAATTGTATATTTAAGGCCCAGAGAGCCCCATCATTACCCATATATTATGTGCCATCAACAATAAATGAAATCAGGACCAATCTTTGATGAGAAGACTTTTGCAAAATGAGAGCTGAGGCATCAGGAATAGACAAGGATCTTCTCTTCTCCGGGAAGGTCACTACGGACTAGAATTTATTTAAGGAGTGGTGGTTGAATCTTCTAAAGTACCACTGTCCGTCATCAAAATTTAGAATATCTAATAGGCCACAGTGGCTAACAAGAGACATAAAAAGAGAGAGATTAACAGGAAAGGAAGGCAGCAAATATATACCCCATAAACAAGAGTGGTGCTCGATCTAATGTCAAAAATTATCTGGCTGTCAGCCTAACCTCCATTTGCTGTAAAATAATGGAATCAATAATCAAGAAGGCAACCATGAAGTTCCTTGAGGAAAACAAATTACTCTCAGATCTCCAGCATGGCTTCAGACAGAATCGCTCCTGTCTTTCTAGTTAATTACTCTCCACAGAGCAGTGGACTCGTGCACTGGACGAAAATGGTAGGGTTGACGTCATATACACTGATTTCAAGAAGGCGTTTGACAGTGTCCCACACAAACGTCTCATCTACAAATTATCTGAAATCGGCATAAGAGGAATGCTGCTGACATGGATCGCAGACTTTCTTACAGATAGATTGCAAACTGTGTGCGTTGATACCTCGAAGTCAACACCTACTCCGGTTCTAAGTGGTGTCCCCCAAGGCTCAGTATTAGGGCCGTTACTCTTCTTAGTGTACATCAACGACTGTGTCGACGACCTGGATTGCAGCGCCATCATGTTTGCAGATGATGTTAAATTGTGGAGGGTCATCAGATCTGATTTCGATAGGCACGCACTTCAAGAGGATCTCAACCGTCTTAGCAGCTGGTCTGCTCATTGGCTCTTAAATTTTAACGTTGGGAAGTGTTTTGTCCTAAGACTGCGTACCAGAAGGACCAGTGAGGAGGATGATTCCTACCAATACATTCTCAATGGGCAGCCCCTTTCAATTGTTGAGGAACAGAAGGACCTCGGTTTTCTAATAAACTCCTCACTTAAACCATCTTCACAGTGTTTAAAGGCAGATAAACGCGCTAAACAGGTCTTATTTGCACTCAGACGTGGATTTGTGCAGATTGATAAGGAACTCTTCCGAAAAACCTACGGGGTATTTGTTCGATCTCACTTGGAATATGCCATTCAGGCCTGGCGTCCGTGGTTTAAGAAGGATTATCTACAGCTGGAACGAGTGCAGGCGAGGGCTACGAAGATGGTCGAGAATCTAAGTCATGTGCCTTACGAAGCCAACTGGTTGAACTTGATTTGTTTCCTCTTAATTACAGGCAACTACGCGGTGTCCTCATCCAAACCTATCGGATTGTCAGAGGCCGCGATTGTGCCCAAGAATTTGCTGACTTCTTCGAATTGGCTGGACGGAACATCTGCGGGGTCATCCCTTTAAACTGCAGAGGAAGTTTGTCCACACGGAAGTCCATCGGAACGCCTTTTCGCAGAGGGTCATTGGAGTATGGAACGAACTCCCTGACGAGGTGGTCCTTTCAGAAACTGTTGACACATTTAAATTCAAACTAGATACTCATTTTCTGAGAAACTATTGTCAATATAATGAAGATTGTGTAAACAGCGGCAGGTTGCGCCTGGCCCACACATATCGATGACCCTACATTTTCATTTGTCAGATATATCACTGTAAACGTTTGTACTATTGACATTTTTGCATGTGAATAGGGAGCTCAAGGACGAAAGCCTACTTCCCTCAATAAAGTTACTTAAAGTGACTTAAATGAAGGCTTTACACGAAATTTTGACGATCCAATGAAAATGTAGCTTTGCAAGCATATAAAATTCAAAGGAACAAGGTTTAAAGCTTGATCTGGAAAAGCCGACCGGATTAAGTGTGGGATTTGCTCCAGCGAGCAGGTCACAATCCCAGATTGCTCTACAGCTATTTACGAAAACGCACACGAAACAGGAACCCAATTCCTGTTATTAGAAACGATGACGGTTTCGAGATATCAGAAAGTAAAAACAAAGCTGAACACTTTTCGCAGTTCTTTCACTCAGCTTTCACCAGAGAATTTCAATTCAATTCAATTTATTGAGGGAAATAGGCATGGGCCTTTGAGTACCCTATTTGTAACGTGAAATTAAGTAAGGTACACAGAGAAACCGTGTGGGTTGCAAAGGTACAAAAGGTGGTCATAAAATAGGACAAGTGGTGCACGACTCTCGAGGGTTAAGATAAATTCCTCATCGCTCAGCCTCTTTGCGGAACATAAAACTGTCAAGGTTCCTTTTAAAGCTTCCCAGCGATGGTGACATCACAACTTCTTCAGGGAGGGCATTTCATGGTTTAACCACTCTGACAGAGAAGGAGAACTTGCGCACATCCAGTCTCGCCTGCTGGACACGAAGTTTCAATAGGTGACCTCGGAGATGGATCGTGGCGGCAAATTCAAAGAAGTCCGAGAATTCCAGGCAACAATCCAATCCCTTCACAATGCGGAATATCTGCAGGAGATCACCACGCATTTGCCTATAACTCAAAGGGAACAGATTAAGATTCATTAGGCGGGTTGGATATGGCAAGGAGCTTTGACTTCTAAACATTTTGGTGGTTTTCCTCTGTACTCTTTCAAGGCAGTTCTGATATTGAACTGTCCAGGGTTTCCAGCCTTGCATAGCATATTCCAAATGCGGCCTAATGAATGTTCCAAAAGTCTTAGCAAAAAGATCTTCATCGAAATCCAAAAAGGCTCGACTGATGGCTGCAACACCGAAATTGCGCTCTTCGCCACTTTCGAGCAGTAAGACGATGGTTTTAAGGTGGTGGTCGTCAGCACACCAAGGTCCTTTTGGGTTTCCACGTCTTTTAAGGCTTCACCGTTGAGAAAGTAACTTCTTCTTTCGGTAGATCCAGATGGGTTGTCTAAGCAAAGTATTGTACAATTATCGACGTTTAACCGCAAAAGCCAATGATTCGACCACTCCTCCAACCGAGTTAGGTTGATCTGCAGTTTATCTTCGTCAGCAGGGCTCTGGATTACATTCCAGCTTTTTATGTCATCGGCAAACATTGCTGCTTCTAAGTCGAGATTCCTGACACAATCGTTCACGTATATTAAAAACAGTATTGGCCCTAGTACTGAACCCTGAGGAACCCCACTCTCGACCGCAGCAGAACTTGACCTCTCTTGGCCGATGCACACAACCTGGCACCGACCCACGAAGAAGTTTTCGATCTACTTGAGGAGGTAACCTCTGATTCCAATTCGTTCTAGCTTGTACAGCAGTCTCTCGTGCGGCACAGTATCGAAGGCCTTTTGAAAGTCAATGAAGGCAATGTGAACCGCATGTCTATCATCAAATGATTGGATCCACCTCTGGAGCGAATACAGCAAATTCGTTGTGCATGATCTTCCTTTTCTGAACCCATGTTGACAGCTTGATAACAAAGTATGAGTCTAGGAAATTCACCAATTCGCTCTTGATGATCCTTTCCATAATCTTGCCAAGGATGCATGTCAAGCTTATGGGCCTGTTGTTTGTCACTGACGCCCGGCTACCGCTTTTGTACAAGGGAGTTATATGTGCCAGCTTCCAATCGAAAGGAAGTGTTCCGGAGTCAAATGACTTTTGAAAGAGCACTGACAGAGGTGCGGAAAGTTCATTGGCGATTTCATTCGGAAGCTTGGGTGGAAGCTCGTCTGGTCCTGGTGATTTCGACTCTTTTAGTTCTTTTTATTCCTTTTGGATCATAAATTCTGAGAATAGTATGTGGCTAATGCTTGCAGTCGGCGGGTTATCCACTGAGGGACGAAGGAACCTGGCCTCGTTTGTGAAAACTGAGCGGTAGAACTGTGAAAAGTACTCGGCTTTTTCCCTGTTTTCAGAAATTTTGACGCCCACGGCAGTCTTAATCAGCGGTATTTGATGTTTATTCCTTGTACATCAACGGAGGTAACTGTTGACTAACTTTGGATTCTGCGTTGCCTTTTGCAGCAAAGTCTTCTCAAATTCTCTTCGCGTTCTAAGAATAAGGCTTCTCATTTTGTTTCTCTGTGTTTTATACTTATTAAAATAGGTGACTTGATTAGACTCGCAATATTTTCTCCACAACTTGTGCTTCCTGTTTATTTCCCTTTTTAAGTTGCTGTCTAGCCATCCAGGACGCTTGCTGTGATGGACACTCGTTAGTGGGCAGTGGTTGTCCATAAGTTGCAGAAGAACATTTTGAAAGGACTCTTAATCTTCGTTCACGGTGCTCGAAAACATTGAGGTCCAGTTGATGTCTGTTAAATCTGCTCGCATCTGATGAAAGTTTCCTCGCCAAACGTTACGCTGTTTTTCCTATATAACAGGCGCAACGGAGAATAAGGAGTAGTCCCACATAAGCACCACATGATCACTACGACAGAGCGGAGGCATTGAAATAATCTCGTCAATGTTGCCTGATGTTTTCGTGAAAACCAGGTCAAGACAGCTAGCCCTTTGTCCTTCACGTGTTCTGGTGGGGAAAGGGACATGTTGTGTGAGAAGTGCCTTCAAGGTCTTTTGCAGAAAAACATAATCAAAAGTCGATTTCGGGCATGATGATTGAACAGTGCTCCAGTTAATTCCTGGTGCGTTGAAGCCACCCATAATCATGACATTAGGTTGACTGGAGAAATTTTCTAATTGTTCCAACAAGTGGGTGTCCGCGACTCGGTCTATCCTAGGTGGCCGATAGACAATGAGGACATCTTGAAATGGAGAGCCAAGAGCCTTGATATTCAACCATATGGCTTCCGTGCTGCACGCAAACTTGCTCGTCTTGTCAGACACTATTAGCACGTATTTCACATACACAATTATTCCACCACCCTGTCGGTTTTCTCTGTCTCTCTGATATATTTGGTATCCAGACAATGTCATTTCACTATCTCGAATACGGCCCGACAACCAGGTTTCGGTTACTGCTATCACATCCGTAGATACTTCGGTAAGGCAAATTTTTAACTCATCAAGTTTTGATAAAAGGTTTTGTGCATTTGTATACAAGCACTTCAATTTTGTGCCAACCAAATTTCCTGTTGCCTTTGTCAATTTTATGGGCCCAACTGCGTCTCCTCTAACGTCAAAGTCGTATGTCTTTTCCGTTTCTTTATGAGTTTCGGTAACTCTGGTTTTTTTTAGTGAGAACGCTGGGCGTTACGGAATCAGTTCTGACATCTCTTTGGGCAATTGGTTCCCTGATGGTTTTTGGCGTTAGTGAGGTGGCTGCCGTTGTCCTTAGAACAATCGGTTGGTTCAATGGAAAATTCGTATTCTTTTGAACTACCTTCCCCTTGAAAATAGCCAGATTGTGTTCGCCAGCCTTCAGTCTTGATTGTAGTTCTAAGACAAGTTCCCGGCGTTTCAGCCTTTCCGCAGAGGAGTAGTCCGGTTGAAAAAACCTCTTTGTGCGAGTGACGGAGGTTAGTTTTTTTGGATAGGATCGCCTTGATTTGTTCTTTACTCTCTAGCATTATTTTGAGAGGTCGCGTTCGCGGCGTTTCTAGGCTGTCTTCAGACTTTTTGCCGATCCGGAATGCTTTAATAACTTTTACTTCCACGCCCGGTGGGAGCAACTGGTTAAGGAGGCCATTAAACGAAACAAGGTCTTCGGCGACACGGTCTTCAGGTTGGATTGCAGTTGACTCGTGCAAACCCTGAATAACTAAACAATGTTGCCGATCCTGGTGCTTGGAATTTTCCCTTCCTCCTAAGTTCTTCTTAGGGGCACGAGAACGGTTTACAGAGCTCTCGTTAGGATTTAGTCTACCTGACCATACTCTTCTCTGACAATCCTCTCATCTGAAGGCTTCAATGAATCCATCAGAGTTGATTGTGACTTTGTCCTCCTGTTGTGGTGTTTCCCCATTGCAGCTTGCCACGCGTTTGTTTCTTGGGATTCAACTACGGGCTCTTTAGAACACCCAAGATAGCAGGATGAGATTTGTGGTTTGCTCTGGTCGTCTTCCGTAGGATTCAGAGACTGTGTTCCTGTTATCCGGTCGTTATGGGTAATCGCGTCCGAACATTGTGAGCTATAACAAGTTGTAGTTTTCGATACTTTTGGTGCTTTAGTCTTTGCCTTTTTAACTGGAATATTGCTAAGCGTATTTCGTCGAGTAATGTTATCTTGCAAGAGCTTCCTTAAGTCTGCAAGCTCATTTTCCAGTTTTTGAACTCTTAGTAAATATAAGAACATTCAACGCAAGAATTGTCCTCGTAGCCGACGGATTTGGCTGCCATTACGCTTTTTGCGCGCTTTGCTGGTTTTTGTTTGAAAGTATAAACTGATTGAGCGCCAGTCGTGGATGTTGAAGCCAGCTCAACAGGCTTTTCTCTAAAGGAAGTTCTGTGACTGGTTCTGTTGCTAGCAAACAATTTTTTTGAGTCCATAAATGTTAAAACACTGCGTAAAAGTATGTTCTCCTTTGAGCGTTTAACGAAAATTTCCAACTTGATTTGGAGTATAGCGAGTATTTAATGCAATATGAGCAAAAAGGTTTATACTTGTTCAAAAACGCGTTTGAAAAATAGTATAAACGGTATGAAGGATATTCAGGAACGACTCAGCCGTTCGGAGATGTCGAAGGTCCTGGATAACTTCAGATCTTCACGAGGTTGTATATGTTTGGTTCCCTGAGTGGTTGTCAGTTTTTTTTTAGTGCAGAGGCTGCGCAGTCAACTTGAATAATATGATAAACAAATTCCAATTTGATGCCGTTTTATGTCGAATTTCGGCACAAGAAAGAATTCCAGATGAGCAGGAAGCAAGTAAGTACATGCAGTTAAAACAATATTGTCCGGAACAGTCCTAGTGAAGTGGTAACGAAGATCAAATTGTCCAAGTTGGAGAACAAATAATTGGTGGTGCTTATAGGGTCTTCAAGGTCACAAGTTTCATTCCATCTACTTACGAGACTATGGGAGCGCCAATTATTTAGGATATGCTTTTTCGGGAAGAGGCGGTTTTTGAAGAAATGAATAGTCTGAAGGCATGCAAATCCTCCGGCCCCGACGAGATTCTAGCAACTCTCCTCCTCGGACTTGCTAGAGAGCTGGACGAACCACTATCCTTTCTGTACCATTAATTGAACGATACAAGAATTCTTTCTACCAACTGGAAAACAGCCCAAATTACACCACTTCAAAAAAGCGGTAGTCGTGCCCTTGATACAAACTACATACCTGTTAGCCTTACCTCAATCTGTTGCAAGGTCATGGGGAAGGTTTTTAAAAAAAATAAGTGATTAATTTAGAAACCCATAACCTCTTTTCCAATGCCCAATACGGCTTTCACAGGGGAAGATCGTGTGTTACGTACTCACTAAAGAAACCAGAGTTACCGAAAATCATCACGAAACGGAAAAGACATACGACCTTGACGTTAGAGGAGACGCAGTTGGGCCCATAAAATTGACAAACGCAACAGGAAATTTGGTTGGCGCAAAATTGAAGTGCTTGTATACAAATGCGCAAAGCCTTTTATCAAAACTTGATGATTTAAAAATTTGCCTTGCCGAAGTATCTCCGGATGTGATAGCAGTAACCGAAACCTGGCTGTTGGGCAGTATTCTAGATAGCGAAATAACATTGTCTGGGTACCAAATATATCGGAGGGACAGAGAAAACCGACAGGGTGGTGGAATAATTGTGTATGTGAAATACGTGCTAATAGTGTCTGACAAGACGAGCAAGTTTGCGTGCAGCACCGGAAGCCATATGGTTGAACATCAAGGCTCTTGGCTCTCCATGTCTAGATGTCCTCATTGTCTATCGGCCACCTAGGATAGACCGAGTCGCGGACACCCACTTGTTGGAACAATTAGAAAAGTTCTCCAGTAGACCTAATGTAATGATTATGGGTGACTTCAACGCACCAGGAATTAACTGGAGCACTGTTCAATCATCATGCCCGAAATCAACTTTTTGATTATGTTTTTTTCTGCAAAAGACCCTTGAATGCACTCCTCACACAGCATGTCCCTTTCCCCACCAGAACACGTGAAGGACAAAGGGCTAACTGTCTTGACCTGGTTTTCACGAAAACATCAGGCAGCATTGACGAGATTATTTCAATGCCTCCGCTCGGTCGTAGTGATCACGTGGTGCTTATATGGAATACTCCTTATTCTCCGTTGCCCCTGCTATAGAGGAAAAAAACGGCGTAACGTTTGGCGAGGAAACTTTCATCAGATGCGAGCAGATATAACACACATCAACTGGACCTCAATATTTTCGAGCACCGTAAACGAAGATTGGGAGTCTTTCCGAAATGTTCTTCTGCAACTTATTGACAACCACTGCCCGCTAACGAGTGTCCATCACAGCAAGCGTCCTGGGTGGCTAGACAGCAACTTAAAAAGGAAATAAACAGGAAGCACAAGTTGTGGAGAAAAATATTGCGAGTCTAATCAAGTCGCCTATTTTTAATAAGTATAAAGCACAGAGAAACAAAATGAGAAGCCTTATTCTTACAGAACGCGAAGAGAATTTGAGAAGACTTTGCTGCAAAAAAGGCAACGCAGAATCCAAAGTTAGTCTACAGTTACCTCCGTAGATGTACAAGGAATAAACATCAAATACAGCTGATTAAGACTGCCGTGGGCGCCGAAATTTCTGAAAACAGGGAAAAAAGCCGAGTACTTTTCACAGTTCTACCGCTCAGTCTTTCACAAACGAGGCCAGGTTCCTTCGTCCCTCAGTGGATAACCCGCCGACTGCAAGCATTAGCCACATACTATTCTCAGAATTTATGATCCAAAAAGGAATTAAAAAGAACTAAAAAGAGTCGAAATCCCCAGGACCAGACGAGCTTCCACCCAAGCTTCTGAAAGAACTCGCCAATGAACTTTCCGCACCTTTGTCAGTGCTCTTTCAAAAATTCCTTTGACTCCGGAACACTTCCTTTCGATTGGAAGCTGGCACATATAACTCCCTTGTACAAAAGCGGTAGCCGGGCGTCAGTGACAAACTACAGGCCCATAAGCTTAACATGCATCCTTGGTAAGATTATGGAAAGGATCATCAAGAGCGAATTGGTGAAATTCCTAGAGACTCATAATTTGTTATCAAGCTGTCAACACGGGTTCAGAAAAAGGAAGATCATGCACAACGAATTTGCTGTATTCGATCCAGAGGTGGACCCAAGCACTTGAAGATAGACACGCGGTTCACATTGCCTTCATTGACTTTCAAAAGGCCTTCGATACTGTGCCGCACGAGAGACTGCTTTACAAGCTAGAAAGAATTGGAATCAGAGGTAACCTCCTCAAGTGGATCGAAAACTTCCTCGTGGGTCGGCGCCAGGTTGTGTGCATCGGCCAAGAGAGGTCAAGGTCTGCTGCGGTCGAGAGTGGGGTTCCTCAGGGTTCAGTACTAGGGCCAATACTGCTTTTTAATATACGTGAACGATTGTGTCAGGAATCTCGACTGTGAAGCAGCAATGTTTGCCGACGACATTAAAAATCTGGAATGTAATCCAGAGCCCTGCTGACGAAGATAACTGCAGATCAACCTAACTCGGTTGGAGGAGTGGTCGAATCATTGGCTTTTGCGGTTCAACGTCGATAATTGTACAATACTTCGCTAAGGGAACCCGTCTGGATCTGCCGAATGTAGAAGTTACTTTCTCAACGGTGAAGCCTTAAAAGACGTGGAAACCCAAAAGGACCTTGGTGTGCTGATGACCACCACCTTAAAACCATCGTCTCACTGCTCGAAAGTGGCGAAGAGGGCAATTTTGGTGTTGCATGCCATCAGACGAGCCTTTTTGGATTTCGATGAAGATCTTTTTGCTAAGACCTTTGGAACATTCATTAGGCCACATTTGGAATATGCTATGCACGCCTGGAAACCCTGGACAGTTCAAGATCAGAACTGCCTCGAAAGAGTCCAGAGGAAAGCCACCAAAAGGGTTAGAAGTCAAAGCTCCTTGCCATATCCCACCCGCCTAATGTATCTTAATCTGTTCCCTTTGAGTTATAGGCAAATGCGTGGTGATCTCCTGCAGACATTCCGCATTGTGAAGGGATTGGATTGTTGCCTGGAATTCTCGGACTTCTTTGAATTTGCCAACACGACCCATCTCCGAGGTCACCCATTGAAACTGCGTGTCCAGCAGGCGACACTGGATGTGCGCAAGTTCTCCTTCTCTGTCAGAGTGGTTAAACCATGGAATGCCCTCCCTGAAGACGTTGTGATGTCACCATCGCTGGAAAGCTTTAAAAGGAACCTTGACAGTTTTATGTTCCGCAACGAGCCTGAGCGATGAGGCATTTATCTTAACCCTCGAGAGTCGTGCACCACTTGTCAAATTTTATGACCGCCTTTTGTACCTTGGCAACCCACACGGTTTCTCTGTATACCGCACTTAATTTTACGTTACAAATAGGGTACTCAAAGGCCCATGCCTATTTCCCTCAATAAATTGAATTGAATTGAATTGAATACTTTATACGATGGAAAGCTGTACAAAAGCACTCGATGCAAAAGACACTGTGCCTGTGGCTTACATTGATTTCCATAATGCCTTCGATAGTGTTTCGCACCAGCGTCTCCTTTACAAGTTGAGAATGTTGGGTATTGGAGCCAAGCTTCTTACGTGGATCGAACATTTTCTCGTTGGTCATTCCCAAGTGCTCTGTGTAGGCGGAGTGCGATCAAAGTGCACAGTCATCGAGAGTGGAGCCCCACATGGTTCAGTATTTGGACCGATCCTATTTCTCTTGTTCATTAATGATTGTGTACAGGAATTGGACTTTGACTTTGCTTTGTTTGCTGACGATATAAAAATCTGGAAAGTCATCCACTATTCTGCCGGTGGAGACAATATCCAAGACAATCTTCGTCGATTGGACGAGTGGCCCCGCAGATGGCTCTTGTTCTTCAACTCAAACAAATGTGCCCTGCTACGTCTGGGAAATCGAAATTAGGTCACCGATATGTGACTCTACTATCTGAACAGTATGCCTCTACAAGAATCAGAAACTCAGAAGGATCTCGGCGTTTGGATGGCAGACAACCCAAAGCCTCTTCGCAATGCTGCAATGCTGCAGGTGGCTTAATCCGCCGATTTAATGCTGTGCGCTATCAAGTGGGCATTTAAAGTTTTCGTTGAAAACTGCTTTTAATAAGCCTTTGGTACGTTTGTAAGGCCACAGCTAAGCCTTGCTTTCGTGGACACAGCAAACTACAACCTGCTCGAAAGGTTGCAGCGGTGAGCCTCAAAATAAGTAAGAGGTCAAGATGAACTGCCATATGAGATTCGTCTAAATAACCTAAATCTCTATCCTCTGAGTAATAGGCAGTTGCGCGGAGACTTGATACAAACCTTCCGTATCGTGTGTGGCATAAATTGCGCCCTCCTATGTGATGAATTTTTCCAACTTGCCACTTGGACTAATCTCCGAGGTCATCCATTCAAACTACGTGTGCCCCAAAGATGATTGGATGTGTGGTAGTATTTTTTTCACCAACTGTGTCGTGGAACCATGGAATAACCTACCTGAGGCGATTGTTATGTACCAGTCTGCGGATACATTCAAACATTGGCTTGACATACATACGTTGCAGCACCACGAAGACTATGCGACTACTTAATACCTGTGTACTACGTTAATCTGCCTGCATTCACTTGACTGTAACTTCTTTAAATTGCTTCTGATTCTTGCGATTTTTATGAAACTGCCTATTTTTTCTAGTTCACCATTAATTTTAAAACATTGCTAACTGTTGACATAGCAGGACAATTTATGAATTTGTACATTTTATCTGCACACATTGTCATAACTTTATTTTGTTACTTATGTTTGCTTAGACAGTACCTTCCCGGTGCTAACCAAATATAAATTCTAAAAAAAATAAAAAAATGAAGTTTAAAGGTGTAAGCCTATTTTCCTCAAATACACTGAACTGAACTGAACCCAGGCACTAACAAAATGATATGTTCTTTTTGGCCAGATGGGAATGTATAATTTTGAATTTATATTGGGCTAGCGCCGGCAAGGCACTGTCTTAACAAACATTAGTAACGAAATAAAATTATGACAATGTGTGCAGATAAAATGTAAACTTATTTAAAATGTAGACAGAACTTGTCCTGTTAGATCAGCAGTTAGCGATGTTTTGAAAGTAATTGTGAACTAGAAAAAAAGCACTGAAAAAAACTCCTACTTTGAAAATAGAGTCAGAGTTCAATAGGCTTCCATTTTCGAAAAGAGAGAATGAGCAAAAAACTGCTTAGTTAAATAAGGCAGTAGCATTTCAGAATGAGATAATGAAACGTCGATATTGTTCATTCTTGATCACTAAGGCGCATGAAACAAAATCTCGCGAAATGGTGTTAGTGAAATTGAGGCCTCAGCATCTTCGGATCCAGGATTGAATTTCGATTATGGTAAATATCTAACGAAACGGAAGCATTTTAGACTGTATACGTCCGAATGTGTACGTCGCAATCACTTCATCTTTTGAATGACGGGTGATATAGGGAGACGTCATGGTTCCTGGGGACTCCAGGTAGAGAAAAAATAGTTACAAGAGGGTCACTTAAATTCCCGATGGTCCTTTCTCCGAGTCATAGAGATTTTTTGAAACAATACTTCAAGCATTACTATAGAAACAACTTAGGTTCACGAGGGCTGTAAGGGTCATAGGCTTTATCTGTAGAACTTAACTCCGTATGAGTATTACTTCTCAGTTCAATATTTTAAAATTGTTCTAATTGAGCTGGCCTGACGAGTTCCGCTATAAGCCCCCTATTTTATCGTGTATGCTATTCTTGAGGTTGATAGAAACAGATGCAGGCATGTCTTTGATGTCTAGGTATTTTCTGAAATCAAGTCGAAGAAACTGTTATTTTATTTTATTTTATTTATTTATTACCGGTTTACAGACAAGGTCAATATATATATATATATATATATAGAAGAGAGTCAAGCTGACAGTGAAAAAAACTCCTGATCGTTGTTTCAGGTGTTTTCAGGAGAAAAAAAACTGCAGCTTATTGAGTAACTAAAATTCAGGACAGGGACGCGTTGACACAGGTGCCCGGTGAAGAACTTCTCCATTCAGTGTTATGGATCCGGTATTCTGCACCAGCATGTATGTCGGCGAGTGGCTGTTCGCTGTCAACTGAGAAATAAGCCGATTGAGGTCTACAGAGCCAGCAATATTGCCCTCAGCATGAAGTCCGGCACAGGATTCAGAGTCCGTGAACGCCATCAGAACCGAAGAGAGCTTCCACAGAGTCAGCACCCAAAAGTTTTGGAAGTTGTCCTGAATGTATAAAACTAGTGACAGTTCGCGTGAACAGGGGAGAGCTTTGCTGAATTTTGCTACTTCTGGGTAGCTTATTCCAGATTGCTATAGCGTTTACCGAATAAACTGTCAGTATCTACCTGTGCGTGCCAAAGAAAGAAATAAAAATACATCTCGATGACTGGTGCACCGAGAGTGGTTGAGGTGCCTCAGAGATATAAGGTGGTTAAATGAACGACTGCTTACAAGTTTAAACAGTGAAAAAAGTCCCTTCTGTAATCTGCAAAACCACAGTGGGTCAAGGCTTGTAAGCTCACAGTGGTGTTGGTAGGACAGGTTTCGGTGTTTTGAATAGAAAACCCTTTTTGAAAGAAGTGCTGGACTCTTTCTATCTTCTTTCGTTCACTAGCGAGCAGAAGGCTAAATAGAAACAAGCAATACTCCAGACTAGGCCTAAAAAACATTTTATAGAGGCTGATTCTAATGTTGACGGTTTTAAAATTTATGAGAATAAACCCAGTAGTTTAGCGTGCTTTCGAGACAATCAGGGCGCAGTGCTCTGACAGATTAAGACAACTAGAATATGATTTGCTCAGATTCTTTATAACTCCGGGCACATTTAGGTAGTGACTGTCTATGCTTTGGTGGGGCTGATGGTTGTCACCAATACCCATAACGGAACACTTGTGCCAAGAAAGTGAAAGGCGCCATGTGCGACACCACTGAGCGAAGGCCTGAAGATCCTTTTTTAAGAGCTCAAGCACGATGTTGCGATCAATCGGTTTATATCGATAGGCAACTTTTAAATCGTCAGCGTACAGAAAGGGCCTACCATACTGAAAACAATCAGGAATATCGTTGACAAAGAGGCAAAATAGAAGCGGGCCGAGCACGCTGCCCTGAATAACTCCGCTCCTCACATGTGTGGGGTTGGAGATAACATCAGAAATTTTAACCCGTTGTGTGTGAGCATTCAAATAGGAGGATATTAATTTCAGAAGCTTGTTACCTGTGCCGAAGGAGGCAAGTTTCAGCAGTAGGAGAGCATGGTCAACACGATCAAAAGCCTTAGTGAAATCGAAGTAAACGGTGTAAATTGCAAAACCACTGTCTCTAGATTGTAGCACATGATCAAAGAAAGAGAGCTGGCAAGTGTCACAAGACCTTTTTCGAGAAAACCATGCTGAGCCGCATTTAGTAGGTAATTCTCTGTTAGGTGACGCATCATCTTGTCTTTGATCAAGGTCTCGAAGATCTTCGAGACTGCTGGTAGTGTATTTATTGGCCTAAAGTCGTCAAATATATTCCTATATGTGGAAAATACATTACGACTGTTCCGGTTGCCTTTGCCTTCGAAACATTTGGTGGCGCGTTGTTTGAAATTGGTTTCGAATTTCAAGTACCTCGAGCCTACGTGTTTTTATTCTCTACCTCAGTGTAGAAGACACGGTGCTGGAAAATTTATTAAAGAATTGTCTTTATATTCCTCTGAAATTGTAAATTGCGACTTGGACCCTCGATCTTTGCTGCTTTCTGAAACTCACGCCGGCTGTGTGATCACTGCCCTAATAGCAATTCATATCAGGCGTATATCGCCCGGATATCCACATGTCGAGATACCTATGTCCACCGTGTATCGACTTTGTCCTCTCTGCCGATATATATGCAATTTCGAAATGTCGATATCTGTCGA
>WEDG01000643.1:0-51846 GCA_017591395.1 Schistocephalus solidus | reverse complement strand
AAAATCTGCTTCGGGCTTATTCTACTTTCAGTCAGCCAATCATAACCCTGACTACCACCTGGGACTGAAAATACAAACATGCACTTGAGTACGGCACCGACAGTCCACACACTGGGTCTAGCAGATGGGTCATAAGCTTTTTCATCGAACCGAAGTTCAGCAGTGTCTCACCTACTGTCATTCTCTGTCACTGCAGATATATATATATATATATATATATATATATATATATATATATATATTTCTAAGTTTGCGACTAAGGCCTCTCAAAGTCTCCAAATGGAGCAAGCGAGACCGTTTGCAGACAGGATCATAATCATAAGAATAAAATGCAGATCAGATTGCTGGCAATGATGAGTGAAATTGAGAGAATAATGTCTGATATATTTTTCATCTTCAGCCAGATCTTGGATGTAATGGAAACAAAAATGGGATCTTTCGTTATTGTATTTTCTATAAGCCAGCGTTTTACGACTGAATAGATAGAGTCTTTTGAATTTAAGAATGGCCGAAAAAAGCAAGAATACAATACGGTTTTTCAATTGATCGCAAGAAATTGTACCTTCTGCAAGGTTAGTTTGATAACATTTTGAAAATATAAAATAAAGAAAATGAAATGAATTTTTAAACATTTCATTTTAGGCAGATCGCGGTTTAATTTGTCAACAATATGCTGGGCCTTATATGCAAACTAACTTAGTGTTTTAAATTTTGTCCAACAGATGCCAAATCATTGCTTACAAGTCGTTTTTTAAAATAAATTTGCATATTTTTCTGCCAGTCATTTATCATATTAAATATGTATTTCAACAAAATATACAACTCAGGTCAGGTTGGCAATTTCATGCACGATGCTGATCGATAAAGACTGGTCTGCGTCTGTCAAAACCTAGAAGCCGGCTATTTTTGCCGGTATCCTGACATCAGAATACCAACCACAATGGTTTTCAAAGTCTCATTTATATATTTCGATACATGCTAAAGTTTAAACAAACAGCAACCTATTATGGTATGAAACGTTCATCTGAAATCGTCCACTTCTCAAATAATTAATAGATCTGTTACCGTTAGGTGGGTTTATCTTAATGCAAATCGCCGAAGGGATTTTCAATTGCATTGCAGTTAAACTTACAGAAACTATTTAAAGCATGAGCAATCCACTTAAAAGACGTGTTCGCAATCATAACAAATGAGACAATGACGGCGTCCGAGTTATCAATCAGGACCTGCGGCCATTTCATCTAATGCACAGTCCCTAGGGGAACCAGGAGTCTAAAAAAATAATAACAATGTTAAGTACGACTGATTATCCAAAAGTTGGAAACTTCGATGCCATATGTTTACGTTAAAATTCCATGTTTATTTCTAACAGGACAGATACTATTTGGTGGCATTCAATCTGTAGGTTTAAACTTTTTATTAGTAAAAGAATTTTATATACAACTATCAGCATAACTAAAGAAATGATGAGCTTAAACGCAATTAAACTTTCAAAGATGGGTTTGGCTTTTTTCGTTTGAAATCGATTAGTCAGCTCATTTGCGCAGACCACTGTCTGCGTGGGCAGAAAATATAGGTTTTTTTCGGAAACTTGGTGTACTAACGGTTTCAAAATTGATGGCGTGTCAAATAAGCGAGCTTCTTTGTCGAATTTCGTTTACAATAAACAGTATTCGCTTGAGCTTCAAAGTAAAGCGGCAAAATAAATTAACAGGGCCGACAAGTTTGCAGACATTCAAAGCAAACAGTAAATGTAAAAATGTTTCTGATAGCATATTGCATAGCATGGTAAATTAAGCAGCCAAATTGCACCAAAACAGCATAGAGGGCAAAATTTACGTGCAATTTAATCGCGTACGTAAATTTGGCACGAAATTAAGGAAGTTTAATTTTCAGAAAATATCTTTTTACGCTCAAGTGACAGCATTCTCGGCATACATACAACCCCAGGTTTTCTCATAAAATTTTGAAAAAGTAACTTTTGATTGCCATTACACAACATAATTGCCTAGAATAACGTGTCCCTCTGCAGTGGCTTTATAATTGCCCGAATAAAATTTATATTTTGGCTGTTGGCAGTAAACTTAAAGCAGATTCTTTGTTCCATTTGTACTCCATTCCAACAATATTTACACTTAACCCGCCGCTTTCCATGTCAAACTTCAGCTTTGAACGTGGCCGTTTATATTTCGGTATAATCATTAACTATTTTCTCTCACATTTTAATAGTAATTTTCTCAAATAGCAATCACCTTGAATTGAATAGAGACAGTTGCTCTGTGTTTATATATTTAGGCGTTGTGCGATTTGTAGTGATAAAACTGCCTTTTCAAGGCTTAAATGGAAGGATAACAAAAACTGAAATTTATTGGAAATTAGTAGGTTAATAGTGTCAAATGCAATTAAGTAATCTAAAGGATCAGTTTATCTCCATTAAAATAATCAAACCAAAATTGATGCCATATACAGACAATCATACGAAATCATACAATTTCTGAAGTTTACAAATTTAATTCGCATTTACCTGCATAATGCATGCTATTATTTACATTTCTCATACGTTCCCTTCTGATCTTAGCTTCTTGTGGCATCTATATATGATACATATCGTTTCCAAGCTGGAATATTGCCTGCTAAAAGTGATCCTTGTGGTATGTTCGTAATTGAGCGAAATTCGTAAACAATGAACAGTTAAAGTATATGTTGTTTGACATTTTTCCAGATTTACACAATTTTATGATAAATTATCTATCCTTGCCTATATCAATCTTGGTGTATAAGGCCTATTTAATATTACCTTTCAACACTGGCGACAATTATGGTCGAGATGTTTTAAAAATCTGTGAGAACTATGCGGCAACCAATTTAGCATAAATAACATAGTTGTGCACAGTATCCAAGATAAAACTTAGCGAATACTGTAAGAAGCGTAGTTGGTCGACGGAGGAATAACCTAAGAGTAGAGAAAGGTTTGTGATATTTTTCTGGTTGAACTGGATTTTACGATAAATAAAAGTTTTAAATGTTGATTTTTACATTGAAATAAACGTCACGCACTAAGTAACTGGGTTTTAGTCTTTAGCAAAATCTTTAAGAAGTGACCGTGCGTTCGTTAATAATTTAATAGCATAACAAACTTAGTCCGATTGATCAAGATAACGTTTCCGGATATTTTGCGAAGCAAATTTGGTCGAGAGAACAAACATCTTTGAGGAAGAAGGAGTTTTTACATTAAACACGAGGTGTCGAAAATGTTTTTACAGTATACTCTTTTTTATAAAGAGCACTTTTTCCTCAAATTCTAAAGTTTAATGATGCGATCGCACAAAGCCGTATTAACGATGGCGATGGCTTTAACAGCTTTGTACCTCATTCTGCCTGCCAAACGCTTTGGCAACGCTCAATTGATTATCTGTCCCTCGGAGAACATACATTCTCCTCGACTCTCATCTGAGTTTGCATTTAATAGAGGCCACATTGTAACAGAAGCAAATGCGACTCGACTTCTTTCCTGACAGAAGTACAGAGTTGACAGAGCTCTAAATCACGTCCTTTAGCTCACCAAGATTTGGCTTAACGTGTCAGGAATGCTTATCATGAGGAATGTGTCGATAGGGTTAATCACATTTTCGCCTCTCTCCTCCATACACTAGCCAACCTGAGTCGGACGGTTAACCGATGCTGAAAGCAAACGCAGTGATTATGATTGATATGCAGCACATCAAACAATCACCTAAATTTAGCATATTACACCAGATGTCTACAAAACAGGATGGGCTTTATGTATCTCTTCGTTAGTTCACATAGCCAACACTGAAATGTAGTCAAAACACTTTCTACCTACATAAAAGGCACTGGCTCCTGACCGATTCAGCCTCATGCGTCCCGGTATCGTGTGTTGGGTGGGTTCATGTGTGTGTGCTCATGTGGAGATGTGTGTTCATGTGGCCGACCCGGCGGTGTTTTGCCATCGTTTATCACGGATGCGTATATGACCGATTAATCCATTGCGATTAAAGTGGGTAGCATAGACGAATGCAAAGAATGTATGTTGCTGCTCCTTTAAACTCGTTCACTAATGGCTGTCCATTTGATTGTCAGTGACTGGCCATGCCACTGGGTTAAGTGAATATGTGATAGTAATATGATCAAGAAAGATTTGCAGTGACTGGGTCAGCTATGGTGATGCTGCTATTGTTTACCTTTATTCTTGAGGGAGGTCTGTCTGAATTTAAAATAAAGGGATTTTACGATGGTTTGCTTAACCTTTTGATATTGAGGTACACCCCTGCTCTTGTGGCTATTGAGGTTGTCCATGTTATGCTTTATTTTTTAAAAATAAGAATGTTTTTGAAAATGTATTTTAAAAGCATTTGCTTGAACGCCTTTTAACAATAATGCTTACTTTGACATGTAGGAGTTTATTTAAAGATAACAGCATACGTCAAATGTATACCCTATTTTTCCTGTTAAATTCAAAAACTGTCCTTTTGGTTGATTTTCTGCTGACCAACATCCACTTATAAAAATGTTTTTTAATGCTATTAAAACAACCACGCGCAGGTCCATGCTGCATATAAAATCATTTTCGAGAAAACTTGCTCACATATATAGCGAACAACCTAGCCTATAGTCACCACCAGGGTTGTTAAGTGTGGTTATGCGTGCATTTTACTCCAACGTTTATCTAGAAAACAGTGGTTTAATGACTTTCGTTGATAAACGCTCACCGATGGCTAACATAATTTACTCGTTTTTCTCTGCCTTGTGACTCACTTTCAAGCGCCGCCAGCAGGCGCATGGCGGTTTTTTTAGAAAAATAAAATTAACTTTGCCTGTAAATATAAAAAGGACCGAAATGGCCATTTCTGGCTTATAAGCCATCGTCTGTCAGTCATACAGAACCCCAGTTAGTGCGTTACTCGCGGATTAAACCCACGACCCATTATTTATAACATATTGCACAGCCAGAAAAATTTCAAATCACATCTATGAACAATTGTCGTGCTAAATCATGTTTCATTCAGGCATAAATTATCGAATGGACCACTGTTAATAGAACACGGTAAAGCTCTAAATAGAGAGATACGAGCAAGTTCATCAGATAATTGTCCAAGTTTGCATTGAAAACAGTGTGTGAATAATTACAATTATAGGACTTATTTTAAAGAAACAAGTGCATAAAGTTCATTTAAGTCATAATTTTCATGACCATGTGACATTC
Source organism: Schistocephalus solidus (assembly GCA_017591395.1). Classification (NCBI taxonomy): domain Eukaryota; kingdom Metazoa; phylum Platyhelminthes; class Cestoda; order Diphyllobothriidea; family Diphyllobothriidae; genus Schistocephalus; species Schistocephalus solidus. The sequence goes on along the minus strand of WEDG01000643.1, from coordinate 46,622 downwards.
TGCTTGTGATATCAGTTGAATAAAAAGAGGCTTGATAATAAAAGCATTTTTCGTGTAATTTATTCTTCCTGTTTAATTCTTGTTTGGTTGACATTGGTAAAGCAGTTCAATGTTAGCCTCAATTGCGTTTGCACTTGAGATAATTAGTTAACAAAATATGCAATTCTGCACTTTAGCTTACGTAAGGCCGGAAAAAAAACATGAAGAGCATTTTTCCCTCTTTAGGTCAAAAAGATTAGAAGAAGGGGTGATTAGTTTTAAAATTGGAGAGAGCACAGCAAACTTCATTAAGCAAAATATTAAACCTTGACTTTCAAAGTTAAAGTTAGTAGTGTAATACGCCGGTTTACATTTCAGATTCAATATTTGTGTATGCACATTTTTGAGATGAAAGTAAGTTGAAAGCAAACTGCCTCTTTTCATTGCAACAGTAGAAATATATGTTTCTATTTTTGGAAATTGTTCTGTTTAAATATAAATAATTGCAAGGGAAGATAATATATATTTGGTATGAATAGAGAGTGACAGAATTTATGCGTTATTCTGTTACACGCTACGTCTGCGTTTGATCCAAAACTTCTACCTATTATAAACAACGTCATAAAAATCTGATATAAGACGTTTCGTTACCTACTTTTGACGAGTCAGTTCAACCCAGAAATGGGCATCATATGATCACAGATTAAAACTTTTAAATCAATGGAATCTTTATTTATGGAATTTTCTATTGCTGGCTTATTGCCAGAAATCTTAAATGACGATCAGCCTGCGAATAAATGTTTTTTCCGAGATGTATTCATGTAAATCAACTGTTTAATTTAAAGAGACATTTTCATGTAAGTCCAAAAACATGCCGACCTAAGCTGCGTATTTTAATCGTTTCAGAAACTTTTAATCTGCTTAATCGGACTCCCGCTGCTTATTAAAAAGTAAGCTTAATAGTTTCACCCATCTTATAACGTATAATGTGTTTGACATTCATTAATGTTTCCCTGCGAAATTAAATATTTACGCAAATCTTGCAATAAATGATGGCTGGATGTAAAAGGATTATGCTATTCTAAAGGAAAATACGTTATAAACTTAAAAGAGTGCTTCTTTATTTACGCACCAATTTCGAAAATTCTGTGTGTTTAACGATAACGTTCATTTTACTTGCCTTTTAAAATGGGATCCGGTTAGTTTGAGCTAACAAGCGATTTAAAACTGCAATCGCAAACCTTTAATTAACAGCCTTACTTCGAACTTCTTTGCAGTCTTTTTCAATCCATGTTTTTATAATTTTTTGCTAAAAGAAGCCTTATAAAAAGGCTCGCTTAGTTGATACGGTTTATATCTTTCAATTCTTAAAACTCTACCCTCCTCATAAAAGCCAAACGTTACTGCACACACACACAGCGTAGCTCATGTCAATAAGCCGACTATTACCTGTCAAACGTAAATATTACAAGCCATTCTTCGCACATTTTGATCGGTTTCAAGACAAAAGCTTCCTTGCAAAAGCTACAAGTTATTCAGCGAAAGCCTGTGAATTGTTTCATTCACAGATAATTTATACCGACTAATCTACTGACGCCTTATCTTATCTGTAGTCACTAATTGACCTTAATAAATGTCAATTGAAGTTCTACAATGTGTTAAATTAGATGAATTATTAACTGTTTATGATTTTAATATTGATAGTCATCCGGCATATGTAAATATAAAGTTTTTACAGGATATGATGCGGAATGTTAAATGCACTTAATTTTGGCTGCCTGCAAAAACCTATTTCGGTAAAAAATACTTGATTAGTATGCATGCTTTTATATTTTTTCAATCAAAAACGAACAGCGTTGGCTAATGTAATTATTTTCTTCGTAAAATTAGATAAAAACTATATTTGTTTTTATGACCGCGTAAGTTCCTTTAATGAAAAGTGGTATCTGCTGTTTATTAATTCTATACATGACGTAAAAAGTATGGTTCCACCCCATTGCAGTCTTTGAAAACCATTTATTCTTAATAAATAAAATGCATATCATAAGGAACAAATCACACAGCTTGTAAACTGAAAGCCCTGAATGTAAACGGATAGGCAGATAAAGCTAAAATCTACTCCTCCTACTAAAATTTCGATTTTAAAAAAATGGGGAAAATTAAAAAAATAGTTCGTTTTTCCTCTAGCGTATGTAGCGTAGTGCTCGAACGCTTCACAAATTAATTAAATAGTTGGTATTTTTTAAGTTTTGTTTTAGCAAAGGAGGTTTTTGCAGGTTTTTTGTGCTTTGGAAAAAACATGTGTTTAATTGCAATATGATGTGTACCATAATTAGCAGCAGCTAATAATTCACATTTAAAAACACATTTCAGAATTTTGGTTCATAGGAAAAGGTGGTCGGTATCTGACTATTAGTACAAGAATAAGCTCAAATCGTGTCCCAGGATTAACTGATGGACAGATTTGTACTTTAGTAAAGAACTACTTAAAATGAAATCAGATAAAGTCTGTGTTATACTTCAGTTTGTCAGGGCATCACCATTAAGACTCTGAATATTTGTAAATATATTTCTTCGCGAGCGTATCTCTTTATAAACTGTCGTTTGTTCCCTTTCTAGCGTGTGTGAACGGTGGTTGTACTCGGTAAACTACAATCGGTTTTCCGAATATCGGCTTGTATTGAAGACAGAAGGCACTCGAATGAGAGACTTATTGTGCCTAGAAGGCTAAGTTGCTGTCCCGGCAGCACTGTCCACTGGTCAATGTTGGCAATGCTACCAGCTGCTTAAATAGATCTATGGATAAAGAATCTAGTGTTTTCCAATGAGTGCGTATTGTATTATCCGAGAGGTGTTGTGTGTAATGTCCCATGCTGCATCGGCTGTGGCTTGGGTGCTCAGGTGGCGCTTTGGCAGCCACGATTGTCCGAAAGCCCGGGCGTGTAGGAGAGGAAGTACGCCAAGTGTCCGCATATGATCGAGATTAAAACCACTTACTGAACCATTGTATGACCTTGAGGCTGTGAGCCGTAAGCAAGGACGCCGGAACTATCAATGCTGGATGTCGAACCCTACTGACCAACCCTCGAAAGCTGGTTTTCCGCGATAAATATGATTCCACATTTGACTGGGTTGTAAAATGGTGACCATCGGTATTTCAACCTTGACTGATTCTTTGCAGCCAGACATGGCTCAAATGCACACTAACATGTCGTCCTTTTGACATAACCCACAGTAGGGTCTTGACATGCTCGGCGAGTCAGGTCCCATGTTGAATTACTGCTGGAGAGGGCACAATTTTGGTTCTGCCCAATACTAACTAGCACGACGGAATATTGTCGACGATAAGGCATCACAAGCGTACATCGCTAAAGGAAACGTAGCCATCAAAATGTTTGCTTTGTGCTTCTGTAAGTCTCAAACCAGAACGCATTGAAAATGCTCTTGACAGAAATGAAGGTAAAATAATCTCGTATTTACACTTCCCGGACTGAATAGTACTCATAACAAAAGGCTTTCTTTGGTTAATGAGGCGCGTTAGATGCGTTTCATCACGCTACGCCAACCATTGTGTCTAGTTACCAATTTAGATGATCGGTTGTTGTGTTTATATTATTCTCCCCCAATGTGAGCTCGTTGTACCCTCCGAGAATGCCTGTTGATGCAACAAACCTCAAATGATTTGTTGCGTGCCCACATGGGTAGGCTCAACATTGTCAGCCATTGCTTTCAATTTGAACTCTGGTTCTTTTAAAATTGGCTTGATATCGAAGAACTTTGCGTTGCTATAAAGTACAGTAAGTTTTCTGTCACAAGCCAAAAGCCGAATGTTACGAATGATTTTTAATAAATGCCAAACCACGCACCATCGAATGTACAAATGACCATACAAAATAATGAACAATCTTAAACGGACTTTAGAATTAAAGGAAATGTTAAAAGCAATAATACTTTGGTTATTTATATGAATTTTTTTTGAAAAACGTTAACTTCTGGAAGTGTCGAAAATAAGATAAAATAAAATGTATATATTGGGAGCCATTTTCTTTCGTAGAAAGTAACCAGCAATAACGGAATTTCGTTTAAATAAAATTCAGATCGTTTTGGACAAATCGGCAAATGCTTCTGGATTTTTAACGTTTCCAAGACATTTGGTAAAATATTGTACTATGTTCTGTGGATTTATTAAAACCTTTAAAAGCAAATATGACCTATTGCATTAACTTTATTATTATAAGACTAAGGCAAACATGAAAACCCATTGTCTAGATGAATGTATACCCAGAACAAAACTCGGTTATAACTATGCCTAAGATCATTTTAAAAACATTTATAATAGGTGTCCTATTTAATAAACCTTAAATAAGTTATTTTACTGATGCATTTCACGTAACGTTTAAGTAAAATATGAGCTATGACCGTTATTCGACTGCCCTGAAACCTATTCAATAGGGTTCTGCTAAAAATGAAGAATGTCACATTTTTCCTTTATATTGTTATATTTTGCATTATATTACTTTAATTTTTTAGCCCATTTCTCAGATTGCAAATGCACAAAGGAGTGGCCAATAAACCTAAAGGTTTTCATAATAAGTTATCTGTGTTAACTCTTTCTACATAACGCATTTGTAAACCGCTTCCAATTAAGCATTGGGTTTGATGTACTTTTTTCACAGTTAATGCGCTTATGTTTTATGGTCAAAATATTTGGTTAGGTAAATGAACCTACAGTAAAACAAGTTGGCTTCTGCAGTATAAAGCAAAAGAACGAAAGGATTAGCAAAACATACTTTTAAAACTGAATTTGTTTCTTTTTTGTAGAAAACTGGACAACTGTTCAAAAGTGCACTTAAGTGGATTCTATTGCTTTAAAATCTGAGTTTTTATTCCAAAAGGTTTTTATTTAAAATCCTTTCCTTTTATCATTCATGCTATTTTTCACACATACATAAATTGAATTATGCTCGTAAACCAAGTAAAACCTGACTAAACAATATTATTAATTATAATAATATAGAATATGATAATGCGTCACGGAATAATTAAGTCGTGCAATAGAAATATTGGTAAATAACTAAAAACGTCTGTTTTGTTTCCCCTAAACAAATGCAAATGTCACTATTTCGATTGACATTTCACATACTTACATGCCTTATACATATCCTTAAAATACCCGCAAACCACCCTTAAAAAATTATTTATTTGTTTTACTTAAAATTGTGACATGTTAATCAGATTTTTTCTGACTTCACATAGCAATGGAAGGATATAGGACCACTGTAGACTAACTCTGAGCATCCTTTTTTAAAAACTGTGATTTTTATTTAACCTGGCTGATATTGTTGCAAACCTTTGCATTTTGTTTGAAGGATGGATTGCTGATAGAAGTGATGAGATGAGTTTTAGGAGGAAGCAGATAGAAAATTTATAATCGCGGATTCAAAGACCACAGTCAGCTTGTTAACGCGATTCTTGGAGAACCTTACAGTGACCCCTCGTCTGCCAAATGCATTTTTATTATCTTTTGCTATCATGTATATTTTACTAACATCTCCGGGATTTGGCAGTCGAGACCGTTGACTAACTCCTATAAAGCAAATATGATGAACCGGAGAATTGCCTAGGAAACGCCGAAATCATTCAACTCCGGAAGCTCCGCCACAAAACGTACTTCAAGTTGAACTGAAGAATCTAAAGGCAGGTAAAAAACACACCGACAGGTTTACCGAACTCGATACTCATATCTGAGGCGGTCAAGCAATGGCGGCAATCTCTGGCTTTTCAACACAGCAGATCAACAGTTCAGGCTCGGTATGAGGATGATAATTTCATAATAATATAACGTGTTTACGTGCAAACATTCACAACACACCTCAATAGCCTCTTCCTGGACATCCAAAATTACGATGTAGGAAGAAGAAAAACAACCAGCTAGCCTTTTTCTTGATGTCCTTTAAACTAAATCAGATAGTAAAACGACAAATGTGGCGTAAGAACTGAGCTTTAGCAGCAATTTTCCATCAGTTAAAAATGCTTTTGCGTACGCGCAGTTTATCAACGTGTGGTGGCCCACCGCAGTGAAGTGGAAGATCAGGTTGCCAAATTGCAGTACCTTTGACGGGTGGTTGGAGCCCATGGATACCCTTAAAAGTTTTTGTCAACTGTATATGCAACCAAGGCGAGAGACCGAACCGCACCAACTGCAAATGTTTTCCAGCGATGACGTACGTGAAGAACGTCCCAGATGCCATAATCCGTCTCCTCAAACTCCTTTGAGTTGGAAATGCACACTGACCTGAAGCAACTATTTGATGCAAAATAACGAGACAATCAGACCCGAAACCACGACAAGAAACGTTTGAAGTCATTTACGGAGTCTGGTGTAGTTGCGGACAAAGCAGGTTTGTCGGAGCAACTGGCAGATTACTCTGCACGCGAACAACCGAGCACACTGTAGCAGTGAAATAAAAATACACTAAAGCGCGGTGCAAGACTCATTCGAGGGGACTTCGCAACAAATTAAAGTTTGATGTGGTTGAAAATCTCGCAAGGGCTGACAACTGCGTGAGCCGTGAACTGCATGAGTCATGTTTATCTGGTGTGCAACGGTAAATCAACGCAATGACCTTGCTGTTCCATATTTTGTGTAGTGATTTTGCCTGGGCCAACTTTTCTAGTCACGCGGGAGGATGTGGCTAACCTACATTCCCGGTGACAGTAAGCCGAATTGCTGATAAATATGACCCACAAAGAATCGACAACTGCGATGAAATCACGGAAAATAACAGCTATGTTATGAAGAAAAATAAATCACCACGTCAAGTCCAACCCGTAGCAATAAATATGGGGACTGCCAGTGATAGTAGGCTTGTTGTGTTCTGGAAACCACGGTCCAAAACAACAGCAGAGTATTTGCCACAGGTACCCTTTTCTGCAGTTTGCAAATAATAGTTTAAACTTATCAGACGTTTTTAAATGCGTTGTTTTTACTATTGAAGAATAATCACAGTATTGTAAGTCAAAATCAAACTATATGACCATACTTCTTGTTGCCGTGTGAGTGCATGATCTTTGGCCTCCTTACTGTTATTTTTAATTTTTAAACCTACAAAACTTGCAATTCACGGTCGCGCAATACACTTATGGAAGTTACGGCACTTAAATGTCATGCAATAAAACCCCCACAAGTCATTAACAGGATTGTAAATATTTTAAAAGTACCATGTGTGAGTAGGCTATAAAAGGAATGTTGTTATAAAAGGATCACCAGTACTAATGTACATTTTTAAGCCCATTGAGCACTGCTGGAAGTAGTGCATTAATGAGGCAATGTAAAATTGGTGCTGAGTTGAGACAAAGTACACATTTCAGCACTCTGCTCAAATTGTTTACTGCAGTACGGTAAAAGCAAAGCTTACTTACAAAGTAGGAATACGTTCCGGCCAAAAGAGTGTTAAGCTATCAGATATACCGTGAAATTCGAGCACATTTAAAATGAAGTAGGTGTCAGATTTGATTTGGTAGAACTGCATATGCGGAGGAGGATGAAGTCGAATTAAATTGCCGAAAAGATGCCAATTTGTAATTACTGACTACGAAACTAATGAAGTTATTCTACACATGTATGGACAAAAACATATCCTTATATTAACGATTATCAAATGCATTACTCTAACCGGATATTGTTTGATATATCCACCAATTCCTATGTATAACTGACTGCAAGTGGGCAGAATGTGGTGATTTCCTGGGCTTCTTGCTGAAAAACATTGTTCCAATGATGTTGAAATTATGCAACAGGCTTCCTCAATTTTCTTCGAGGCTCGATCTGCTGTCTATCAGACAGCTGCAAAGCAACAAGAAGTATATTCAGAAATACATTTCTGAAATAGAAAATTAAATTTTAATTACCGTTTGCATCTTCGTATGCATCGTCAGCCAGCCTTTACGCTACTGGGGCCCTCAAAGCCAAAACGCTTATCTAGTTTTCATTGATGATTGAACGCCAGTAAGCCTAACACCTTACCAGTAGAGCTGAGGGATTGTTGGTTTGTCAGTTAAGATCTGAAATATTTACAACATTGCAAGTGCATTTCCATTGATATTTTATATCATATATGTTTTTCAGCTACTCAGATATGCTGAAAATTAAAGATTTATATCATATACTTTCCCTTAAATTCACAGATTAGTGCTCTGTTTAGCTAAAATGTTAAGCATTATAAAATGCACTCGTAGCGGTAGATAGATAGAGAAAATTATGAGCCCCAAAACACTCAGGACTGCCTCTTGCAACTGAAAAATCTTGTTGATATGCGTTTCCGGCCTATTAAATAAGCTACGAGGAGTGCTTATGGGAATCCGTCAATACGGTAGCGGCCTGTGGACAGAATGGGAATGCTTTACAGTCACTTCACCGGTGCAAATGGTTTGCTGCTGAAATTATCCAGATTGACATTTGACGCGAACCCAATAACCGGTTCCCTCAATTATTTCACATTAAAGTAAAGATATCACCTACTGACTCTGTACTTATAATAATTATAATTCATGCAAACAGCCCCACATATAAATAACTAACCTCACGATAAGCATAGCGCTGTGTTTTGCAAGAAAGTATTCAATAAAACATCAAGCAGCGTCGTTGATCACAATTTGTTTCTAATTCGAGAAATACATGTTTTGTCAAACACACCGGATGATCATATTCCTCGGATGCGGAAATCTGTATATTGTTAATTCTTTTAAAGAAATGACGATATGCAGCTGCTTAAGAACGCAGTCAAAACGTAGTTGCAGAATATCCTATCCAGTATCGCGATATGCAAGGATTTAAGTTGTGCACTAGATCTGAATTGATGCATATCTAAAAATCCAAGCGGTCAATAGGTGGAGATGCGATTGTTAGATCGTTAAGTTTATTCGTTCGAGGTTTTGGAATATTATTGAAAAACATCATTAGAACCGGTACAAAATAAAAATATAGGCTGGAAAAGAGATGTATCAATATCAGGTGCAGTTTTCATGCCAGTTTTGAAGGCTTTATAATAAGCAATCAGTCCTTGGACTATCTAGTAATATCTGCAAATATTTCGTATTCAGAAACATCAGAAATTATCGGATAACGTTTGATGGGACAAGCGATTTTTAAAGGGTAACTTACATATGCTAGACTTTTGTCCACTGATTATATAATTAGACATGCTCCATTCATTCGCGATGTTTCCCTTCGCTGAATTTGGATTAGGCTGCCTAAATACAGTAACTAAGACAGATATTGAACATCCCATAGTGTCAAATCTTCATTAATGTGTTTTTAAAATATGCCTTTTTAGAGCTCTATACTAAGCCTCATGTCACAACGGAATGAGGAATTTCTGCATTTGATCAGCTGCCACACTTCTACCACAAGCTAGCATTTCCCATCGCATGCGACGCGATGACGGTCCCAAGGCACGATGGTTGACAATTGAATTCAAAGGCGATTGAGGAGAAAATAATCATCATGTCCCCACTTTCCTGATCGATTTTCGTTTAAGATCGGAACATATAGCAGGCAAGTGACCTCAATTAAGCACTTGCCTTTTCAGAAGAAACGTGCGATGCTTTATTGGATTTCTTTGTTCTACATCTAGCGCACTAACACAGGTAATATCCAAGGCTGTCGACAAAGGAATTAAATCGGACTTCTAAATCTGTTACTTAGGTATGTGTAATAGGTGTGAATAGCAATGCCATTGTCAGGGATGCGAGGTATGAGCCATCCGATTTGAAATTCAGGTACAATCTGCGGAGACCAGTTTCTGCGTTGCCCACGGACAGAATGTGTGTGAACAAGCTTGACGTCCCATTTAACCGGAGCTTTTTTGCATGAGAAAGGAGCTCATGCCGTACTTTATATGTTTACTTGCCTCAAGATAGACTTATTCAGTGGTCGTCCTGGTTTTCAACGGTAGGACAAAACGTGGTTGGGTTCTAGGTTTTCCAGTAAAAAGGATAAATAACTTACCTCAATTTGAATATTGTTGGCGCATTTACTAGCCACTACACATGATCAGCTAACCCAGTTGTCTTGGCTCGGTATTACTTTAACCCGAGAAGAGAGTGCGGTAGATGCTGAAAAAGTATGCTATCTCTGTAAAATAATGTGTACTCAAGTCACCTTCTATGCGCGCCCATAGTCTTGGGCACACGGCAGATATTGGCGGTAGCGACAATCGATTTTTCACATGACTTAGGCACCTGGCGATGTCATCAGTATCTTCAAACCCAAGCAGACGCATTCGATGACCAGTGGGAAGTCAAAAATAAGATATGTATTTAAAATTTCAACAGTTTAATAATTTTAAATGTTTTGCCGTTATTTGTACATTACGGCAGTTCGACCGTCGATTTCGACGAGGTCCACCGTATGCTCCACACATGGTGGTGCAAGGACGGTGACTTGCGCGTGAATTAGTTTTAAGTGATAGTAGCCTTGCGCTGCAGCTACTGCATTCTTCTCCTCCCTCCCCCACCTGAGTCCGGTGTCAAGACAGAGTCAAGAAGACCGGAGATGGGAGAGGGCGCAGGTAGCTAGCGCGGCCGGAGCCACCCCTGGGCATGCCACCACACCTAGCTCGGATCCCACGGAGTGGGTGCCATAAAGGCCACATTAAGAAGGAGCCATTGCAACCTGACTCTTAGTCCTCCAGTCAGCCACTCCACACAAAACACATATTTGGCTGACCACGCAATCCGAGTTATCCCGTCAGTTGGCAACCTTCCAAGCCACGGCTTTTAGCGCACCGTGATAGTTTTAAGCGCGTCAGATTGTTTTTACTGAGGAACATGCGCTGAGCTGTCAATCTCACTCTCTCCCAACCTCCACCATCAGACACTGTCCGAGCCGGTCAGTTGCCTGATGTGGGAGTGGGCGCATTGGCTGACGGATCGGCGTACCCGTCTTCGCGCGCCACAGCACTACCTGGCTCCCATAACGCACACACCAGTTATACGTTAATAGGGGGCTGATTTCAGGTAAAGCCGCTTATAAATGAGCAAATATACAAATATATGCAACGAAATCATTCCGAGTGGCGTAAGTTCGATTGAGATAGAAAATGAGAGAAAAGCAGTAAAAAGATAGAAGTTGCTATCCATTTGACGTATTTTTGTGCTGATATGAAACTGTTAAAAAGAAATTATGCGTTTAATACCATGTGATCTCTATTTGAAATTTTTTGAGGATCTTAGCATAGTGTAGTTGTATGCCCTTTAACGTAGCATTCTGCTATCCGAAGATAATAAGGTGGTCTATTATAAATAATGACGTGGTATCCTTTGGAAAAAAATCTATTTTTATCAGTAACATGTATTTTAAGTGAGATTACTTTCAGTCTTTTTTTTGTACATGACGCTTAAAGTTTTATTGATGTATAAAATGCAAACGGAACCGGATCGTCATCAGTTTAATTGGTTTCATTACGCTAAGGTTCTAGTGCCATTTTCTGCAGTCAATTGAAAACGGTTTTTACTCTTTAGTATACATTGAATGTTTAGAGATCTCCTGAACATCAGAGACCATTTTGATACCAGCGGTAAAAAGTTGATATTAGAATGAAGCATGCTGGTTCCAGAAATTGGTTAAGAAAGAAAGGTTTTGATCAATCCAAGGAGATATTAATTGGTCAAACGTTTCCGATTCTCACTTGAATCGATCATATGAGACAGTCACATATAAGGAGGATGGTGATATTAGTGCAGTATTTGTAATTGGTAGTGGTCACAGGACCGCATGCGTACTCTAATAAGCAGCTGTTGCGATCACCACTCGGAATCATGATTGATGCAATGACCGCTTTAAAGTCAGTGTTTTGATATACTTAAATTATTTGGTTTGTTTAGCACAGGGCATTAATCGAAATATGAAACGTTCTACAGTCTGACTTTTGTCAATTTCCAGCATGTGTTTGTGTCAAGTTTTAGCAACGCAAGACACAATGTGAATAGCGGCTTTAATGCTACATTAGTGGATTTTTGTCCATGGTTTATTATTTGATTTGATTTTATCTTGGCCGTTTGTCTGCTTTATCATGCTTGTAACTAACATATCATTAAACATGTTGCCCAAGAAACCTACTATCTATGTTTTCGAAGAAACAGTTTAAAAATTTTCATGGTTATATTTTTCCGATGATAAATATAACCACATAAGGCAAATACAATTTCCAACCTTGAGATGTTTAAAATGACCTCCAGTTGTTAAAACTAAGAACAAACTAGCAAACGCACTTTGAAATACAATTTACATGGAGCTGTTCATTTGCAATGTAAGATGGGTAGTATGAGTTTGTGAAAACTAATTTGCTCATAAGGCTTATTCATAGTCCTTCCTGATTTCGCTTCGGAAAGAGATGAGGACAGGGAAAAAGCATTTATATAAAAACGAATTAAGCACTGTGTACTTAGTTTTCAGGTTTAGGGAAGGTCATGTTCATAACAATTCTTCATTTTTGGGTTGTTGCAGTTCATCTTCAATTGCCTATACGATAATGAGGCGAGCTGTAATGAACAAAAGACCATATATATATATATATGGAAGTGGGCCCTAACAGACTGGAATCCTGGTTATGATTGGCCCCGTTGGGCTTGCGACTCAATAAGTAACGCTGGAGTCAATAACACAGTGGCAATTATGATAGACAGAATGACATAACCAGAAATAATCATTTCAGTCACCCTTTTGTTAAAGGTTATCTCATTATCACTATACTACTAGCTGAGGTGCGGCTGCCAACAGTTCTCTTGACCAATCCCCATGGTATATCAAGACAAATATCTCTTGCAGCGCAATCGGCAAGTGATGCTTGTCCAAATGGACAGAATAATCACCTATAACTTAGTACTAAAAGGTTCGTAAATTTGCTTTATTGAGTGCCATTTGTAGCCGCATAAACTGAATTACATAAAGGAAAAAGTGGTTGTCTGCTGACAACCAGTGAGCCTGAAATGTTTTTTATGGTCCAATGTATTTTTCTTGATTATATTCCCATCCATACGTAAATAAAGGCACTCAATATCTGTATAATGTTATGAGTTTCTTATATTCCAAACTTATAAGGTCCATCTTATTGGAAAAGAAATTAATAATCTCCAAAAACGAAAAGAAGTCACTTATTTTTAATTTTCGCTGTTGAACGCAACAGAATCTATATTTATCAGAACGCACATAGTACGTCTTTTAATAGTTCCTCTACAACTGATCAATATTTTGCACCTACGCAACTAAAACATGTCGTTAATGCGTTTTTCGTACCCGAAGCAGAGCTTAACTTTTTTCGATGCAGTCAATTAAAAATAAAGTTCAATCAGTTATTATCTGTTGTTTTGAATTATATCACTATTTTATGGCTCATATATATCCCAAAAGTAAATCCATAAGGACTACGCCTCTTAAATCTTTTTGCTGGTTGACATTTAATTAGGAAACTCGGGTAATTTATTGACCGTTTGGTTCAGGTTTTCAATTTTAAAAGGTTTCAGTAAATTAAAGATTTACATAATTTTCGTCGTCTGTTTTTGTGCCATTAGCCAGTTCCGTCAATACTGTCTCAATGATGTCCCTGTTCGATTATCGTGCATAAAAAAACTTGATTTTCAAACGATCTTAAAATAAGGAATGAAAGAATTGTCTGCGTTGCCACGCCGTTGATGGAGGAACTCATCTTGGTTTTACGTACAAATTAAATGTAAACATAACATATTTTTATTTCGTCCGGCTTTTAGATAAAAAAATATCCAGCAGAAATTAAGGATACTATAAAATTGCACAAATCATTTTCTGCTACTCCTATCACTGCCAAACGCACAACTGACGACTCATGTAGTCACTAATTGACCTTAATAAATGCCAATTGAAGTTCTACAATGTGTTTTATTAGATAAATTATTAACTGTTTATGATTTTAATATTGATAGTCAAATGTAAATAATATTTTTTCACAGCATATGATGCGGAATGTTAAATGCACTTAATTTTGGCTGCCTGCAAAAACCTTTTTCGTTAAAAAAATACTTACTTAGTATGCATGCTTTTCATATATTTTCAATCAAAAACGAACAGCGTTGTCAATTGGCTAATTAAATTATTTTCTTCGTAAAATTAGATAAAAACTATATTGGTTTTTATGACCGCGTAAGTTCCTTTAATGAAAAGTGGTATCTGCTGTTTATTTATTCTATACATAACGTAAAAAGTATGGTTCCACCCCATTGCAGTCTTTGAAAACCATTTATTGTAAATAAATAAATGCATATCATAAGGAACAAATCACACAGCTTGTAAACTGAAAGCCCTGAATGTTAACGGATAGGCAGATAAAGCTAAAATCTACTCCTCCTACTAAAATTCGATTTTAAAAATGGGGAAAATAAAAAAATAGTTCGTTTTTCCTCTAGCGTATGTAGCGTAGTGCTCGAACGCTTCACAAATTAATTAAATAGTTGGTATTTTTTAAGTTTTGTTTTAGCAAAGGAGGTTTTTGCAGGTTTTTTGTGCTTTGGAAAACATGTGTTTAATTGCAATATGATGTGTACCATAATTAGCAACAGCCAATACTTCACATTTAAAAACACATTTCAGAATTTTGGTTCATAGATAAGGTGGTCGGTATTTGACTATTAGTACGAGAAAAAGCTCAAATCTTGTCCCAGGATTAACTGATGGACAGATTTGTACTTTAGTAAAGAACTACTTAAAATAAATAAGATAAAGTCTCTGTTATACTTCAGTTTGTCAGGGCATCACCATTTGGGCTCTGAATATTTGTAAATATATTTCTTCGCGAGCGTATCTGTTTATAAACTGTCGTTTGTTCACTTTCTAGCGCGTCTGAGCGGTGGTTGTACTCGGTAAACTACAAACGGTATTCCGAATATCGGCTTGTAGTGAAGACAGAAGGCATTTAAAGAGAGCTTTATTGTGCACAGAAGGCTTAGTTGCTGTCCCGGCAGCACTGTCCACTGCTCAATGTTGGCAATGCTACCAGCTGCTTAAATAGATCTCTGGATAAACTTCAAGTGTTTTTCCAATGAGTGCGTATTGTATTATCCGAGGGGTGTTGTGTGTAATGTCCCATGCTGCATCGGCTGAGGCTTGGGTGCTCAGGTGGCGCTTTGGCAGCCACGATTGTCCAAAAGCCCGGGCGTGTAGGAGAGGAAGGAAGTCAAGTGTCCGAGGTGATCGAGATTAAAACCACTTACTGTGCCAGTGTATGAACTTGAGGCTGTGAGCCATAAGCAAGGACGCCGGAACTATTAATGCTGGCAGTCGGGCCCTACTGACCAACCCTCGACAGCTGGTTTTCCGCGATAAATCTGATTCCACATTTGACTGGGTTGGAAAATGGTGACCATCGATATTTCAACCTTGATTGATTCTTTGCAGCCAGACAAGGCTGAAACGCACATTAACATATCGTCCTTTTGACAGAACCCACAGTAGGGTCTTGACATGCTCGGCGAGTCAGGTCCCATGTTGAATAACTGCTGGAGAGGGCACAATTTTGGTTCTGCCCGATACTAACTAGCACGACGGAATATTGTCGACGATTAGGCATCACAAGCGTACATCGCTAAAGGAAACCTAGCCATCAAAACGTTTACTTTGTGCTTCTGTAAGTCTCAAACAAGAACGCGTTTAAAATGCTCTTGACAGAAATGAAGGCGAAATAATCTCGTATTTACACTTCCCGGACTGAATAGAACTCATAACAACAGGCTTTCTTTGGTGAATGAGGCGCGTTAGATGCATTTCATCACGCTACGCCAACCATTGTGCCTAGTTACCAATTTAGATGATCGATTGTTGTGTTTATATTATTCTCCCCTAAAGTGAGCTCGTTGTACCCTCCGAGAATGCCTGTTTATGCAACAAAACTCAAATGATTTGTTGCATGCCCGCATTTCCTAGGCTCAACATTGTCAGCCATTGCTTTCAATGTGAACTCTGGTCCTTTTAAAATTGGCTTGATATCGGAGAACGTTGCGTTGCTATAAAGTACAGTAAGTTTTCTGTCACAAGCCAAAAGCCAGATGTTACGAATATCTGTTAATGAATTCCAACCAAGCATCATCGAATGTACAAATGACCATACAAAATAATGAACAACCTTAAACGGACTTTAAAATTGAAGGAAATGTTAAAAGCAATAATACTTTGGTTATTTATATGAAATTGTTTTGAAAAACTTTAACTTCTGGAAGTGTGGTAAATAAGAGAAAATAAAATGTATATATTGGAAGCCATTTTCTTTCGTAGTAAGTAACAAGCAATAACAAAATTTCGTTTAAATAAAATTCAGATCTTTTTTGACAAATCAGCAAATACTTCTTGATTTTTAACGTTTCCAAGACATTTGGTAAAACATTGTACTATGTTCTGTGGATTTATTAAAACCTTTAAAAGCAAATATGTCCTATTGCATTAACTTAATTATTATAAGACTAAGGCAAACATGAAAACCCGTTGACTAGACGAATGTATACCAAGAACAAAACTCGGTTATAACTATGCCTAAGATCATTTTAAAAACATTTATAATAGGTGTCCTATTTAATAAACCTTAAATTAGTTATTTCGCTGATGAATTTCCACGTAACGTAGAAGTAAAATATGAGCTATGACCGTTGTTCGACTGCTTCGAAACGTATTCAATAGGGTTCTGCGGAAAAATGAAGAATGTCAAATTTTTCTTGTATATTGTTACATTTTGCATTATATCACTTTAATTTTTTTGCCCATATCTCAGATTGCAAATGCACAAAGGAGTGGCCAAAATACCAAAAGGTTTTCATAATAAGTTATCTGTGTTAACTCTTTCTACAAAACGCATTTTAAACCGCTTCCAATTAAGCATTGGGTTTGATGAACTTTTTTTCACAGTTAATGCACTTATGTTTTATTGTCCAAATATTTGGTGAGGTAAATGAACCTACAGTAAAACAAGTTTGCTTCTGCAGTCTATAGCAAAAGAAAGAAAAAAAATAGAAAAACATACTTTTAAAACTAAATTTGTTTCTTTTTTGTAGAAAACTGGGCAACTATTCACAAGTGCACTTATATGGATTCTATTGCTTTAAAATCTGAGTTTTTATTCCAAAAGGTTTTTATTTAAAATCCTTTCCTATTATCATTCATGCTATTTTTTACACATACATAAATTTAATTATGCTCGTTAACCAAGTTAAACCTGACTAAACAATATTATTAATTATAATATAATAGAATATGATAATGCGTCACGGAATAATTAAGTCGTGCAATAGAAATATTGGTAAATAACTACAAACATCTGTTTTTCTCCCCTAAACAAATGCAAATGTCACTATTTCGATTGACATTTCACATGCTTTCATGCCTTATACATATTCTTAAAACACCCGCAAACCACCCTTGAATAATTATTTATTTGTTTAACTTAAAATTGTGACATGTTAATCAGATTTTTTCTGACTTCACATAGCAATGGAATGATATAGGACCACTGCAGACTAACTCTGAGCATCGTTTTTTAAAAACTGTGATTTTTAACTAACCTGGCTGATTTTGTTGCAAAACTTTGCATTTTTGTTTGAAGTAATGATTGCTGATAGAAGTGATGAGGTGAGTTTTCGGAGGAAGCAGATAGAAAATTTATAATCGCGGATTCAAAGACCACAGTCAGCTTGTTAACGCAATTCTTGGAGAACCTTACAGTGACTACTCGTCTGCCAAATGAATGTTTATTATCTTTTGATATCACGTTTATTTTGCTAACATCTCCGGGATTCGGCAGTCAAGACCGTTGACTAACTCCTATAAAGCAAATATGATGAACCGGAGAATTGTCAAGGAAACGTGGAAATCATTCAACTCCGGAAGCTCCGCCACAAAACGTACTTCAGGTTGAACTGAAGAATCTAAAGGCAGGTAAAAGGCACACCGACAGGTTTACTGAACTCTATACTCATATCTGAGGCGGTCAAGCAATGGCGGCAGTCGCTGGCTTTCCAACACAGCAGATCAACAGTTCAGGCTCGGTATGAGGATGATAATTTCATAATGATATAACGGGTTTACGTGCAAGCATTCACAACACACCTCAATGGCCTCTTCCTGGACATCCAAAATTAAGATGTAGGAAGAACAAAAACAACCAGCTAGCTTTTTTTGATGTCCTTTAAACTAAATCAGATAGTAAAACGACAAATGTGGCGTAAGTACTGAGCTTCAACAGCAATTTTCCATCAGATCAACATGCAGTTGCGTAAACGCAGTTAATCAACGTGTGGTGGCCCACCGCAGTGAAGCGGAAGATCAGGTTGCCAAATTGCAGTACCTTAGACGGGTGGTTGGAGCCCATGGATACCCTTAAAAGTTTTTGTCAACTGCATACGCAACCAAGGTGAGAGACCTAACCGCACCAACTGCAAATGTTTTCCAGCGATGACGTACGTGAAGAACGTCCCAGATGCCATAATCCATCTCCTCAAACTCCTTTGAGTTGGAAATGCACACTGACCTGAAGCAACTATCTGACGCAAAATAACGAGACAATAAGACCCAAAACCACGACAAGAAACGTTTGAAGTCATTTACGGAGTCTGGTGTAGTTGCGGACAAAGCAGGTATGTCGGAGCAACTGGCAGATTACTCTGCACGCGAACAACCGAGCAAACTGTAGCAGTGAAATGATAATACACTAAAGCGCGGTGCGAGACTCATTTGATGGGACTTCGCAACAAATTAAAGTTTGATGTGGTTGAAAATCTCGCAAGGGCTGACAACTGCGTGAGCCGTGAACTGCATGAGTCATGTTTATCTGGTGCGCAACGGTGAATCAACGCAATGACCTCGCTGTTCCATATTTTGTGCAGTGATTTTGCCTGGGCCAACTTTTCTAGTCACGCGGGAGGATGTGGCTAACCTATATTCCCCGTGACAGTAAGCCGAATTGCTGATAAACATATCCCACGAAGAATCGACAACTGCGATGAAATCACGGAAAATAACAGCTTTGTTATTAAGAAAAATAAATCACCACGTCAAGTCCAACCCGTAGCAATAAATATGCCGACTGCCAGTGATAATAGGCTTGTTGTGTTCTGGAAACCAAGGTCCAAAACAACAGCGCTCTTTTTGCCACAGGTACCCTTTTCTGTAAATATCTCTGATGATTGGTTCTATAAAGGATCTGAAATTTAAGGCTTAAAAACACAATGTAAAAGCGATCACCTGTTCTTTGACTGACACGTGGATGTTCATCTATCAACGCTGATAGAGTCAAACATATCGTATCCAGCATTCAATGCATAAAATGTACTCTTTTACTTTCAACCGATTTGTATTAAAATCCGCATAATCGAATCATGCCTTTTACTCCATTAGCTTCATCTGCTGAAAGTCAGCGCTCGCAAAAATGAACGTTTTAATGAAAAAGGTTTTCACAGTTTGTGATTTTCGTGTCTGTACAGATTTTTAATAATCCACATGAGGTTTGCAGTTAAGTACGCATTCAAATGCCAAAAGATCCTCATATTTCATACATGCAGCCTGAAGGTTTGTAAACGGCTTCTTATCTTTAACGCCAGCCAAGTCAGAATACTTTGGGACATCAAATATACTTCTAGACATAACAAATCTGTTTATTCCCACAAATCAGCTGGCAACTCGGTGTTTGGCAATAACTGGTTGAACGAATGGAAATTTACTATAAAATAAGTTCAAATCCATAACAATCTCAAAAATCTATTAAATAACTAATACTAATCACGCCAACATTATGCATTCTACATTTTTAAAGGGGATGGTAGGTCGCCATCATCATACAAGAAAATCAAGAAAATACAATTCACATGCGTTCTTACTTCTAGCATTTCTACTAATTCCTTCTTCATTTTGTACATTCCTGTCAGTTCTAGATGGCAGAGCGTTCATGTAGATGTCCGTCTTTACGATTCCTTGTGCTTATAATTTTGCAGTTTGCAAATAATAGTTTGTACTTATCAGACGTTTTTAAATGCGCTGTTTTTACTATTGAAGAATAATCACAGTATGGTAAGTCAAAATCAAACTATATGAATATACTTCTTGTTGTCGTGTGAGTGCATGATCTTTGGCCTCCTTTCTGTTATTTATAATTTTTAAACCTACAAAACTTGCAATTCAAGGTCGCGCAATACACTAATGGAAGAAACGGCACTTAAATGTCATGCAATAAAACCCGCACAAGTCATTAACAGGATTGTTAATATTTTAAAAGTACCATGTGTGAGCAGGCTATAAAAAGAATGTTGTTATAAAAAGGATCACCAGTACTAATGTACATTTGTAAGCCCATTGAGCACTGCTGGAAGTAGTGCATTAATGAGGAAATGTAAAATTGGTGCCGAGTTGAGCTGAAGATCCGATTGTTAAATCGTAAAGTTTTTTTCGTTTTTTGGTTTTGGAATATTATTAAAAAACATCAGTAGAACCTGTACAAGATATAAATATTGGCTGGAAAAGAGATGTATCAATATCAGGTGCAGTTTCATGCCAGTTTTGAAGGCTTTATATCAAGCAATCAGTCCTTGGACTATCTAGTAATATCTGCAAATATTTCGTTTTCAGAAACATCAGAAATTCTCGAATAACGTTTGATGTGACAAGCGATTTTTAAAGGGTAACTTACATATGCTGGATAAGGCTGCCTGCATACAGTCACTAACACAGAAATCGAACATCCTATAGTGTCTAATCTTCGTCAATAAGTTTTTAAAATATGCCTTTTTAGAGCTCTATACTAAGCCTCATGTCACAACGGAATGAGGAATTTCTGCATTTGATCAGCTGCCACACCTCTATCACAAGCTAGTATTTCCCATCGCATGCGACGGGATGATGGTCCGAAGGCACGATGGTTGAAAATTGAATTCAAAGGCAATTGAGGAGAAAATAATCATCATTTCCCCACTTTCCTGATAGAGATTCGTTTGAGATCGGAACATATAGCAAGCAACTGACCTCAATTAAGCACTTGCCTTTTCAGACGAAACGTGCGATGCATTATTGGATTTCTTTGTTCTACATCTAGTGCACTGACACAGGCAACTTCCAAGGCTGTCGACTAAGAAATAACATCGGACTTCTGGGTCTGTTACGTAGGTATGTGTAATAAGTGTGAATAGCAATGACACTGTCAGTGATGCGAGGTATGAGCCATCCGATGTGCAATGCAGGTACAAACTGCGGAGACCAGTTTCTGCGTTGGACACAGACAGAATGTGTGTGATCAAGCTTGAGGTCACATTTAACCGGAGCTTTGTGCATGAGAAAGGAGCTCATGCCGTACTTTATATGTTAACTTGCCTCAAGATAGACTTATTCAGTGGTCGTCCTGGTTTTTAACTGTAGGACAAAACGTGGTTAGGTTCTAGGTTTTCCAGTAAAAAGGATAAATAACTTACCTCAAGTTGATTATTGTTAGTACATTTGCTAGCCACTACACATGATCAGCTTACCCAGTTGTCTTGGCTCGGTATTTAACCCAAGAAGAGAGTGCGTAAGATGCTGAAAAAGTATGCTATCTCTGTAAAATAATGAGTACTCAAGTCACCTTCTATGCGTGCCCATAGTGTTTGGCACACGGCAGGTATTGGCTGTAGCGACAATCGATTTGTCATATGACGTAGGCACCTGGCGATGTACGTCTGTTTCCACGGAGAAGCTGAAAACAATTTCATCAGTATCTTCAACCCAAGCAGACGTATTCGATGACCAGTGGGAAGTCATGAATAAGGTATGTATTTAAAACTTTAACAGTTTAATAATTTTAAATGTTTTGCCGTTATTTGTACATTACGGCAGTTCGACCGTCGATTTCGACGAGGTCCACCGTATGCTCCACACATGGTGGTGCAGGGACGGTGACCTGCGCGTGAATTAGTTTTAAGTGATAGTAGCCTTGCGCTGCAGCTACCGCACTCTCTCCTCCTCCCCCACCTGAGTCCGGTGTCAAGACAGAGTCAAGAAGACCGGAGATGGGAGAGGGCGCAGGTAGCTAGCGCGGCCGGAGCCACCCCTGGGCATGCCACCACACCTAGCTCGGATCCCACGGAGTGGGTGCCATAAAGGCCACATTAAGAAGGAGCCATTGCAACCTGACTCTTAGTCCTCCAGTCAGCCACTCCACACAAAACACATATTTGGCTGACCACGCGATCCGAGTTATCCCGTCAGTTGGCAACCTTCCAAGCCACGGCTTTTAGCGCACCGTGATAGTTTTAAGCGCGTCAGATTGTTTATAGTGAGGAATATGCGCTGAGCTGTCGACCTCACTCTCTTCCCAACCCCCACCATCAGACACTGTCCGAGCCGGTCAGTTGCCTGATGTGGGAATGGGTGCATTTATTGACGGATCGGCGTACCCGTCTTCGCGCGCCACAGCACGACCTGGCTCCCATAACGCACACACCAGGATTCATAAACTCAGGAGATATGGAGCAGCCATCGCCGTCTGACTCCCAGTCCACTGATCAGCCACTCTACACACACAGCACATACACTGAGCCGACGGCCTGGTCTGGTGGAAGCGTCAGATTGGCAGACATCCCAGCCACGGTTTCTAGGAAACCATAATATACTCTGGTAAATGGTGATTGTGAGGGTGTTTTCGATGCATTGGTGTAGGTAGTGTGCGCTGATGTAGCTTAGCCTCCGGTTGTTTACCGGAGGTTGTCGTGGAGGCGCATGTGTCCTAATAAGCCCATGCGGTGTGTAAATGTGCGCGAGGCTGTGAGGATGTCATTCATGGTAGTGGAGGTGGCAGGGGCGCTAAGAATGGCAGGAGCGGAGGGTGTGCATGGTGTATCGGTGTTGTTGGCATTGTGTTGTATTCCGCTGTCATTGATGCGCATGTGACCGAATAGGCCCATGCGATGAGTAACTGCGCGAGGACAGTGAGGGCAGTGAAGGCGACGATCTCTGCTGTGTGATGGTGCTCCAGGCACTGGCTCACCGGTCTCTGTACAATGTATTCGCAAGTGACCGACCAGGCCGATGCGTGAGGTGAATGTGCGGTCGCATTGAGTACAGCTTAGGAGAGATTCCCCATCGCTGATGGTGGTGGTGGTGGTAGTGAAGGCGAAGGCGGGGGTGGTTGTGGTGGTGGAAGTAGCAGGCGATGAGTAGATGGATGTGGTCTCTATGATGGTAAGAGTAAGGAATTGATGCCAGGAGTGAGGGTGTGGGAGTCAGAAGGAGGGTTGGCAGAATTTGATGTAGAAATTGGAATTGTCGGATTGTAGGTACATCGCATCCGAAGATGTCCTAGCAGGCCGATTCGCGCGCGGAAGATGTGTTGACAGCACGGGCATGTTAGCAGGGCCTGGCCATTGGCGGTGTTAGTCCGGGGCGCTGGTGACTTTCGTGCCGCTCTTTTGGCCTTGGTGGCGTCGATCCGGCTGGCCTCATAGATTGCTGAACCAGTCTTCACTGATCTGCTCCATGCCGGGATTTATCCTTGGCGAGGTCCTCCCAGGTCGCCGAGTTTGATGTGCAGCTGCTTCAGCGATTTCTTCAAAGTGTCATTGTAGCGTCGTCTTTGACCTCCCTGCCGGCGAGAACCCGTAGCGACATCACCGTAGAAAAATCGTTTGGGTAGTCGCTCTTCGTCCATTCTTACTAGGTGTCCGCTCCATCGCAGTTGCACTTGCCTCAGCATGGCATATATGCTGAGAATTCCGGTCCGCTCCAGGACTTCCATGTCCGGTATCCTGTCTTGCCATCTCAGCTTCAGTATTCTGCGGAGGCAGTTGAGATGAAAGTGATTCAGCTTTCTGGTTTGAATTGAGTAGACGGTCCAGGTTTCCGCTCCGTAAAGGAGTGTCGACAAGACGACGGCCTTGTACATCTTCAGTTTGGTGTTCAGGTGAATACCGTGCCGATTCCACACGGAGGCCTGCAGCCGGCCAAAGGCCTGACTAGCTTTGGAGATCCGTTTGGCAACCTCGTCATCGATTCTCGTGTTACGCGACATCGTGCTTCCTAGATAAGCGAAGGTTTCCACGTTTTTGCATTGAGCACCGTTGACATTTGATTCGAGGAGCATTGTTTCCCGCGCTGGGTTGTGGCTGGTGCATGACAACCGTTTTGGCTTTACTGATTGTTAATCCAAAATCGGCGCAGTTTTCGGCGAAGAGGTCCATGCTCCTTTGCATGTCCTCCTCTGTCACGGTGTTAAGGGCGCAGTCGTCCGCGAAGAGCAAGTCATGGACTGTAGTTGTAGACACGCGCGTTGGAGCCTGCATACGCCGACTGTTGAGAAGATGCCCGTCAGTTCTGTAGGCGATGCGGATACCCGGCTGCTCATCACGGTAGGCCTCCATCAGCATAGCCGAAAACATGAGACTGAAGAAGGCTGGGGCCAGTACGCAGCCCTGTTTCACTCCGTTGGTCACTGTGAATGCTTCGGATACCGTCTCGTTGTCCGTGACGCGTGCTGTCATCCCGTCATGAAGCTGACGCACCATGTGCGTGAACCGCTCAGGACAACCAAATTTCTGCATGACTTTCCACAGTCCGTCACGATTCACCGTGTCAAAGGCTTTCATTAGATCCACGAAGGTAGTGTATAGGTGAGTTCGCATCTCCTGACACTTCTCTTGTAGCTGGTGGGCAGTAAAGATCATATCGGTTGTCCCACTATGTCGGCGGAAGCCACATTGGCTTTACGGAGCAGGCCCTGCTCTAGATGACCGTTAAGACGATTTAGAAGGATACGGGTAAAGATCTTCCTGGCAATGTTGAGCAACTAGATGCCTCTGTGATGATCACAGAGTTGCCGGTTCCCCTTCCGTTTGTAGAGATGGACGATGGTCGCGTCTTTGAAATCCTGAGGAACTTGTCCTTGGCGCCACATCTCCTGGAAGAGTGTTGTGAGTTCTGCCATCAGCCGGGGCCCACCGTGCTTGTAGACTTCCATTGGGATTGCGTCGGATCCCGGTGCTTTACCGCTGGAAATCTGCTGCACGGCCCTGATGGTTTCTGGTAGGGAAGGCGGCAGATCCAGGTCATCGTTCGTGTCCACTTGAGGGAGCCGGTCAATGGCAGCATCGGAGATGGCTGATGAGCAATTAAGGACATTTCTGAAGTGCTCGGCCCAGCGCTTCAGAATTTGCGATTTCTCTGTCAGCAGTGTTGTGCCGTCAGAGATGAGCAGTGGTGCGGACCCCTTGATACACGGGCCGTAGATGGCTTTGAAAAAGTTTTTTATTTCATTGCGGTCCGCATACCCCTGGATTTCCTCAGCCTTTCGGATCATCCAGGCATCCTGCATCTCCTGCAGCCGTTGTTGTACAAGGCGCCGGCATCTGAAAAAGGCTGCTTTGGTGGCGTCAGTCCGAAGGTCCATGTAGGCTTTGTGCAGTCCATTCTTCTTCGCAAGTAAGTTGCTGATGTTGGCGTCATTGTCGTCAAACCATTCCTGGTGTCGACGGCGTGCGCATCCGAGGACATCGAGGGCAGTGGACTGGATGACATTTCGCAGTTGACACCATTGTGTCTCCACGGTAGCGTTATCATCTGGAGCATGCAGGTCCTCCAGTTTCTCGGTTATTTGGTTGCTGAAATCAAAACAGTGAGCAGGCAAATTTAATAAAAGAGTATTAAACTTACATGGCGGCCTCTTACCTTGGGGCCTTCGTCGGGGTTGCAGTCGGAGCCTCATCTGGGAGATGACGAGGCGGTGAACTGTCCAACAATCGGCATCGCGGATTACCTGTCCTGTCGATCTCGCCTCCGGATGAGAACATAGTCCAGCAGATGCCAGCGCCGCGACCAAGGGTGCATCCACGTGACCTTTCTCCCGCGTACGAAGGCGGAAGAAGGTGTTGGTCAGCAGGAGATAGTGTTCCGCACACGTGCGCAGAAGCGGGCCATTATCGTTACAGCTACCGAGACCGTAGGTACCCAGCACTCCCTGCCAGGCAGCGTGGTCCGTCCCGACGCGGGCATTGAAGTCACCAAGGACAATTAACTTGTCCTCTTTCGGCACAGTCGCCAGTAAGGTGTGCAGGTCCTCGTAGAATTTGTCCTTCGCCGCATCAGAGCTCGTCATTGGGGGAGCGTAGGCGCTGATGATGGTGGCGAACTAGTCTCCCCAAAGACGCAGGCGGAGGCTCATCAGACGATCATTTATACCCTGCGGCACACAGGGCAGCCGTCCCACGATGTCGTTACGAATGGCAAAGGCAACACCAGCGTCGCGTCGCTCTGCCTTTGGCCGGCCGCTCCAGAAGAAGGTGTAGCCGGCCCCCACCTCCTCCAGCTGACCCTGCTCAGAGAATCGGGTCTCGCTGAGAGCAGCAATGTCCACCTTGTAGCGCGCCAGTTCCCGAGCGACTAGCGCCGTCCTCCGTTCCGGCCGGTTGCTCCTAGGATTGTCTAAAAGGGAACGAACATTCCAGGCTGCTTGTGTGAGTAGACTCACCCTGAGCAGCCTGGAGAGTATGGCGAGGGGGATGGGGACGGGGGGTTTTGTTGGTTGTTTGAGTTTTACGACCGCGTAGTTTGCGATCTGCGAGCCGCGGCCGGCTGCACAAGACGTGAGACCCAGAAATGTTTTTAATGCACATTATCCAGCCCCTACCTCCGCGAGGAGGCAAGCAGTGCTATCCCTAAATAGGGCTGCTCGGACATCCCAGACGGCTGCTGAACTCCAGTATGGGTCACGGATTTATTTTAGTGTGAGAAAGACCCGAGTTAGTCTGGGCCGCCTACGGGGTTGCTGTCGCCCCCACCGTAGGACTTTTTGAGAGGGGAAGGTGGGAAGTTCGGGAGTCAGACATACCGGGTGTGAGGCACACACAACACCGGAGACCCTCACCTGGTTTAGCCCGCTGGTCGTAATGGTTGCCCGGGGTGTGGCCGCTGGGAAGAACCCAACTTCGAGGAGCCACAGGTGAGAGGTGCGTACCAGTTAGAGGCGGCCACAGGAGCATTCACCACCTGTACGAGACAAATGGAGCGACCAAATGCAAAGCTGTGTGGTGCTGCCCCTAACTGGTACCCCTACACCCAATTTTTATTTTAAATTAAGAAGTTTACTCAAAAACGGAATTTATTTCTACAATGTATCGGTCAAGTTCCTTCTACTGCTTCACCATAGCAAACGCTGTCAAGCTCTAAGGTATTTTGACAATGAGAGTGTTTGATTATCATTGGACTTGGGCAGCAGGAAGTGAAAATCACATATCTTAGAGTGGCTTATAATAACAGCATCAGAGGCGCGAAAAAATCAATTTCAAATATGCAAATACAAAAGTCAAATTTTCATTGGTTTATGAGCGTTTACTGACTGCGAACGGAGTTCAGTCGTTCCGCTCTGCCTTAAGACTCAATCTCGAGCCCTGCCAGCAGCCGCGGGGCAGCTAGTATTAGAAAAGGCAGATGAATTTTTCCGGCAAAGGCAAGGGAAAGTGGGATGGCCATTTCCGGCTTAATAAGCCGTCGTCAGGCAATCATACCCATTCTCAGGTTGTGCACCCCCCGATGACGGAACCCGGTACCCGTTGACTGGAAGTACCACGCTCGGAGACCAATAAATGCAATCAGCCAATCACTTTATACACTGTCATTTTAATTAATTACTTATGTTTGTTCCGCAGAAATAATTGTATTAATACTTACTAAAAGTGTCCAACAGTCTACTAGTGATTACCAAAGGAAAATTAGAGTAAGCGCGACACTGGAGTGTCCCGTTTCCTGGAAAACCAGCATATGTCTCAATTTAGTAAATATTATATTCTTGAATGCATACATGTACGCTAAAAGTCCTGACTTAAAGGGCAACAAACTGGCTTTTAGGTGACTAAAGAACGGACATTTGGATCAAAATAATATGGCCTTTATGTCATCCAGGCACATGATAGACCTACGTTATCATTATAGTACACTAGAACACTTGGACTGGGGACAAGGCCATGCTTGTAACCCGAAAACGGACTGAGTAGCTTGGTCTGGCTTTTAGAACGTTCCCATGTCCGATCATCTTGACATTGTATTGTCATCGCAGCATATTGATCAAGGGAGTGCGGTCAATGCTTAGCGCTAGGCTATCGACTGAATATGGATAATTTAGTCGTCTTTAGCGATTTACTGCTCCATCTAATTTTGCTTTATCAGAGCTATTTCAGTGGTCCAACTGCTGGACCGTAGAACTGATATTAACTAATATCTTAAAACCTTTTTATCATTTCATTGAATAATATGTTGGGATTCTGTCAGTCGGAAAATCAGGTACAGAAAACACCTTTTCGTTCTTCAGTATTCTCAACTACCTTAAAGTTACAAAATACACATATTTCGCCCGGTGGTGTTCTAAAAGATTTTGTTCACTTGAATAATTGAACTAAAAATCCTCGTTGTACCTGTATGCCATCGTAAGAGCGTATTATCTATTACTTTCGGCAGTGGAACTACTTTTTAACGCGTGCAAGAAATAAAGTTTGTTTAGGCTTATAGTTTTAACTGGTTTAGGAATACTATAGGATAAGCGAGCTATGTTGTGTAACCGAAAGCCCCACTGCCATGAGCTCAAACGTTTGATGTCATTTTCCCGATCCAATGCAGGTATAACCATATTGATTACGTTTGGAAAACTGGAAGAGGAATCGTCATGGACATGAGCTAGCAGAGATTAAAAATGGCAGGAGCCTGATGCCAAATCCAAAACGGTGGCCCGCCCAACTGTACCTCGTGACGAAAACAAGTTCTAAGACACAGCACAAGTGGCAACTGTGTGCGTTGCAAGCAATTTAATTTATGCTACTCTGCCTAGTATTCCACCCAAAAGTGCCATCTTCAGCCTTCCGTATTCAGAGGGCACAACTTAAATGTGGCTTGCAGATATTCAATCGATAAGTGCGCCCGACCGAACGTTCCTTCCAAGGAAAAATTCGCCAAGCCAAAAAGCAAACTCATTTGTTATCAAGTCACGCACGTCATGATAAGAGGGTTAGCATTAACGATTATGATGCTGGACATACCATCAATACACCCAGTAGATACGTCTGCGTTTTACGAGAACGTTTTTAAAATTGAGTGCGTGTATTTGGGTCAGAAATGGCATCTACCTTATACTATTTGCTTTTGTCTGGTCAGACTGCCTAGCGATAGGGTAGAATGTTTGACCGAAGCGTCATGCGAACAACTATTCAGTACTCCTGATTTGATAATCTTCAACAAGGCTTTTAGCAGCTATTTTGTAGTCTGGTACTTAGAGCATGCCAATGAAAATGTGTTACTCCACTTGATGTGGTCGACTAATTATGAGCATTACTAAAATTATACAAATCATTTGATTGCGGATTTACAACAACAACTCATGCCTACTTGAGTCTAACCTAGATTCTAATTTGCAGACTCCAGTTTAGGTATGTCAGCCGATCTTGTAAATCTCTTCTCAAGTGCTTCCTGAAACCACATATAAAAACGCTCTGATTCCCAAGAATGGTGATTAATTGAAGGAAATCATGAGAAGATGGAACATCTTTTTGACCTTGATTCTGCAGATGTATAGCAGGGGTGTAGAAACCGGTTTTTATTTTTTCACGAGCCAAAAAAGTACAAATTTTGTTTTTTTATCCTTTTCATCTCTTGAATTTTATCAATATTTAAAAATAGCTGGCATATACATCAATATGCGAAGGAAGCATAACGCATCCGAGAACATGTCTGATCTGTCTACGATGAGACGAAACCGACTGTGTGAGATTTGTCCGAAGTAAAGTGGGTTCCATGTCGACAACTTATTTAAAATCCAAAAAACGCTTTTCACGTCGAAAACATCTGCAACATGATTAACATTTAAATAAATTTTGCAGCGTATGCCTTGTATAGCGTGCTAGCTGTAATCAGAACCTGCTCCCTACTGTCTTGTGTTCAAATCCCACAGAGACCTCCTTCCTTTCCTCAGTCGGGTTAAACGCATTAAATATATCTGTCAATCAAATGCCTATGAATGTATCAATTTGTATTAGTCCTTAGCACGCAACTAATGCAAGGCACACATTCAAAATTGAACATTTTGTCAAGCATCCTCAGCATAGGAGCAGTAACGGTCACGGTCTTATCCGTAAACCAATAGTGGAGTTTCATTATGGCATGCCCGCACAGAATGCACGGCGATATATCAATGCAGTTCTGCTAAATTATAGTTAGATAAGTGACATTAAAATGCTTTTAATCCATAACGAATGCATATGATAATTTATCTAGAACGGAGGCGCCAACCGTCAGCTCAAACAAATTAAATCCTTGACCCTTTTATCAACGCAATGATCTGATTATGTAATTGAACTGGATAAAATGCTATGCATACCTATTTATCCTTTCCTTGCTTAATGTTAACAGCTTGTGCGCTAGCTTTAAATCTTCTAAAGCCACAATGAATCCTAAAATCGACTTATTGTCCAAATAAATACTAGGCTGAAGAATATTAAATAAAGTATTATAAAATATCTTTAGGAATATTATATGTCAAAAGTAAAAATACTTTCTAGTAAAATTCATATAGACTTTTTGGGCTTTAACAAATGTACCAACGAAAATGCATTGATATTAAGCAGCTGATAAGAAGGTCACAATATTGTATAGAGTTGTTTAGTTCTACGTGTATTCCCGTATAATTTTTTTCAAATTTATTCCACAAAAACAGTCTCTAAATTTATAATTTGGAGAAAAAATAAATACTTTTTTTATGCAAATATTGAGAAAGTTGTCAATAGTAATTGAACCCTAATAGGGATATGTTAATCACTGATAGGTCTCAGGTATTTGAAGATATTTAGATAAGGCTCTCGCTCCTTGTTGCCAATTTGTATATATTTGAGCATCTTGAACTGCAGATTTCTGCCGAACAACAACAGCAGTCCTTGCTTACAAAAGTGTTAGTACTCTAAGTCTAATAAAAGCACGTATTTCAGATCATTCGGCATAACCTCCGCCGTCTGAATATGAATACCAGAGAGGAAAACTTATAGAAGCAATTACTCTACAGTTTCAATTTACAATTTCATTGGAGGTATTTACATACAAGAAAGTCTGACAAATACTCGTACTTGTAATGTTTTTGAATACCCATCTGTTGGCTTGTCCCAAAAACAAAACACTTTTAAGAGCTCCGCTTCACACTTTCAGAAGGAAATAGTATACGTCACTTCCATCTGCTTATGAGGAAGCAATATGCACGCGAATGGTCTAGCACGCTGCAGCAAAGAGAAGGAAGGATATTACATCTCAGGTGGCGGCCGATGTGACGGGATCCGGTCACAGCTTTAAATTTTATGAGACCGAATATTTTGCAAGAAATGATAAATTAGTGATCCATAAAATGCTTGAGTCATGGTTCTCTGGCTCGCAGCTGATTTTTAAGCCCAATAAAATCGCGGATCAAAATGCTACGTTGCGATTTTTTCCTGGAATAAAAACGTTTTTGAAACGCAGGAATGATATGGGTGACCAGGAGTCCCCGTGAAACTTAGCAAATTTGTCCAAAGTTTATAACGCCAGTAATTGACAATGGTTATGAACTCACGGCCATAAACGACTCGAGTAGGGAGCGTAGGCAATCACCGCATCAACTAGGACCCGCAGCGATGAACACGATGACTGCCTCCGGTAGTGTGCCAATACTTGCATGGAATCCACGCCCTTTAAATACTACGCAGCATGTGCACCAATTTACACTTTTGTGCAACTGTCTTCGATGGTGGGTTTGAGAGAGAATCTGGAACACCAGGCCAACAAACACAATGTTCTAGTGATTGCTTTTTCGTCTTCCGTATCTTCGTATACCCCAACTTCGGTTCTAAACCCAGGTTTTTTGTAGAAGAATGTGACTTTTTCCGTGCCTTGTAAGTCTGTTCTGCAACTTTGATCTTATATTTTGTTCTATTATTGAACCATAAAAGAGGTTCGTGGTCAGAAATTAAAACGTTTTGCTTTATTTTCAATTTTTAGATGTCTTCACCCTTCTTTGTTGCTGCATTCGAGTTCTATGCATAGCATGTTGCACGCCAAATCTAACGGGTTAAATGGGAATAAAGAAACCAAGTCAAATAATACCCTAGCTTTATCCAGTCCGACAGTTTTCTCATAAGTGTTTATCGGGGACTTGAGACACTGAACTGATGAAGGTGCTTAAACCCTCTCGGAGAAGGTTTAATGTTTAGACAATCAGATTAGAAACATTTTAAGTGAGGCTTCTTGACAAGACAAGTTTTCGATGAAGTGAACATTTTAGCAGGTTGATTTTTGGCAATCAATAAAACTGGAGCAAACGTGCATCAGTTGGTTTCGTCTTTTATCATCTGTTCCCTCGATATCGCATTTGCGTCTGCGTCTGTTTAGGAGTCGGATTAACTGACCAAGCATCGAGGATATCTCAGACGATTTTGGAGATTTTTAAGACTTTTGGTGGTCGAGCAGAGCTAGTACCTTTCCAGTGCAAACAACGGGTTTTTCAATGACGACTGCACGTCCGTTGTCCGTTTGCAAAACACTGATTTGCCTGTCAAGTTTCAATTCTGCCATAACTTCTATTTCTGGGAACATCATTTTATTAATGGGCCTATTAATCATAAGAAGCAGTGTGCATTTCTGATCCATGGGTTACATAGCTTCGTCTGTTGTGTTTGTTCTTACCAGCATGACTATGTTTAGCAATTAATTTGGCCATTTTAAAATCTAACGTTGGCTTGATCTGGCTTCAGGATTCAGTATCTTGATTTCTTCTTTGGTAATCAGCTTGGGCGTGGAAGTGCTCACAAAATGCTCGTCTTCATTGAATGCGGGTTTCAATTCTACTTTTATGCGCAGTAGCTCCTCTATCGATTTTTCTAGAGTGTATATATTTGTGTTGAGGAAATCAGCAACCGATACGCAAAATAAAGTTCCAAGCACTTTCCGTTTTTAAACAACAGCTAATTTTGTTACAAGTGTAGCTGACTACCTTGATTAGCATCCTGAGTCCTTTGTTTTCTAAAAAGTTGCAGAAGGTTTCGACCCCGCTGCGTATTCACTTAAACTTTTCAACTTATGCACGTTGACGCTGGCCTTTCACGAACACGTTTAAAAACTGAATTTGTAAGCGTTCATATACTGCTGCTTCCTGTGTGAGGAATGCCGCCTTGAGCTGTGCGGAGCGCATCACGCCTGAAAATGGGCGTGTAACACCGAATCCCAAGTAGTTCCTACGGAAAAGCTGAAAAAACTCACTGAGACCCTACTGTGTGCTATTGAAATGATTTATAAAATGATAAAAAATAACGCAGAGAAACAATTTCAATATTTTTAAAGATAACGTATCATGACTGAAAGTCTAGTAATTTTAATGTCGTACTGTTATAATATAAGAATATAAGTTAAACTTTAATTAAGCAAACAATAATTTAATTCTTTGGATTTCTTTTTTCTGCGGTGAATGCCTTATTCGCGGATCATTAAATGTATTTATAATACATGCACAAACTTTAAACTGTCTGAGAGAACGAGGGATACTACTGAATCTTTATCATGCAATACTCTGATAAAAGTCGAAAAAAGGAGTCTTGCATTAAGTGGATCAAAAAAATATCTCGCGAAAGAATTGCGTCCCAGATAAAGACATGGGCGTTGCAGCTGGTGGAAATTAGCTATAAGGATACAAACAGTTTGTTCACAATCTAACTGTTTCTACTTTACAGAACTGTATTGCATAGGTATACTGTTACATTTTATATTTTGTAGCGTAGCTTCAACATTGCAATAATTTTTAAATAAATGTAAAGATTTTTAAGAATATACTTATTGCAGCAGGCGTAACAAAGGTCTTTATAGGCCTTTATACGATTTTCGCCAAGAGTTCACTAATTTTAAAATTCGAAGGGGATGATCTATATGCGTAACATATATGCAACTTGGGTGATGGCAGGGAGAAAAAGCATTTATTAATTTAGGCTCTTTAGAAAAAGTTGGAAAGGGCACACTCTGGCTGAAACCCGTTGCATGGTTGATGAGATCATTAATAATTGAACATATTCGGTTATATCTTAGCAAAGTTGAAAAATGTTGCATAAGAACAACCTTTTTTGATGGACGGATTTAATTATATTCAATTAAAAAGAAATTGGAACAAAGTTAACTTATCGGATGAAACGTTAACCGTGTTTTTGTTTCCAATAAAATGGATTTTAGTTTTTAATGAGCTTTTAAATCAGTAGAGACTAATACTTATCAATTCGAACCTTTTAAAATGCATATGATTTTTAAAGTGAACGTGATTTAACGTTTGGGAATATTATTGCATAATGCGTAGGGCGATCATCTCGCAAAAGTTATATTCTCTGTTAAAACCAATATTATAAATTTCATTGAAATTCTGTCTGTTAGGGTATTTATATTAAGTATAAATATAGAAAACGCATTCTCCAAAGCAACATTTGTAAGTAAAATAATAACTTATGCGTAAACGCATTTCTCCAATGTACCTTTCCTTTAAATTTGGTCATTTCCTGTTGTTACCGTGTCAAATCACAATATTCCAATTATTTCAAAAATCATGTTACCCTTCTTTTTAATGAAGAATACATACAAAGACCTTCTACATAAGGATAACTCAAACCTGCGATCAGTTTTCATGAACCCATCAACTAAGCACAATCTTCCTTTATTTAAGTAATAACTAAACATTTTCCTCCTACGGGACTGAGAAAAGTCTTACATTGATTGTACTCAAGTTCAAAGCGGACGAAATTAACTCAAAGTTTTGGCTAGACTTGAGGCTTTAACTTTAAAGAAGTCGAAGGCAGCAAATGTGACCCAGACAGTGTAATTCTACTTATTCAAACGTGCTACGTTCGCGAATATAACGCTTGTTTTTTGATTGGATAAAATTCTACTTCTTATATTAATTTCTAGTATTTTTAATTAAACCTGTTCTTAATGTACCAATAGCTGCTTAGGAAAATAAATAACCCTAAAACAAAAGCACACGTTAAAGCAGCATTTAAACGAGAGAGACCCGTGAGATCAAAAATGTGCCAAATTACCTTACGCAGAATTTCATGTTGGTTTGCATCGTTAAATTGAACATTTTAATTTCGGATTCGACAGCTCCTGTCCTTAAAATTCTAGCTCAAATTAGAAGCTTATCACCGCTTTAATCATCCAAATACGCATTTTGTGGATAATTGTTTCATAAAAAGGCCTCCATTTACTGTCGATAAAATTTGTACGAAATAAAAAACCGAAAGAAACCAGACAATATGCCGTAATCGAATGCTGCAACCGTCTGCAACATGAAACCTCATCTATGAATGCGCAGCAAACGTGTGGCAGCTTTTTTTCTCAAGCCTATGTGGGTATTATTTGCAAATGACCTTTATATCCTAGTAAATATGAACAAAGAGTGATTAATAGCAGTTTCTAATATAGAAAATGGACCAGTGATGTTCATATAAGCAAATTCCCTTGTGAATGGAGCAGCAACAAAATAACGGCTAAAATTAAAAACCCGCCTTTCAGGCTATTTAATTTATTTGATGAATTCGTCAATTAATAGCATGCGAATATTGTAAAAAATAAATACTGATTAATCTTTTCACGCATGTGGTGGAGAGGATATGGAATGTTTAATTAAAAGGAGTGATCATTATTTTACGGAAGAAACAATGGCTCTTATGGAAAGAGAATGCTAGAATGAGAAGGGAAGGGTGATAGCCAAAAGACAGATGACATTGTAGATTTATATAAATAATTCTCTTACACGTAGACATTAGGCAGTGCCTGTTTATTTATAAAGAATCCCTAAATCATTTGAAAGTCTGTCAGTTGTGTTTATGCCATGTAATTTGCAATTTTACACTAACACTTACCTTATAATTACAAACGCAATGATTCATTTTTCAGGTTCTGTTCAATAGGATGAAAGTTGGCTTTTTATTTTGCCTTATTAACTTTAAAATTTCGGTAGATATAGCGAGGTTGACCTGAAAGAGCCTATGTGTTTTGCGGTCTGCCGTCAGTCCTGCTGTCCTGACTGCTGGCCTCAATTCCGTTAGGGTTCTATCTGAAGTCATCGGTAGCGGAAGCTTATACATGCGAATGACCTCATATTTATTATCCTCAAGCAACCAGCCCACAAAATACGTGATTTTATCAAGTGATGTTAAGGTGTGCGTGGAAATTGGTCTTTCACTTCACTCATACGCCTGACCTGATGAGGTCAAGATATTGGTTTGTTTTAATCTGCGACAAACTTAGGAAAATCAAATTATAAAATTGTGTCACTTCAATTAACTCATGTTAACTAACAGTTCCATACATTTTAGGTTAATATGCAAATCTGTAGTTTTGTAATTGATACTACAAGCTTACGTACATTTGTTAACGCTTCGACAATTTTAAATGCATTTCTATTCTCGAAAACCTATCCAAAACTCACAAAAACATTCAAATAAACGTCAATTAGAAACCAAGTTAGATAATGCGCACATAACAATGACCGATAGGACAAGGTGAAATATGCATGTTGCTGTCCTTACTAACGAATCAAAGTCTTGTAGACGACGTTACTCAGGCAATTACGTGATATAAAGTTAAATTATACATTTACCGTATATTTAGACCTGTTGTATTAATCTTTTTATATGATATTAGACGTCAAAGTCTTTTACATAAATAACAATACATGATCCTTGCTTTTTGCGGAAAAATGCCAAGCATTCCACGGAATTCGAGGTTGCTGGATGTATCCGAAAAACTTCCCTATGTTATTTAAATATATCAGAAAAATATAAATGATAAGAATTATAGGCAGGAATCATCTCAAATAAATCTTTTCTGTTACCGAAAATGATAAGAAGGTAGGTGCAACAAATCGCATATTTTCCTGTAAACAAGGAACAAATTTTGATTTAAAAAGACATTTTGAAATTCAGTTGCTGCAAAAAACGGTGATAGACTTGTATGACAGCTGAACAACGTAGACAAAGACACGAAGACTCGAGTGAACCTTTCTGTCTCGTAAGTCTTCATAAGCCATTGATACTCAAACCTGAGGTTTAGAACCCGCGTGCTGTTGACCAAAACTGCACTGCCCTATCCATTAAGCCTTGTATCCATTGCCTTGCCGGATAATATCCGTAATATTAAAATTAATTAATTGACTCTCAATGATTGCTAATGGAACTAACTCCTCCCGTTCTGCCCTTTGGAACGCTCCCGGGCACCGCTAGCAAATGCACAACGACTAATATGGCAGGTTGATGACAGCTTATCTGCCACAAATACACATTCAATTTACCCGCCCTTGTTGGCATTCCGCATCTGCCTTAAATACTAGCCCGCATGCGGCTGCTTGCAAGTCTCGAGAGTAAACCTCAAGGTTAAGTGGAAAAAGTGAGTTCCGTAAGCGATCAATGATTGTACAAATTTTCGAATTAAATCGGCAAGACAACGAGCCCGAGGCTCTAGTGTGAGAGTGTTAGTCTTCTGACTAAAAGTTCGCGGGTTTAAACCTCGGGTGGTTCACCACCTGGGACTAGGTATAAATGGCTGAAGACGACAAATTTACCATGAATGACCTTTCCATTCTCCCTAATCTTCGTCCAAATTGTTCAGCTGCCTACGATACCAGCCACTGTGCGGCTGCTGATAGTGCTCAAGAGTTTGTCCAAACGCAGAAAGAGACAATTACACTCCGTCACCGATCAGTGGGCATTCATCAACAAACTTGCTCGACTATATATTCATTTTTTTAACCAATAGATGGCATCTTCAAAAAGGTTTGTTAACAATACTGTGGAGATGGACATGCAAAAGACCGATTTTACATTTTACGCATAATTCAAAAACTATTTGTATAAAAGATTTACCAAAAATGCGTAATTAAGAAAAGCAATTATAAGACACATAGCAGTTTACTTAGCTCTTTTATAGGTCTGGCCACTGCTGTGCGTTCGAAAACGGGGCCTTAAATCAAAAGGATACAGAAAAATATACAAAACTTACAAAGATAATTGCTTTTTCCGCTTTCCCTGGAAAATGAATCAAAAATGCAGCCGACAAAAAAAACATTAAAATTCCCGATTTTACCTTGAATTAGGCTTGCAAAATAATAATGTCCGCAGAAATGTGTCAGATAAACATCAATTAACCAGTTTAAAAAGAGAAACCTTTTTAAAGAAGGATTTTTTAATTTGGTATTAGCTATGTTATTTTCAGAATTTAAAGTATGACCTTTAGTTTTATTTATAACGAGTTTTCACGTTTGGGTGAGCTTACATGTATGACTGAAACGGCCATTTGCCGGACAATTCTAATTAGAATCTTATAATATCGATTAACGCTTTTAACACATATCCTTTTTGAAGGTTTTGCTAAAAATATGAAACATTATATATCTTTATGGCTTATAGCTTAAAAAAATTGAAAATCGTGGAGTTTTTACCTGTATTACAAGGAAGATTTGACATTTATTTTAATTCAATACCAAAACATATATATACAGATATTTGACTTATCCAAATTTCTCTTTATATTCACGTATCACAGTAAACATTCCACATGACCACGTTATCCAATTTAGTTTGTAACACCGATGTTCCATGTTCTTGGTTTATGCCGTTCTCCTAACAAATTGCTACTCCATAAACACATTTTACGTTAAATTCATATAAGTTTGTTTCTTATAATTACAACTGTTTCGTACATTCGTTAGTGTGCTTTGGCTTTTGTTATCAATTTTCCATACATTTTAGCATTTATGAATGAGTAGAGTAATATTATGTACATATTAAGCAAACGGTGCATATAAGCAAATAATTAAATAATCTAGGAGATATTTTTTGAAAAGCAGTGTGGTTCACAGTATCAGAGAACAATAGGTGTCTTACAAAGATTTTTTCTTTATGCCGTTATAAACATTTTTAACCTTTGAACTGCCGCATGTGGTACGAATACATTTTTTTGAGTTTTCTTTTTGCGCTCTTGCGATTTTAAATCAAGTGTTCTGTTGTTCCTGATTAGCGAGGCTGCAGTTCTGTCCCATCGAGAGCCTAAAATAGTTTATTTCGATCGCTTCAGTGGTTTTGATCTTGATATATTTTTAAAATTGATTAAAATGGACATGTTTTAGAATATGCTGAGAATACCTGTAAGCGAGTGAGACCATCTGCTAGAAATGTATTGTCGGCAATTCACATGGGGTCATGTTATGTGATTTCGTGTAAATCTCAAAATTAAGGGTGGTTCTGGTTGGAAATTCGCTGAAATCTAAACAGGCACTTTGGCGACCCACAAATATTGTTACTAGACACTCACCTAAAACATAATGCATCTATAATAGGCAATGTGGTTCCTCACAGCCCAAGAAACTGAAGCGAACTTATTATTTCTTTCATCCTTCACCTTTTAAAAATCGGCAAAAGGAAATTCAAGCATTTCGAGATTGTGCGTGTGTGCAGTTGGTGGTGAATCTTATCAGTAATTTTACGCATGCGACGAATATGACCCGCTTTTTAAATCAACATTCATGAGATGCAAATAACGTGACACAATATACCGATCGGTGTTTTATAAATGCCTGCTATTAATCAAAGTTGGTACTGATTTTCATGTCCAAAAAAGCACGTGCTTGCATAACAAAATTGTGCTCGTTTAACGCACTATCTGTTAAGATTTTCATTTACCATACCCCACATCACAAACGCTAAGTGTGCGACAAATCAAACTTTGATTTTCCATCATGCATATAGGTATATTGCTCTTAAGTAATTTTATCTGAGAGGTCATCAATCAAGTTCAGCGCAAATAAACGACTCATTGCGTCTCCTATCGGTCCTCATTTCAGTAAGACAAAGGATAAACTGCCCCAGTTTAAACTAGGCAAAATAATGAAATCCAAATGCTGGTTATTCTATGATGCCATACGGCGGTAGTTTTCTACTTTGGTATGCCGGTATGTGCATACTTTTTTTCAATCGCCACAATCATAGGTGAAATTCCAGTTGCTATAGAAACGTCCTATTCATAGATGCCGGTAAGAAAAAAGAACGCCCCATAAATTCCATCTCAACTTTTATCTGGCTTTGGTGGTTGAGACGGAGATTGGATGTCATATATATATATATATATATATATATATATATATATATATATACATATATATATATATATATGAAAAGAAAAATGCTCTTCGGGAAATGGAGTTTTACTCGTAAATTTTCAAGTTGGTGACACCAACCCGTCGTCAGACGAAATGAACAGAGAAGAAAGTGAAGTGGCGCGACAGGACAGATTGTGACAAGCAAACAGCTGGTGTGAGTGGGTGGTGGGTGGACCAATAATCGGGGCATGTTTTGGGACGGGGGGTGAGGAGAGAACAATTACATTGGCTTGTTTGGGAGGGGGAGGTGGGCGACGAGTAACTACGGCCGGCTAGATTATCGATCATGGTTCCGGGTTGGATTTAGGGGTCACTGCGTCGGTTGGAGGTGTCGGAATGTTTAATTGCGGTTCACCATGTGTGAGGTGGGGTTGGCGAAAAGTGAGATTAAAAGCCGAAAGGATTAGCAGTCGTTGCTAGGTCGTGGGCGCTCGTTAGTAAATCGTGCACGTAATCCTTCGTAATGAGCATCTAGGTCAACGTGGCGGTTAATGCTAGTTGTGCTAGAGTGTCAAGCTTCGAGGAATTCTCGAGCTTGTTTGGTGTTGGCCATGGCGATCACGTCGGTACTGTCCCAATTTAAGCGATGGTCGCATTCAAGGGAGTGCGCAAACACGAGTGATAAGGGGTCACGTCGGCGAATGGCAAGCTTATGTTCGTTGATGCGAGTCCCAATACGTCGGCCTGTATGGCCAATGTAAACAGAAGGGCAGTTGGCGCACGGTATGCGGTAAATGACATTGCTTAATTGTTCTTTTGGAAGGCGGTCCTTTACTCTGCATAGGGTTGCGCGTATGGAGGACGCAGGCTTGTGGGCGACAGAGATGCCAAAGTGACTTAATTGTCGAGAGATTGTTTCGGAAACACCTTGCATGTAAGGTAAGGAATAAACTTTCCATGGCACTATATCTCCATTAGAAACAAGGTTCTGCGTTTGTCTCTGGCGTCGAAGACAATTTTTCACGAAGCTCGTTGGGTATCCATTGGACCGGAAGAACTGATACAAATACGATAGTTCTTTCTTAAGAAGGTCATCGCTGCTGCAATAGCGGAAGGCCCGATGGAAAAGGGTTCGAACACAGCTTCTTTTGTGGGCCGTAGGGTGGTTACTTGCATAGTTAAGCACGATTTCTGCAGTAGAGTCCTTTCGGTGGACGCTTGTTGCGAGTCCACCATCACTGAGTCGTTGGTTTTTCACGTCTAGGAATGATAGTGTATCACTTGTTGCGGCTTCGCGTGTAAATTGTATAGTCGGGAAGACCCCATTCAGACTCTGGTGCAATTGTTCAACGTCACAAGTCTTTATGATAACGAATGTGTCATCTACGTAGCGGAGCCACATCTTTATATATATATATATTCTACAGGCATGCTTTTTCGCTTACAGACAAAAGGAGTCAAAGGCTAAAGTGAAACAGTTTTGGTTAGGTTTACGGGGCTATGGTGTGTTCAATGCAAATATAGTATCATTAAATTCGGCCAGACAGTGGGCTCGGTAAAGATCAGAAACGGCTGTTCTTGGAGAGCTAAATAAATTTGCAAGAATATAAGTGAACATTACCATGTGGGTGTCCATGGAGATTGATTACCTCAAAGCCGTGAAACACTTTGGCGATCTGAATAAAACATGCGCTGGCTGGACGTATCATAGGTGACAACAAGGTCATTAAAATGCGTTTAATTTTCAAAATAAGCGTTAAAAACGGCTAGATTATACTATACTATACTAGAATTTGCTCGTGAGTAGTTCATAAACCCTATACACAGCTGCCAAAATCAAGAACAGGCTAACCTGCGTGCTTCAATAACATTTATTATTTTTGAAAATTATTCTGATTTCATCAATGTTAATTCTCTTATCTCAAAATGCAAGAACGTAGCGATATGAAATAAATCTAACCATATTTACTCCCCAAGTCAAGCAGAAAACAATCAAAGCGATGCAGTTTTAAAAACAGCAAGACCGCGATGGATGTGATTCTGCGATCCACATGGTACATTTATATTATAAAAGAAGTGTACATATATTTAGGAAGATAGATGCACCATAAGCACACCCCCACGCTAAATAAAATAATAGGGAAACCTGTTTCAGATCCCTAACAGTTCTTCGTATTTAAAATCGAAACCACAATTTACTGCACTTAAAAAATACTTCTGTCCTAAGTGAATAATAAACTACAAAGGATGTGCTTAACGTTCACCTTCGGGTCTCTAACAGATTCGAGCTTTAAAAAATGGGACTTCTTCACCTTAGCCATTGGACTTGCAATTTTAAATCCCTCCGAGTGCTGTAAAGTTTTATAAAGTCAGATATTTATCACAGTTCTGAAAATGGTAGAGTTATTTTTCTTTTTATGACAGATTTTGCTTAAACTGTATGCGGATAATAAGTTATTTAGCAAAACACCATGGCAACTCTACAAATGACCAATTAATTTCTAAAAGGTGTTGTTCACTCACCGGAAATAAGATAACATTTTTCGTTTTGAAACTGGAAATAAGGCATTCACAGTGAAGATTGATTTAAGGAAACCTGATCAAAAGAAACATTTTTACATTTTTTAACAAAAAAGCGTTCGAAAAAAATGTGTATCAGTCTGGAAGTGCGTAACTCAATAACTGCAAAATTTTCAGAAGCTTACCGTTATCTGCAGTGACAACAAAAAATCATCAAACAAAATTACTAAATAATAATAAGGATAAGTAATTCTAGCTTGAGAAGAAACTAAATTAAGCTAATAATAAACGCTGAAAACAAAACATCGCGTCAGAAATCTAGTTTTTTAAACAACTAACCTGCCATAAAAATGTCATTTGGTAATGGACAATTCCTATTTCATTATGAAAATTGACATATCATTATGATATTTACGCACATAAATTTAAAAAAAGTTATCTTTATCTTGCAAATGGTGAAAATCTTCGACTTTATATGCTTTTTTTTGTCCTTTGGGTAGTAGTACATTTCACATTGACCATTAAAAATTCGGAAGAAAAGATAGTTCTTTATAGCTCGCAAAAGGGCGGCTGTTAATTGAATTTTTTAGCGGCCTAAGCCTGTGAAAAGCATTAAAAAAACGATTTTGGCGGAACATTTATTTATATAATGGAGCAGAAAAGTGCAAAATAAACATTATAATAAATTTCACATTTTAAAATGTGCTGTGAAAAGCGCTGTTATTCGCATATTTTCTGGCCTGATTTATGTGCATTGTAAGATCGTTTGCGTAAACAATTTTTATTTTGATTAATGTTATCTTTTGGAGA
This sequence comes from Schistocephalus solidus, assembly GCA_017591395.1. NCBI lineage: Eukaryota > Metazoa > Platyhelminthes > Cestoda > Diphyllobothriidea > Diphyllobothriidae > Schistocephalus > Schistocephalus solidus. The sequence continues at coordinate 3,168 of WEDG01000643.1, read as the reverse complement.
AACCCACAAAGAAAGAATTATATTAATCGCCATTTATGGGAAGAGGACTTTGCCAAGATATGATAAATGGATGCACATTAATATTTTTTTTAGTAAATCATGGTATGTCTCTTTATTTATCATTACTAGTCTTCTGCATTCTTCCTTGCCAAACGCAAGCAATATCAGACAAATCAAGGCGAATCGAGTTCTGTTCATTTATACAGTAAAGCAGCTTTGACTGATGATATTGCTACAGATAAAACATATATACAATGTTTCGTCTTCAGGATTAAATAATCTTAAATTCTGTGTAGTCTAAATTCCGAAAGTCTCGAACTAAGTTCTCAAACTCACACCTGTTGAGTAACATCTAATTGACTAACAAAGATAACTTTAATTAAAGTCTTTAGAGGTGGCCAAGTAGAGGCGAACATTTTAAGCAAAAATTGGTTTCATGTGAACTTCAAGATCTTAAGGTAATAAAAAGCAAAAATCTTGAACACAAATTTGATTGATCGTTTACCTTAATTCTGAGTTATGTACAAACACTTGAGTCGGGGAGGATACAAAGGTGACCAAATAAAACGAAATGTTAGCATCGTCGAAGAAATTAAATAATCGTGCAAGCATCTTCGTTTGATTTAAATCAATTGCATAATGCATCACTTAGTGTGATCATTTCTCCTTGGTCACTTATCTTGATTTGAAAATTGAGTGCGTCTTGACAGTCGTTTGCAAGCTTGCTTTTACTAACCGAAAAGGAAGCAAACAAGACGTCAGAATTAACGTTATTCTCGATGAAATTTAGGCCTTCAGTACTATGGTCATCAATAACTTAACGTCCATTTGACAGCAGTCACTCTGTTTAAATCAAAAGGGTTTTTCGTTCGCGCATGACCAACTCGGGCCTTGGGCTAATAGGAAGAAGCGTGTACATGGAGGAAGAAACCAGAAACTCTGCAAGCAACTAGACCACGTGGCGAATCTCAAATTTGACTGTAAATCTTCACCCCTTTTATATGCTATTTACTGTGATTTGTGATCACAACTTTGTTTTTCCATCTGAAGATTTAACCTAATTATTCTTTAAGTTGGCATCCGCCTCTTGCTGTTATGCATTGACATTCTGTAAAATGTTTAAGTACTGTCTGCTTCTATTTATTGTCTATGTCCTGCAAGTGAGACGACGTCACGAAATTTATTGAAAATACTAAATCCTGCTGCACACGCCTGTTTCAAATTCATGCCAGGTAAAAATGTTGAAAGTGGAAGTTGGATTTAGGATTAAAACTATAAGATGGAGAACCTAACAGACACGTATATTTAACAAATTGGATTCTGAATAACGTTCGGGTGTCAGATGGTAAATCACCAAATAATATTTTTAATCCTTATTACGAATAGATTACCAATGCCCATAAAGTACATCCATCTAAGGATATATAAATTGTGTGAAACCCTCGTTAATGCACACAAACATAATTTTTTGATGAAGGTGGACTACGATGAGACGATGCTGTCGTTATTAAAAGAAAGTTCAACCTATAAGCCTTTTAACACGGATCCTACAAAAACGCAGAATTAGACTATTGAAAGGGTCTTTAATCGTCTTACATGGAAGAAGCAAATATAAGGAGATATTGCCTACTCCCTGAGAAAAACTGAACTGATAAAAACTCAAGTCTATTGACTACCTTAGGTTCACAAAGCCGAAGTACCATTGCGACCCATAGATTCATTGATCGGTGCACACAATTATAAAATTTATAAATGACTAGTCCACAAAATACATACATTGACAAGCAATTGTGAAACCTTTATCGAAATCTATGTAGAATTTCTGAACGAATTGCGAGGACTCCAGATTACAGCAGATGAAATAATGGAATTTTTTGATGTCTCTCTTTTCACATCCATACCAATAGATTTGGCCAGGCGATATACAGAAGAATTACTGCAGTCTTAGGTCATGGAACGAAATTTCCATTCTCACACGTGTTCACCTATCTCCGGCATTTTGCCTGAAGTAACTTTGCAAAAATTAGAAACCAAAGCCTTGCCACTAGTTTAACCCAAATTATGGGTACACTTTGTGGATGACACGTTTGTTATCGTTAAAAAGGATCAACTAGAAAGGCTGCATAGCGTTATTACCTCAACGTTACCATGTATCACCTTCACGCTCGAAAGAGAAGTTGACAGTCAACTCCCATTTCCTCATACAGCGAAAGACTGACGGGACATTTTAAAAATAGGTTAACCGCCAGAAAGCCTATGTGGAAGTTATCCTGCATTACCAAAGCAACCATTTTGTCGCTCACAAGTGGAGTACTGCTTACACCTTACTCAATCCAAATAAAACACACGTTTTTGATAATGAACGCTACCAGAGTGAAATTTGTTATTTTTTCAAACTATTTTGCAGAAATGGTTATTCAAGAGATTTTGTACGTCTATGCATGAGATGGCAGGATTTAAAAGGGAAGTCACGAAACTAGATTGTTCCGGCAAGCGCACAAATCGGAGAAATGGAGAACACTTCCGTACATCTAGAACGTCTATGAACTCGTTAAAAGACACCTGCGGAAACATCAAATAAAAAGTGGTGAACAAACCAACGACAACATTACGAAATCAGTTTGTAAATCCTTAGGAAACGGCTGCTTATTGAGATAAAAAAGAATTCATATACATAGATATAATGTAGCAGCACCAAAGCGGTGTATTGTCGTCAGACAAGAAAGTCAACTTCCACGTGAATACATAAACATTAATTGGCAGTATGGAGGTGAGACCACATGTCTTAAGTTGACACGTATACGCTGGTAACTGGGCACAAATGTGCCTATGAAAAAACACACATTTTTGTCTCCTGTTTATCTAAGAGAAGCCAATAATGTTTTTGAGAAGATTAACTCAGAAATCCCATGCATCAACTGACACGTGGGATCGGACCCTGTGTACGGCAACCTGAAAGAAAGACGGAAGAGGCGAGAGCCAAGCGACACGGGAATTCACCCTATAATGACAATTTTTGGCAGGAATGACAAAGCTATATCAAATTTTGGCATTTTAAACATTTTAAATGTTCCGCACATTCACTTCACATCTGATGACGACCTGGGCAACAAGTGTCCAAAATTTACCTAATAAAGTTTCTTTTCTTTCCCAAAGAACTTCTTTGCT
>WEDG01000642.1:0-174471 GCA_017591395.1 Schistocephalus solidus | reverse complement strand
CCCAGATCGCCGGGTTGATTTTGCAGTTTCTTCAGCGATTTCTTCAAAGTGTCCTTGTAGCGTCGTTTTTGACCTCCCTGTCGGCGAGCACTCGTAGCGACATCTCCGTAGAAAAGTCGTTTCGGTAGTCGCTCGTCGTCCATTCTTTCCAGGTGGTTATTCGTATTTCTGATCCCACAGCATTGGCCTGAAGCCGCGAACTCCTGGTCATCCAATTAGAAGCTTGTGTGTGAAGTAAGCTATAATGAGAAGGGGCCTGCGCTAAATTTTTCTCGCTCTCCTCTTTCCAGCAACAACAAAAACACTGCTGTTGCTGCTTCTACTACTACTACTACTACTACTACTGCTACTACTACTACTACTACTACTACTACTACTACTACTACTACTACTACTACTACTACTACTACTACTACTACTACTACTACTGCTACTACTACTACTACTACTACTACTACTACTACTACTACTACTACTACTACTGCTACTACTACTTCTAATTCTACTATTATTACGACTACTGCTAATACTACTACTACTACTTCTACTAATACTACTCCTAATACTACTACTACTACTACTACTACTACTACTACTACTACTACTACTACTACTACTACTACTACTACTACTTCTACTACTGCTACTACTACTACTACTACTACTACTACTACTACTGCCACTGCTGCTGCTACTACTACTACTACTACTACTACTACTACTACTACTACTACTACTACTACTACAACGACTACTACTACTACTAATAGTGCTATTATTATTATTATTACTGCTACTACTACTAATACTACTACTACTACTACTCCGACTGCAAGACACAGTCAATATGGCAGGCATAGTAGCTGACAAAACTAATAAGCGCATATAATCGGGTCTAACACACGACCTGGCTCCCGTTCCATATGTACGAGGTATATTCGGATCTCACATGCGAGATTGCCGTGAATACCAAATTAGTAAGGATCCATTACAGCCTGAATCTGTGCTGAAGTCACTCTAAAATACTAACAAGAGGATGGAAGTGGTAAGTTAGTAATTGTCTCACACGCTGCCTCGATTACAGACTGTTTCTCTTTGCCGGTGGTCACCTGCTACTGTGCATCTCTCTTCATTTAAACATCCCGCTCGACAGTCCACCCACATCTCTCTCTCCCTCTCTGCCGCTCAAAGAACGGCAAGTCTTCTTGAGTTTGTCACGTGATCTTTTCTGTACCTAAGTGCAATTTAATTTGCACTTTTTCTTTTGCACCCACTTATTTAAACCACTGAAGCATATAATTAGTGTGTACTTGCTTGATCGTCACAGTGTCTTCGTCCTTGAAACGTTTGCGCTGATTGGTGACGTATTAGGGCGTTCTTTTACAAAGCATCTTATTTGTCTCCTATTTATATGCATTCCGAAGGATTAAACCATCGACCCCGCCTCAGTAGACAGTGTACTTTTGTTTTCCCTACTCCCTACGACTGCCTTGGCCCAAAGTTAACTGCCCAGATGCTTACATACAGCTCTTAGCAGGAGGGTCTTTCACGGTTTTTCTGTGTTTGAGATTCCACAAGGCTGGAGGTTGCGTTCCGATCGTCGTGTTATTATGATTTTCCACCGCGATATGCACTTACCATAGAAGATTAATGAAAATGTATCTAAAACGTGTTTTTCGAGTCGTCTTCAGTCTCGAAACTTGGAGAGGCAGTCGTCTTGGCAGTCTTTCAGGAGGTGCTCAGTCACTTGCCTCGTTTCCAACTGTAGCAGTTGTGTTGCTTGGGTCTAAATCCCTCCGATTGTCAACGCCGAACAATTCTGCCCTCCCGGCATTGATTTCTCAGGGGACCGCACCTGCGGTTAAACTGCTCACAAATGCGGTCGGGGTGAGGTGTGACAGATATTTTTTTGATGAATCGAGCATTTTTGTAAAATAATATAAGGCGAGTTGGGGGCAACTTTTCCTGACTGCTCCATTCATCCACATCCTACGAAGGATGTCGGTTTCGGTAGTCCTTTGCGCTGCGAACTCAAACCATATCGAATGCGAATAGTAATACCACAAGTCACCAGGTCCTATGAACTGTAGGTGATCTAACTCCTGCGATGTTTTCTGAAAATTTGAATGCGAAGGTAACCGCACAATTACTATTGTTATTTTTGTTTATTGAGTGGATTTGAGGCTCAGAATGTCTTTTGCTAATGAAGGCTACATGTTTACTGCAGTAGAAAGGAAAACAGACAAGATTTGGGCGAAATCAGAGGTTGCCGAACATTAAAGAAATTTCCTATCACCGAACAAAGTCCATAGTTTTTGTGAATTTGGTATAAAAAGAACATTTATACGAGTATGGAAGTTTCCAAATATATCCCTTCAGCTATCGGAAAATTTCATCATAATTAACTGAAAATCAGGTGAGGGCAAGTGTGAGGAATCGCATTGTTTTTCAACAAAAGAAATAACTCAGTGTAATAAATTAACTTTTGCAAATTTGTTACTCTTTTGACACTAAACGCAGGAATAAACATGTTTGCCAGTGTATTTTGTTTTAATATGGGGACAAAGCGGAACGATTCCAAGATACGTACAGGTAGCCTTAAAGATTGATATGAATAAAGGCTACTTTAAATTGAAAGCCTGGAAAAAGGTTTTTTTAAAAATATACTTTCTGCTATTCTGGAAATCGTGAAATTTTCACCGGTATTTCAAGGACGCGGAAGCTTTTAAAGGTGGCATATTGTGAAAAAGTGCTAAACTGCTGTATTTGTGACTAATACATTTAAATAGAATTTTCAGTTGAAACCGTAAACATAACATTTTTTGTATATTATAAGGACCTTCCTTTCGCAAAATTTCGTTATTAGTATTTTTGATATTCGTTTACAATAAGTGTTGGGTCATACTTGAAATACCGGTAAATACTCCATGATCTTCAGGGTTTTTAAACAAGTTGCAATTAATTCATGTTCTATATATATTCTATATTTTTATCAAAACTTTCAAAATAAGATATCTTTTGAAAGTATTTACAGAAGTATTGAGTTTTGAATATTATTTCTAATGTAGATGGCCGTTCGCGTCATATTTGTAGATTTACCCAAACATGAAAACTTATTGCCGAGAAAAATGAACGGCCACAACGTAATTCGGCAATTAATATGCCTAACATCAATTAAAAAGCTTAAAAAACTTCTTAAAATTGTCCTGTAATTAGATATTAAGTGGATAAATATATGCAAACTTTACCCTTTTCAGAGGTTAAGTCAAGTTAAACCCGTGGAACTTTTAACTTTTTTGACTTCCTTGAAAATAAGTAATACATTTTTTGCAGAAAATGAAGAACTAGTATTTCGCTATATATGTTTGCTTAAATCTCCCGTTGTAAGATTGCAAATGCACAAAAGAGCGGCCGAATATACACTTAGACTTTTGGGAAAAAATGCCAATTTTAAATTCCGTTTTTAAAATTCCGGATAAGCGGAAACTATTGCATACATAAAGCATGAGTTTATGAACGATCACCGATCGTTACCGGAACTCACTCGTGCCGTTCTGCCTTGGAGCTGATTCTTGAGCCCCGCCCGCTGCTGTATAGTGGCTGCAGTAGGAGAGGCAAATTAGCGATGCCGATGCTTGGAATGGCTATTTCTTGCTCATTAGTCATCATCAGCCCGTCATACCCAACGTCAGCTGGTGCCTCACCCGAACGCGTGGCCTGTTGATCGATGGCCCACCACCCTAACCATAGAGGCACGTGCTCCTTGTCTTGCCGGTTTAGGTCGAGAATATAGAGGTTTATTGATGAGCGCTCACCGATGGCATGTTTCCAATTTAACGTAGGTCGTTCTATGCACCCATCACCACAGTATCTTGTACATATTATGCTTACAGCTCAAATTTTCGGCATAGTAAAAGAAAATACTTGTGAAAAAGCTTATAAGTGCGTTTTGTGGCAAAACACAAAAGCATTTTTAAAGCTGAATTTATTCCTTGTTTCTTGAAAACAATGTGATTCCTTACACGCGCCTTCACGTGATTTTCATTGAATTAAGATTATATTGTACGGTTACAGAAGGGATTTATTTGAAACTTCTTTGATATCTAGCGAACTCCGATTTCGCTGAAATCCTGCCTGTTTCTCTTCAATATATAAGATTGAAAATGCAGGCTTTTTGAGCATTCAAATCCACTCAAAATAACAAGATCAAATGTGCGCCAAAGAACTCACCCAAATTTAAATTACTCATTGCACGAGTTAGGTCATCTATTATACACCGTTAACCGTTCCATCCTACTTGCCGTACAACATCCTTTCTGATCGATTACGGTAAATAAGCCCGAAACGGCCCCATTTAACCTTCCGCTGCCTTTGCCTGCGACCATGCTAAATTACTGATTTCATGCACAGACCTGTGCAACCGTGTTAGGCTGCCTTTTGTCGGAGCCTTAGGGCCGTTTTAGTACTTGGCAGGAGAGTACTTCTGTCGTCTAGCGTCCCTCCCATATGATTTATTTATCCTACCTCTCAGCTGTTTTGACAAGCCCCCACTGAACTCTATGCTTACACGGTTGCTACTTGACTTGGCGTAGGCCTCTATATTACCTTTGACAGCACATGTACTAAATTAATTGCCTCGAAGTACAGCGGTTCACTGGACGTCTGCCTATCTACTCCGACATCGATACATTTGAAAGTACAGTAGATGTGCTACCTGAAGTTCCGAAATGTCTCTTTTATTTAAAATTTTTGAAAACTTAAGTAGCGTCATAATATTTATTATCCTACAGCCTGATCCCCAGGTATGTAGGTTACGTGACCAACAAGCAGTCTGCCGCTCCACGAAGAATAATTATAACCAATCAGGTGGTCGGAGTTGCAAAAAGTGATGCTTACCAGGTTACATTAGTTTGTGGTGCCCATACACGATAAAGGCTTTTTTTCCCAAGCTTCTTTCTTTATAAGACTGCAATACTTTTAGTTTAAAAAAGCAGTACCTTAGGTAGTTTTTGAGCCTTTCAGATTCGCATGCGTGTGTTCGATTACATTGTATATGGAGCGCGCAACTTATTTAATTACGTGGTCTGTGACTAGATGTTCGTCCGCGGTAATGTGTAATAACTTATTTAAATTGCAATACGAGGAACCGCATACTAGTCAGCTTCTAAACTCCTTTGTGACCATCTTTGACAATGGACTTGAGTGAGAATTTGAAACGTCAGAATAATAAACGTCTTGTTTCAGGGATCGCACCGTCTCGTCCCGAACTGCTTCTTGGAATTAACCTGTTCGCTTCTATCAACATAGCCTCAATTTTTCAACTAGTACAAAGTTCCAGCAACTAATCCTACCATGGCTTGGTATTTGGTCGCCCGATACCTTCCTACCCAACAGTTAATGCTGTGTGATTTAAGCCAGAGCTGCCTTAATCGTCCTACGGAATGTGTTTATTTGAAGGGTTACAGGCAGAGACCTTGATGTGACCCTATGGATGCGCAGTAATTCCGCATATTTACCCTCCGTATCAAACTGCGAACCGTTGGAATGTGTTCGAGTCATAGCACAACACTGGAGTGGAATTACTGTTGTGAAAGTCTTTATTAAAAAATTATGCCGCTCAGGTATATTTTAAGCAGAAATATGGCATCGGCCGCCAAAATCGCACTTGGTAACGAGTTCCATTCTAGGACTATCCGTTGGCAGAAGAGAAGTGTTATGTGGAGCAATCGCGTACGCTAGAGTTGTACTTTTTAGGAATGATGTGCAAGCGAGCTTCTGTTATGACCTGTCCTGATACTTTGAATTCGCATGAAACGTATGCTTGATCGACGGTTGTCCCAACTTCAACACGGGGGAGAAAGAGAACATGATATGCCAAGATAAAGTGTATTCAAGAAACGGCAAGTACGTCTCACCGCAAAGCTGGGTGTATTTATAGCATCCCGCTCAGATTGGCTGTATTCTGTTCAATCCACTTCAAGAGAACGTTCTAGAAGGGCCGAGCGACTTCTCACGTACAGGAAACGAATCAGATCTGAGGAGGGCACTGTGGCCACAGCCAATGCGGCACGTTGTCAGGAGCACGTGCAGCGTGGGCGATGCGCGTACGTGCTTTTCTGCGAGGCTGACTCATCGTTGAAATGTAGACATTACCCACAGTTTCACTTGAAAATTCGAAGAAGTCCTCTGATTAGAGCAAACTACCATGATTTCGGATAATCCGAAATATCCAGCACCGAATAAATCTAGCGCTTTCAACCTAACCTGGTGCAAAAAATTCCTAAAATCATCGACCATCTTCGTTGCCCTGCGTTGCGCCTGTTCGAGGAACTCAATATCCTTCCTTATTCATTATGTTCAGGATGGCATTCCGTAATCCAAATGGGGTCTTGCGAAGATGCAGGGGATCCTTCCAGTGTGTTCAGGAGGAATTATTTGAAACACACATCCTCTCGATTTTAACTGAAGAAAAGAGGCCTTCAATATTCTTTTCGCTTATCAAACACGCTCTCAACACTGGTTTGGTGGAGCCTACCGCGACAGGCTTCAGTTTGGTTCGCATTTTGGTCCATTCCAAAGTCCACCTGCATCACTATAAAACGGAACCTATCAATAAACCGTTCGCCTTCACATCTGAAACTGCCAACGCCCTCACCCCACCAACCTGCTTGCTGTTTTCTTGAGGTAGGCTGTCAGTTTAGAGCAGCAATGGTAGATCCTGGGGCGCCGGACAGATCCTATTGACCGGGCCACACAATTTTTGGGTAACACAACTTCGTACATACATACACGGCAGGTCCACCGCGTGCATCACATCGAAGTAGGCCCAGTGACGGTGAATTGCGCCTGAGTTAGATTATAGTGGTAGTAACCTTGCGCTGCATCTACCGCACTCTCTCCTCTACCTGATCCTGCAAGTGGGAGAATGGGCAGGTTGTTGGGGTGGCCCGAGCCGCCCCTAGGTGTGCCACTACACCTGGCTCGGATCCCACAGAATGGGAGTACCATGGAGGCCACATTAGGAAAGGGCTATATCAAGCTGACTATTAGTCCGCCAGTCGGCCACTTCACACAAACACACAGTGAGCTGATTGCGTGATCCAAGTTATCCCGTCCACGTTATCCATGCCACGGCTTTTAGCGCACCGTGATAGCCTTAAGCGCATCGGATTGTCTATATTGAGAAAAATGTGCTGAGCCGTCTGCCTTATTCTCTATTCCTGTTCGCAGCGCTCTCCGAGCGTGGAAAAGGTGCGGTGGCTAACACACCTAATGATCTCGTCTGCGCCTGCCACATACATGACCTGGCCTCCAAATACAAATATTAGAATTTCATGCAAAGGAGTTGAACGGATCGGATCTCACATTTGTGAGAGTGCTGTGGAGGTCACGTTCAGTAGGGACCACTGCAGGCTGACTCTCTGTCCACCAATCGACCACTTTACACAGTCAAACACTGGGCTGACTGCCAGGTCTGAGTTAAATTGTCAATTTACAGCCTTCCAAGCCACTGCGTTTAGCTCACCGTATTTGTTTCAGACTCATATCCTTCCTGTAGCAGAGGTGCCGCATGGAGAAGGAGCCAAAGCACTCCCCACTTACGTGCAATGTATCGCTTTGGGGCCTGCGTTGTGTGATTTTGGGCGTGATCGTGTGCGATGTGGGTGCTAGTGAGGAGATCAGTGTTGGTGTGGTTTAGCCAGCGATGTTATCACGCAGGTTTTTATGGAGACACATAGGGCTGAAGAGACCTATGCGTTAAGTGAATGTGCGTGGGCACTGCGGACAGTAGAGGCGGATGCGGCGAGTCCATGAGGTCTTCTCGGCTAATAGGATGTGTACATCCGCATCGGGGTCGGCAAACCAGTCCTGACGTCTACGAATTGCGCGTCCCAGCACACTCACGCACACACGCGCACAGTGGCCGTCCTCAGATCTTGCGTCAGATGAACTGTTGTGTTTTTTTTGTAACTGCGCCCCTACACATGCCCCCGCCGCGCTGGGCGCTGATTTGTGTCTGCGGGTCTCCGTCTTTCTTGTTCTCTCATCATCGGCATAAATCCGCTCGCATGCCGCGAGAATGACGTGAGTAGCGCGCTGTTGCGTGTGTTCATGTGTGCGACCGCACACAGTGTGCATAATTCAGAGATCCACGCACAGTGTGTCGTGTGAGCACTCATCTGTCAGCGCCGACAAACAGGCCCGACCGTTCGCCTCACTGCGGCCAAAGTTCTCTTTACTGCCGCCGCCTTCACTGTTGAACGGTAAAGAGGGTGGCACAGGGCTTCTTGGCGCAAACAGGGATTGCCAAGGTGCGCCAGCTCACCCTCTGCGGATGGACTCGCAAGTACCGTATGCGACCGAAAATTTCGTAATTTGAGTGATCCGAACTACAACCTGACCCAGATCAGGAAGACCTAGCTGGAGAAGCAAATGCATTTTACATAAAAGACTCAAAATTCATATTAGAAACGAGCTGTGCAATATGAGAGCCATTGTTAGCAATTACTTCTTCGCTTCCGGTCTGAAGGTGGCGCACGTGTTCCTGATGTACTCCGGTAACATCTTGTTCCACTCTCTGGCAGTGGAGACCTTCAGGGCTTCAATGTTGATGTCAGGCTTGTTGCAGGCCTTCCCTTTCTTGAGAAAGCTTAAGCTTCTCTTACTTCTTTCCTGTCTTTTCTCTTTCGCAGCCTCAGTAACGAGGTGCTTCATTGCATTATAGTCCCCTTGACTTAGCGTTCAGGTCCTTTTTCATGACATTCCTGTCCGTGTGCTCTGACACCTCAAGCTCCAGATTATCTTCCTCCTGCTCCGGACTGAATTGCAATGAACACGATCCCGGATGGCCCTTATAAGACGAAGGATTCGAATATTTTGATTTTCCACGACCAGGCTTCCTTTCGAACTCCTTATAACGGTCGATAGTGGTGTAAACTGCATTCGTTTATGACCTAAACCGGCAATACAATGAACCCGTGGCTCAATGGTTAGCGCGTTAGACTTCTGCTCAACGGGTTGCAGGTTCGATCCTCGGACGTTGCACCACCCGTGTTTGGGTATGACTGGCTGACGACGGCTAATAAGTCAGAAATAACCATTCAAGTCTCCCTTGTCTTGGCCGGCAATATTTACTAGTCGAATGGTGTAAACTGTTGGCCGGACCATTTTAAACTTAGAAAAAATCGTTATTGTATTTTTGCCACAAACAAATATTTTCAAAAAGTAGCGGCAAATGTATTACGAAATTTACGGTCGGATACAGAGCCTACAGGAGAGGATAAGTACTTGCCTACCGCTTTAGGTCGTGTACTGTGGCATTTGGGCAGCGTTCGCCTTCCGTCAGGGCCATTAACCCTCAACTCGTACGAATCTTTGTACGCCGAGCGTCCAGAAACCGGGTTAAACCACTACAGACCAGACAGTGCTATCGTAGGGCGGGTTCGTTTCCTGTAGATCCTAGATTAGGAGATGGGCGTCTCCATGGACCCTCCTTTCCCTCACGGCTTACCAGGATTGAGCGAGACAGTGGTTAGTATCGTATTTGTTGGTGGCTAACGTCTGCTATGCCGCACCATACCGCAATAACTAGTGACATTTTTATGGCCGGGTACCAGGTTTGCCACATGTCTAACTTGCCAACAGTTGGGAGATCAGCCATCAAGCTCGGCAGTAAACAGTCATCTTTGGCATGATTTATTAGTGCATACAGTTTGCCCCACGTGCAAGAACATCTTAGGACAAGAAAAACCAAATCATAGAGCAGAAAGGAAAGCTATCGACCTGTTTGAAAAGATCGGCGGCCTGCGTGCCATTCGAACTCATAATAGCAACAGCAAGGAATTCAGTACAGTCAATGTTCCAACCACTTAAGCTACGAGGCCCCAACCGATGACCTTCATTTTTTATATTTGCTTTGAAATTACCCCACCGATCTACAGCTCTCCGTATAAAATCCACAAATTCTGGCCCAGTAGGCTGACTATCTAGGCGTTTTTATCTGAGGAATAATCTAAAATCCATTAAATTACCAGGCTTACCTAATTAACAGATGAATTTGACCGACTAGAATAATTGCTCTGATCCGATTGGCTGTACTCAGGCCTTGTCATTACGGTATTTGGTTTGAATTTCGCCGTAGCCGCCGAGTTCTTTTTTCCAAATGTTGAATATATAGCCTGCCGAACGTTTCACCTTGTTTTTGGGTTAACCTGCACACCGGAGGCAGCATGGTTCTTTAATGCTTATTTCATAACTAGTCTCCTCTGTAGTCCGTTTCAGCATCGTGCATGCGCCATGCGGTCAAACCGCCAGCCAAGAACAGTAGCTTTGCGTACTATGCGGGCGGACATGTAGCATAGAGCACCCGTAGTATTTGCATCTGTTTGCAGCATCGCATAATCCGCTTTTGAAAACTATCTGATAAGAACGTAAAAGACTATTAAAAAACATAAACCAACAGCTTCTTCCGCAAATCTGCTGCTGTCGACTAATCTATCATAGTCAGTCGCCAGACGAAAAACTAACGAAGGAGCAATAAACAGTCGGGATATGCGTGACCCAGAGTGGGGCAAAATATGTTTTTGTTTTGTCTGCCCCGGAAGTAAAAGAAACACCGTTTTTAGGGCGAAAAATTACGTTTACAGTGCTTTTCGACTCCAAACAATGACCATAGCATTGCCTGGAAAACTGTCGATTTCGAATTAGCACAAAGGTCCGCTGGCTCCTGCATTTCCGGCAAACGCCACTGATCCTACTTTTTCTGTACTTTGTGATTCGTGGCATGTTTAATGCATATTTTACGGTGACTTCGCTCTGAAACATGGCAATACGCCTTACAATTCAGGCGCTAAGTTCCTCCTGCATTGCCAGCTTCCTGATTGGTTGAAAAACCCCACTTGACCTTCAAGTTGTGACCTTGCCTGCTCCTTACCTCTTGTTCTCCAGGGGGTATTCTGAGTTTATACTCTAGTCTTCAGAAAGATAGCCACACTCATAGAAACACAAAGGAGTGGCATTATTTGTGACTTGGCATTTTTGATTAGTCACGATAATTACTATTTGTCTGTCGAGAAGTTATGATTTATTTTGATTAATGGTTGTATGCCAGCAGTGTCTGCTGCCCCACTCGGAAGGATGCACAACTACGAAAATCCGATCTTCGCTCTTTACCTAAAGTTCAGACTTGTATACAGTATAACCAAGTTAACCCGAATTTTGCGGACTTCAATTATATTTTTTTAACGGAAAAATAGAAAGTTTCCGCGGGATTCTTACTTGTGCAGAAGGGGGCAAGAATCAAGTATAGCAAACTTTCCGACCACCACCACCACCTTAGATATGAGGCCCGATTAAGCGCCTTAAGTTTATTTTCATTTGGGTTAATCTGCCCCTCCAAATCTTCCAAAATCATCTATTTATTAAGTGATCCTGGCAGTTATCCGGGGATTCTAAATTGCTTGTTTGCTTCGGCAGTCAACTTACACTATCAGATTTGGTGGATACCACACGTTGCCACATTTTTGAGTCATATAACTAAACTCACGACTTCCGATTTGGTTCCCGGGGCTCCTGTGATTAGAGCGCTGGTTGTACACCAGCACTGCACAAACTGTCGTGGGTTCAACATCCACCGAGACCGACAAGTTTTCACAGTTGGAACAGATAAATGGCGCAAATGGGCCAAAAATTATATTTTAAAACTTGATTTTGATGGAATCCAGATTGATAGTTAGGAAAAGCCTGATCGAGCCGGTGACCACACACCCGACAGTGGTTAGGAACTCAAGTTGTCGCCGCAAGGAAAGTCCGTACGCGTGGCCGACTCGCTGCTTTCCCCATCCTCCTATTTCTGATCTAACACTGAATGGCAGGTCGACAGTTTCTGCGGTGAGGTCAATTGGGCGGCCGCAGCGCAAATGTAAACAAAATCGAAGTGGTCTGCTGCGTGGGAGGTGATTTTTGGGAAATTAGAAGCCGGGTCAGCACAAAACCGCGTACAGACATCAAGAACCCAAAAGGCAGCAGGGACCCTATTCAGGTGTGTTCTAAATAGAAGTTGCGGCAAACGCAACGCCCGAGTAAGATAACAAAGGGGCCCACATTCGTAGCTGGGTCTAGCAGCCATAAAGCGATTACCCTTCCTGACATCCAAACCGTCCCCCTCCCTACCACAAGTAGCACCACCACGACCACCGCCACCACGACCACCACCACCACCACAGTTGTTGCATATGCTGTCCTTTTTCCGCACAATGTGTTCGTGTACTTGGAGTCTGCTGCTCAACAACTTTGCGGGTCCAATCTTCTCAAAGGGAAATTGTGCAACCGTTATTTGTATAAGATTTGTACTAGCCTACCATGAAACGTGCTTTCAACTTTATCTGCGTAGCCCGACGTAGAACGTTGGCAATGCGCTGGAGTACGAAAGTTTAATCGCATTATTTTTGTATTCAGTTGACTGTCGTCATATAGAGCTCATAACTTGGTGCAGAGGATATGAACTTCGTATAAATGGCATTGATAAACATACAGATACGGTACAGGCATTTCTCGGTCATCTAAAAGCCCGTACTTACCAACTTGTTTCAAATCAAAAGATTTCGCTTCTTTGCGTCGAAACTGCATTAGACGCATTTCACCATAAATACTTAAATTAAATGGTATTTTTCTGCACGCATTCTATCAAAGATGTTTGCTGTAAAATAGTATCGAAAATAATTTGAAAAATCATTAGTCATTTTCAGCGCGTTTGATTTTTCTTGTTTGCCTGAAGGACGTGCATTTCGATGCCGAAATCCTGGTTCGTCTAAAATAGCTTGCCTTTCGCCTAATGCTTTTGAAACTCCGCACCTGCTGAATAGCATTACCCCAAAAAGTCAAGGGAGACTTAATATACATTTCTGGCTTATTAGCCGTCATCAGCCAGCCACACCAACCCCTGGGGCTCGAACATGTGACCTGTTGGTTGGGCGTCAAATACCCTAATCATTTGAGCTGTGGGCTCGTTTTCCTATCTGTTGAGATCGGCTATATTGGCACCAACCGATCGCGTTACAGGACGTACTCTTTCCACCGAGCCCCAATGACGAGGGCGTACCCTAACACTACCGCTGAACGCGCCCTCTCAACCATAGTAGACACCTATTTTAAAGTTGCGAAAATTCCAATTAAAAGATTTGGCGAGCATACGCGCTGCTTTCGATAGCTTCTCTTCATGCCAGTACAGTTATAGAGAACGTTGGAGCGTAGCAGAAATTTAAAACATGACATCGATAATGTTCGTCTGTTTGTGTGTGTGTTATGTGAGAGGTGTGCATAGGGGAAGGATGGTAAGAAACAGTGTGTTAGGTGGCAGTGAGCGCTTGGAAGAGACGTTCTAGGAGAAGGGGGAGGACAGAGATGGCGCGGGGGATGCATGCAGTTAAGCGGCCGTTGGCCAAGCTAAGCGCGGAGCTTGTACGAGGTTCTTTTGTGCGCACAAGACCGGCTTCTTCAACCTAATAACAGTCGCTTCTGCTGCTGCTATTAGACGTTGACCCAGTGGCTTGGGGTAGTGGGGTGTGACCTTATAAATTTCACTGAAAGCTTCGCTGGGGTCCACACTATGCCCGGAGCCAACAATATGTGCAAGGATGGTGCTGTTTATGCTCTTGACTTCCTATTTTCTCTGCCATGCTGGGAGGTGTGCTCTTATTCTTTTGGATAGGCGCCGACTCGTTTGACCACTATAACCTGCTCCACAGGAGCAAGTAAATGAGTAAATGCACATGGAGGTGGTCTGAACCGGCAACCTATCCTCACCTTCGCCTCGTAAAAGCGGGTTCGTTGAGAACACTATCTGAAGTCTCGCTGGTGGGAACGTTTGTGTAACGTCTTGGCTTAGGCGTATTTTCAGGACTTCCCTAGCCGCATCCCTTTGAAAGGGCACTTTGAGGAATAGAGTTTTCTTTTCCACAGTAAGCATGGCAGGTTTCACTGGACTTGCGAATATATGCTTTGTAATAAACTGGCCAGGGTACCCGTTCTCTTGAAGTAGTTTTTGGATCTTCCCAAGCTCCTCCTCAATACCATCTGCCGAGAAAATTTGTCTAGCCCTTTGCGCCAAGCAACGGACTGGATTACGTTTCTGTTGGAGAGGTACGAAACTTCCAAAGCTCGTATATAGCCCAGACCAGGTTTTCTTTCGATAAACGCTCCTTCGAACGCTACCGTCAGGTCTTCTGCTTGGGAGGACGTCTAAGAAAGGGAGTGAACCTGCTCTTTCGATCGCCATCGTGAATTCGATCGACGGATGTGCTTGGCTCACAGTATTTAAGAGTGCGTCTACACTTGTTTCTTCTGTGGCAATGACAAAGATGTCGTCAAAGTATCAGCCGTAGAGTCTTAGCTTATTGATCTGCTCGCTTAGGTGAACATTCTCCAGCTTGCCCATAAAGACATCGGCTAAGAGAGGTCCAAGGGGCGAGCCCATAGCAACGGCGTCTTCTTGTCTGTATAGCAGGTTGTCAAAAAGGAACTGATCATTTAATGTGCATCTACGTAATAATTCTTTTGGTGCATTGTCGGTATTCCTGTTTCTTGCTCACTGCTCAATAGGAATTCACAGAGGTAATCGACTGTCTCAGTGACAGGGAAGCTTGTAAAAAGTGATGAGACATCCAAAGACAGCATCCTCGTGTCTTTTAAGTTAAGATCCTTGACGTATTCAATAAATTCGAAAGAATCTCGGTAGCTACGTGGCGCTAGCTGACGTTAAGGATTTAGTTTATCTGCTATCCACTTTGCTATCGCATGATAAGGAGATTTTCGCATGTGCAAAATCGGACGAAGTGGCAAGCCTTCCTGGTGGATCTTCGGTAGAACATACAGTCGAGGGATATGTATGCCTACTAGTCTGAGGTCACAGTCACTTAGAAAACCATCTGCTTGGAGTCTTCTTAAACAGTCATTCAATTGTGCCTCTACATCATCGGTGCAATCCTTTTCTTTATGTACTTCCCTAAATTTCTTTTGGTCGGATAGTATGGAGTGCATCTTCGTTACAGTCTGATCTGTTCATTATAACGATGCCTGTTCCTTTATCCGGTCTTGTTATCAGGATGTCTTGGTTTGCTTGAAGCTGTTTCAACTTCTCTACGTGTGCTTTTGTTAGCAATCCTTGATAACTAGAATTCACCAGCGTGGATCTAAAGTTGTTGAGCGCTCTCTGCGGATACGGGCTATAGGTCGTAAGTTTGGTTCCAGAGATTCTCGACTTGGGTTTCTTACTCTAATTGACTAAGCTTTCGACGAGGCAAGCAGAATTTTGGACCTAATGATAATGCTTCGAGCGACCTTTTATCGAGTGACATAGAGGAATGGTTGTGGAAGAACCGATTGGGATCTTTTGAAAAACGTGATTGTGTCTTTTTTTCGTGCACCCTTTGAAGAAGGAACGATCTTTTTGCGTCTCCACGTTTTCTGTACTTGGAACACTTTCGATTCAGGTCGTTGTTAGACGTTGGATAAATATACAAAAGGCAATTAACATTTGAAACCTGCTTACAGGATCGATACTTTTTCTGCGTTTCCATCAGCATGTGACCGTTGATATGCCATCTCATGAAATGTTGAGCGAAATTCTCATGTATTTTTTTGTTTCGAAAATACTACTGAAGGAGGGTTCTCATATTACTTATCATGTAGCCTAATCCCAAGAAATCTCAATCACTTAAGGATGCCGGCTTTTCAACGGGGTTATTTCCGACTGCCGGAAAAACCTGCACTCCGTCCATAAATTACTTCCTACATCGTATACAGGTCTCTAAATTCAAACATATTTTATAGAAAAGATGCAAGACAATATTATTTCTGCACCCATTTGGTAATAAATCACGTGTTTTTGAAGTTCTCTAGTTGAGGCAAAGACATCTCTCGTTTTTTCACCGCAGTTGCGTCATATGCATCTGTTTCTTTCCGTCATCTGGTTGGTTTTCCCTGCATTTCTTTCCGTGGGTTTCCGAAAATTCTGTCTGTTATGCCGCTGTGGGCAGCACGGCTGCTAGGGCAGAAGTTTGGTGCCATGTCGTGCTTTGTCTAGATCTTGCGGGCCGAACAGATGTCCTATCCCCTCTGAGGTCGACCTGTGCACAGTATCCTATCATTGCGATGTACTAATGAGGCGCGTGCCTGAGCTCTCAGGATCTGTTAAAATTTATTTCTGACAGGCACGAGTGCAGACCTGACAAATTTGTTGTCCAGGACGGATATGTAAGGTAGACTCCCAGATAAACAAATATCACTCACTCTGTAATAAACAAGAATTGTATGTTACAGGACTCATTTTACGATTTCCTTGACCTTGAGCCTTGCTAATTCATTGCCGATGAAGGCCAACGTACGGTCAAGGTCACACTTAAGTTTTGGGAGTGAAGCGGCTGAACTCTACGCCCGCACGCCAACCCCGCCCCTTCAAATGAGACGCACGCCCCGAAATTAACCAAAAAAAGTAAAATTTACACTTTGTAAAAATAAGACACCAAGACAGGGCCTAGACGTGCCAAAATGGCTCGGTTAGTATCCATCCCCTGACGGTTTGACAATCTTCATGAATTTGAAGCATTTTCTCCCGGGTATGAATTTAAAGCAGGCGTAAACAGCAAAATTTATTGGTACCAAGAAATTTCGCGACGGCTTATCAACTGCAACAAAAGTAACGAATGAAAATGGACAGCAGTTTGAATTAACAGAAAATCAATACATAACAGCAAGGTCCAATGGACAACGTAAATAACTTCAAAAAAGAAAATGTGAGGGAGAAGCTTATACAACTAGAACCATGAAGCATCTAGGGTGAAAATCACCAGTACAATTGTTGATTGATCACGTGGTCAAGTTGCTTACAGAGATTGGGTTTCTCCCTCCGTATGTACGCTGCTTCCAAGTAGCGCAATGTCCGAGTTATTCGTGCCCGAACAGTGGTCACTATGTAGACCTCAAAACAGCTTTCCGAGTACTTGTTCGGGCACGAACAACTCAGACATTGCGCTACTTGGAAGCAGCGTACATACGGAGGGAGAAACCCAATCTCTGTAAGCAACTTGACCACGTGATCAATCAACAATTGTACTGGTGATTTTCACCCTAGATGCTTCATGGTTCTAGTTGTATAAGCTTCTCCCTCACATTTTCTTTTTTGAAGTTATTTACGTTGTCCATTGGACCTTGCTGTTATGTATTGATTTTCTGTTAATTCAAACTGCTGTCCATTTTCATTCGTTACTTGTGTTATGCAAAGACGGGTTGTAGTTGATAAGCCGTCGCGAAATTTCTTGGTACCAATAAATCCTGCTGTTTACGCCTGCTTTAAATTCATCTTCCTGAAGTTAGTTTACTTTAAAACAACAGTATTATGCACGCATACGTGAAAACCGCTATTTTCTTCTCGCCCACCTGCCCCATAGGACTATTCGGAACGCACCTCTCGGAAGTTTTTATTCACACTTCTCCCTCTACGCACTTTCTTCCGCGGGTTGTCTTTGAGGCTGCTGAGTTCATCCGCAAATACGGCATTACCGCCGATGGAATTTTCAGGTACTTCCAACATGGACTGGTGTTTCTATTTTATACACTCTTTATTTGCGCTTTCGGTATTCTATAACACCACCACCACCACCACCACCACCACCACCACCACCACCACCACCACCACCACCACCACCACCACCACCACCACCACCACCACCACCACCACCACCACCACCACCACCAGTTTTAGTTGGTGGGCGGAGGCGCTTTCGTCTGGCGTCCGCCGCAAAATACTGGTCACTATGTGATCGGCCCTCCTGTACGAGGATCAGAACAGGTCGCGGGTTCGAGTCTTGGGTGGTGCACCACCTGGGCTTGGGTATGGCTGGCTGATGACTGCTAATGAGCCAGAAATGGCCACTCCATTCATCCTTATCTTTGTCGGAATCTTTCAACTGTCCTCGCAATAGTTCGATCGTCATACGCGATTGATTCCAGCACTTTTCCGGGAAGACTCATTGCTTATTTGCGCATGACTTTGAGGTAGACTCACAATGTTCAACCCAAATTTATTCTAGTGACACAACCGAGCCTAAATGACTACTTAACGGATACGATAACCGACAAAATAAAATGACCCGTCTACCCTGTACAGCGCACGGTCTGGTCGCTGTTTCCACACACATGTCACCTATGATTAAACTGGCCCTTGGTTTCGCATGAGCTAGTGTTATAAAGGAGCGAATGCAGCCTGGCCCTAGTTTCAAGGAAAAACCTAGCTTTTTCTTCAGTTTGTGGGCAACAGTCGTAATATTTCCAAAAGTAGCGACTGTCTTGGGGATGATGCCTGACTCTCTCACCCCTCTGCAATATAACGGTGGCTTCTCCGAGCTTGTTCAGCTCTGGAATGAAGTATGCGGGGCAGTGTGCGCCCTGACTTGAGCCTTCGTCTAGTGCTTAGAAGGCTGACGATCTAGTCAGCCCTTTCAGGGCGAAAACTCGGGCTGCAGTGGTCCTTGGGGCACTCTAGCTCAGTTAGGATCCGATCCACCTACCTTCCTCCGATGAGGGCACCGCATGATCTGCTGCAGCCATCATAATACTATATGGAAATCCTGGTAGCATTACCCCTGTTATACAGTTGGACCTGACTTGGTTACAAGAAAGGAAGCATTTTTCAGAGTCCGTCCTTTGTTTCTCTTACTATTTCATAGGCAAGCATGCTCCATGTCTCACATGATAAGTACCTTTTCAGCACTCAGCTTACCGTAAATACAGAACACCTAGACACCTGAGAGACGATGGAGTCGTCATTAGGGCTCCAATTCCTCCCCATGCGATTTACAGTATACGAACAGCAGTTTTTAAATTTTGCAGTTATTACTTTGCCGACAGAATCAAACAGTCGAGCTCTAGGATGTCTGTGCTTCGTGCACCTCTTTTATCCCTTTTTGCGACTGTCTCTGATGCTGGGTTTCAGTGACACTCCGAAATACCAGGCCAATACATTTCCTTTTCAAGCTATCGCTTGAAAAGCTTGATATCGTCGATAGTTCGAGCTCCGATTTCTGACTAAAAATTTCAGCATAACACACGAGTCACGTGACAGTGCTGACCAAGACTTTCGCCATCATAGGTTGCACATAAAATGCATGCTAGTTGTCCGTGGGACCTCTCTCGAACACCGATATCAGACTATGGAATGCTGGTCGTTTTGTAGGGCAGAGGCAACAGCAATTTCAATTTCCACAGTCTGGGCGCAGTTTCAAAATCCGCGTCGTCCCTGACCGTTCTACTTGTTATAATCCATCAGCAAGGCTGATCTGGGACACTGTGGAATTTCTAACCTCCTGGACCACGGCAATTTTCTGCTCTCCTCTGTGACGACGCTACGCCAGACCCCAGAATCCGTTATGCAAATCGTATTACCTGCACTGCAACATCCACCGAGGTGCCAACCGGTGTGGGTATACTAATCACTGCAGCGTGCTCAACAAAGTGCTCTGAAGCGGGTGCATCACTAAGTCGGTGTGCGCACTCATTATCAGCGTCATTCCCATGCTAATTTGCTGGTCTTTCTGTTCGCTCCTGCTCCTGTAAACAGTAGGCCACCTAATTACAATTCGCATCCGCCCTGAAGTTTGACGTAAAACACTAACTGGATCATCTGGTGATGTTTCGGTCACGGAAATGCGTATATCCTCAACTACAGCTCTGCAGGCGATGTATTTACTCTAGGATGCGTGCGACCTGATGGGCATTCGATTATTCAAACATGTTTAACAGAAAGAGTTTTTTGTCATATGCGAGCTTCACCACCATCTACCCCCTCCCTCAATAAATTTAGCTGATGCATTATTTGTAGGTTTTCGTAATTAGACTGATCCAGTTATTCGATGGCCTCAATTGTGAAAAACTCGGCAACCTCGGTGGGATTCGAACCCCCGACAGCGTGAGTAAGGCCTGAGTACAGCGAACGTTCGCACACTTGTGTTTACTGAATTATCTAAATCTGCCTGGTAGTCAGCTGGTGGATTCGAGATTGATTGCTTAGGAAATCCCGTTTGGACAGTCAGCTTCGGCATCTTGAGTCGTTTGATTCCATAAGTTGCGGTATGATTGGCAGGTAATTTGACCAAAATGTGATTAAACTCAAGGTTCCTGGTGGGGCCTCGTAGCTCAGGTGGTTAGATTGTTAGTTGGACTCAATCCTTGATCTTCTGTCGCAGGTTCGAATTCCCTTCAAACTATCAATCTGTTCACAATTGGATTTGTCAAACTCCAAATAAACCATAGTGTGGGTTGCCTTACGAATCTACTGTCTGGTCAATCTCTTCCCGAGACGTTATCACTGCTGGAAAAACGGCGGGCAACAATAAATCGCCCAGAGGATGACTCTTTCCATACGGGCTTGATCGTTGATCTGCTAATGAAACTGCTAAATAAGGTAGTGAACTGTTTCCGATGTTTGAGCATGTCAAAAGGCCCGGCTTCTGGCCACAAAATCGCAGCCGTGCTTATTCGCTATCCTTTGTTTTTAACGCAAATTCCCGGCATTGCTTTGAGGGGGGGCAGGACAAATGCCAGTAAAAGTAATCGTTTTTGGGCCGCTAAACTCAGCGATTGATGCGATCAGCTTTCATATCTTACCCGAGTCTGCATTTGCCCCAACGCATGTTTAGAACACACCTGCATGGGTCGCTCCTGGTTTCTAGTTAAATTTTTGTCTGCATGTAGTTTCGTCCTCAACGAACTTCCAATTTTCCGAAACACCTCTCCCACGCTCCCGGCCATTTAGATTTTATGGAAATTGGCGCTGTGAGTGCCTTGACCGCACTGCCGAAACCGTCGACTTTTCATTATGCGGTAGATCATAAGGAAGTGGGCTGGATAGGGACGCCAGAGGGGTTGGCTACGCTTCCCGACTTTCTTTGCGGAGCATGCAACCCTGCGACTACGTTTGTTTCTGCACTCGGTCTGTTGGATTGCATGGTTGCAGGTTCAATCAAAGCCTCTCCTTCCACCCGCAGACCCTAGTTCCTACTGCCCGCGGACTTACCCGTTCTCCAACCTAAGCAAACAAGAAAAGTGAAAAATCTGACCTCGTTGAGCACGCGCACCCCCATGTTCGGTATTTGTTATGGGACCGCATCCCAGACTAATAACGCCTGCAACATCCTGATTTGGCCCCCGTATTGGTCCAAAACATCTACCACGCGGCCCGTTTCGGGGGCAAAAAGAGAGATGTAAGCAACCCTCGGTATTTCCAGCCGGTCACCCATGCAAGTACTAACCGGGCCCAACGTAGCTTAACTTCGGTGATCGGACGAGATACGGAGCTTTCTAAGTGGTATGGTCGCTGACTGGTGCATGGTAAAGGGATAATACAGTAACGACTGCGTCCTCATGCTACATCAGTGTCATGGTTTGGACGAATACCGGCTGACCAGACAAATCAATCCTTATGGGGATCTTTTGGAGCGATGGGGAGGACGGACAGGCAGGCTCACAGGTGGCTGACTTTTACCGTTATCCTTTTGCAGGCTCGCTGATTTGAGATGAGAGTCACCACCCCAAAAAGCCTGACTTATTTGGCGGCTCCAGCTGGCGTGTGGCACATGTAAACGTTTTTTTAGCTCTATCAGGCAGTTTGTCCGAAACCGCCTCCTGTTGTCCATATCGTCGTTTTTGGTGGTTGACTTATTATTAAGAAGACGAAGAAGCGATCACTGGAACATGCTGAACCAAAAAGCAATCATCGCATCAACTACGACCCCCCCCCAGCGATGAACACGAGGACTGCCAAAGATAGTAAGCCTGTGGTGGTCTGGCAACCACGCCCTATAAATACTGCATAAATTGTGCCCCAATTATCCGTTTCTGCAACTGTCTATGATGATGGGTTCGAAAGAGAATCTGAAACGTTAGACCAATAAACACCATGTTCCACTGATCGCCGCTTCTTCTGATCTGCTTCCTGAAACTTGGCCATTCGCCTCTATCAGCGATCGAACTATTGTTACGTTAAGTTGTATACACATACTGCCCCTTCCAATCAGGGCGAGTTAGGCCGGCCTTTGATGATCCTACCTCTATTGGGTGTCGCTTGCCTCCAAGGAAATTTTCGGGTTTTCTCAGATGCGTACGCTCTGGAAGCCAACTGGGCAGCACCAAACGCCGCATATTTATTGACAGTGCAGTTTTGGTTCATTTTAGTGAAAGCGTATCCTCGTGAGAGCCACGCCACTTTCGTGCGATGCTATTGGCTCGTTTTTTATGGCTGCAATCTGTTGATGTGCGTGCCGGTTATTCAATCTCTGTTTTAACGGCTTCTTTATCCGCCTGCGTTATTTAAAACTGCCTGGTTTTAAGCAAATTTCTTTCACGCGGCGTTTTAGTACGTTCAGTGGCGGGCTCTTACCAGTTTTTTGATTCATGTTTTCTACACAAGTTTGGTCGATAGCCTCAGTTAGGAAGTCGTTATGTGGGTAAGGAACTGCACGGAGCCCCCTAGTTATCGACTCGTGCAGACTCTGCGCCGAAAGTATAACTCCAAATTTTTCAGCAAAACGTCCTCCATTCACCGTGAATAAGATTGGACACACAAACCACCCAACACCGGACGATCACAAACGAGTGACTGAAGACTGAAACCATGAGCATCGTGAGGAATCGTCCGTGAATGAGTCGCAAAGTGCAGGTCCAACTGGAATTCCTTCAAAACGGTGCCAGCTTCGTGGGCTAACGACCATTTATTATTGATGT
The DNA here is from genome assembly GCA_017591395.1 of Schistocephalus solidus. Lineage (NCBI taxonomy): Eukaryota > Metazoa > Platyhelminthes > Cestoda > Diphyllobothriidea > Diphyllobothriidae > Schistocephalus > Schistocephalus solidus. The sequence goes on along the minus strand of WEDG01000642.1, from coordinate 151,698 downwards.
TCGAATAAACAAAGAGGGTTAAAAATCGGTATTTAATGGGTGGAATAGGCCAACCGATGTAGTGAGAAGCGGGGGTGGGGGACTAGAGCAACATCGGCTACATGCCCTGCCCCTGCGCCCATTACGACTATCCTATCGGGTCATGACTGCGCCCAGATGACAGCAAATGAGATCAGGGGTAAGGTCGGGTGTTTCGCACCGGTCTTATGCCTACCACATACGTCATGGTTCCCTTATCCAGGTCCCCGCGCGCACAACCACACGATGACGCACGGAGGTCACCCATGTCGGAGGGAATAGTTTTCGGAGTTGCACGAAGCCGTACGGCGAGTAGAACCACTCAGTTTAATCTACAATGGAGTATATTGGAAAATATCTGCACGCACGCGGATGTATGGTGAAGCCCACCGACTTGGCCGACAGCGATTATGGCAGAACCATGTCCTTGAGATGACCTCTTTGCTGAAAGGCCGCATTAAACGCTGGTCGGAATCTGTTCAGATGCTTTTAGGATAACTTATCTGGACCCACCCTCAATACGGGTAACTTTGCACTTACTCCCTGATAAATGAGAAGTAGGTTTAATGTTAGCGTAAGGTGAAGTTTGGATCAATGTTAACTGTAGTGTCAGGATTTGAGGGTCTGCTTGGGTTTCAGCTCAGGAATGTGGTTTATGTTTATCATAGAGCTAATACTAGGGTCACGACACGTGAATATTTACACCTCCTGAGCCACCTTGAGCGCGGCGTTCTAATTCCCGTGTCCAGTTTAGGGGGGGCACATAAATCCTCACCAAGGGAGACTGAAATGGCCATTTCTCGCTTATTGGCCGTCCTCAGGCAGTCATACCCATTCCCAGGTTGTGCATTCCCCGAGGATGGAACCCGCGATCCCTTGATCAGAAGTGCAACGCTAACCGTTGACCTGATCAATGGATCCCAGGTTCGAGCCTCGGGCGAGGCATCACCTCAGGCTCGGTATGATTGAGGGCTAATGAGCCAGAAATGGTCATTTCAGTCTCTCTAGTCTTTGGTCGTGTCTTTCAACATATCCCAAACCGCTGTGCGGCTGCTGGCAAGGCTCGTGCGTAAGTCCAAGGCAGAACGGGAGGAGTGAGTTCCGTTAACCATCGGTGAGCATTCATCGATGAAGAATCCTTCCCTTATATGAAGTAGAAATCCCAAGGGCGTACCCTTCACCGTTTGATGCGGTTTCCGGACAATCTACAGTCATGTTGTTTTGTTTTAGGGAGACTAGACAAGACACCGGAATATGAACTCTCCCCCCTCCCCTTTCGCCTTGCGCTAATTTCCAGTGTTAGGGTTATAGTTATGATCAGTGTTAACGCCATGGCTAGAGTAAAGTTAAGGATTAGGGTTTGGGTTAGAACCCCTGAGTGTTGCTGTGAGGTGTAATAGACACTAGGGATTTACCGGCGGCGATGAAAGATTTGTCATTACCTGTCCGTTGTAGTCCCCCTCCCTCCCTCCATCGGACCAGAATGACTTCTTCACCCTTTTTAATTTCCGAGGCAAGTCATTAATGACTTGGCATTTGACCCTGACCTGTTATGCCGCCAGCGCGGGCTGTGCAGTTTAAGTGGTGGCGATTTTGGGAGCTGCAGTCCGAGAAAGGGGAGTTGGATAGCTAGCAGGATCAAACACACAGACAGAGGTCATGATAATGGCGAGTCGCGCGGGCTGCGGAATGGTTTGACCCCGCACCCCCATCTACTCTGATTACCCTGCCTCCACGCCCCCCGACCGTTACTAGGCGGCCTTGCGGGGTGGTATGGCCACAGGGAACACTGAAGGCCCGATTAGCAGCGTCCAGTGCTAACCGGGCGTGCCAGGCAGACTGTTGTGAGCGCCATCGTTTCCCGCCACGCATTGATTCGTCAGCACACAGACGGAGAACATCGAGCGGTCAGTTCTCGCCCTGTTCCGCCCAAACCACGCCAACCTCAGGAAGTGCATGGAGCGCCTGCAGACTTGCCTGACTGCGCACATGGTGGCCAGCGGAACGGCCTTCTATGGCGTCGTGCTCGCCCACAAAAATGTCGCGGGACGTAGCGGCATCTGATAGTCCTTAACTCCCCTCCCCCACCGTCAGACGCAATCATGCCATCATGCGTGCAGGCGCCTGGCCACCAACCTCGAATTTCGTTACAATCGTTGACAGTCTCTCCTGCAGAAGAAGAAGAAACGACCCTTAAAACAAGAAGCTTATTGGCCCGAATTTTCAGATTCTCACTCGAACCCACCCTTAGAGACAGTCTCAGAAAATTATACTAGGGGCACAAGGAATGCTGTAGAACGCAGTTGCCAGGCCATCATATGTCTACAGTAAGTAGCGGCGTTCGCGTTCATCGCTAGGGGTCGTACTTGATGTTGTGATTTCTTGTCGGTCGGTATACGAGTCGTTAATCGCCGTAATTTCACCATCGCTGTTGATTCTTGGTTGCGGTCATCGCAGCACAGAGGCGGAGCTCGTTGCGTGTATTAATGGAATGCGCGCCAGAGGACCATGCGGCTCGCGGCGCATGTGGTTGTCGCCTTCAGCGCGAATTTTTGGCCTCATCAAACTCGAAGGTGTGGCCGGGTGCCATTGCATGAGTCGCGATCTGGATGCTAGCGTTATTCCTCCTCACAGCTGCTGCGTTCGAGCTATCTCCCAGTTTCTCCGACGTAGTTGCTTTGTCAATAGTTGCCACAATTTAATCACTCGTGTTGCTCACTGGTTTTAGGATTATTCGATCATTTACCCCCACCGCTACAGGCATTGGAAAGAGTGTTCACTCGCGTGCTTCCCGCATAGCGAGTTACTCTATCACGAAGAAGTCTCGGTACAGAGTAGAGATTGGAGGTCGTTGCGCGTGTTAGATGGACTGTGGCCAGAGACCCATGCCTCCAGCAGCTCGTGATTCATGTGGTTTTCACCTTCAATGGAATCTCGTGGTCGTCGAATTTGAGGGTGTGACTAAGTCTCATCGAATGAGCCGCGACCTGGGTGCTGAGATTCTTCCTTACTACTGCTGTGTGTTTTGCCCTCCGCGTCCACTTATTCTCAACTGCTTCCTGGAAATCGCATATTTGCCTGTATCTTCTCATCGCCGCCAGATTGTGCCTCTGAATCGATGAACCACTAAAAAGGCTTAAGTGATCGGGGTTGCGGTGTAGTCATTCCTCACTATTGCATTTGCTTTCACATAATAGGTTTGCTGGAGACGTTCACGGTGTCGTTTATAAGCGTTGCACAGACGAAAAGGATAGAGGTTAGTGGGGATATACGCTCCGAAGTTACTATTTTGCGCCCCGTGAGGGTAGACGAGTCGGTATGGGCTGCTCGTTATTGAGTCGACTCCCGTGGACTGACGTAGCACAGCATCAGAGGTTGGGTGCCTTACGCATTAGTACAACAAGGGTCTGTTTTTCGTAATAACAATTTCTAAAGTCGAAAAAATCGACAGTTAAACCGTTGGTTTCGATGAGATCCATCGTGTGTCCCACAGCAAGGTGGCGTGGTGACAATGGCTTGCGCGTGAATTAGATTAAAGTAGTAGCATGCTTGCGCTGTATCTATCGCTCTCTTTCCCCGTCGCCAACCTGGGCCGAGTGTCACGAAAAATTCAATAAGACTGGAGGCAGCAGAGGGCGCATGTGTTTGGCGCGGCCGGAGCCGTCCCTAGGCATGCCACCGCACCGACCTATAGGCAGTATTAAAAAGGAACCATTGCAACCTGACTCTCTGTCCACCACTCAGCACAAACCTGCACTTGGCTGACCGCGCAGTCCGAGTTATCCCATCAGTTAGTTACCTTCAAAGTCACAACTTTTAGCGCATCGTGATGGCTTCAAACGCGTCACATTATTTATAGTGAGAAAAATACACTGAACTCTTAGGCCCCTACCACTGTCCAAACCGGTCAGTTTTTCAGTGCAGGAAATCTACGCAGTACTTGGGATAGCTAGTGACCTTATCTGCGTTTGCCACATTCACAACCGGGGTCCCCAAATACAAACACAAGGATTTCACACAAACTCACATTTGCGAAGAATAGCGAGCCCGCGTTTTGCCAGAGCCAAAGATTCACCTGGCTCTATAAACACTCTTCAATACTCTTAGGCTCTACAAACTATCCTGTCAATATCAACCCTTGGCTTGTGTTCCTCTGAAAGTTCCTTCATTTCTCTGAGCGGGCGGCGTCAGTTTATACTAATTTAGTGGCTCTGAGTTGTCAAGCAAGCCAATGAAACTGCGAAATGTCAAAAGCTGGAATCTTGCCCTCTTTACCCACGGATAGCCCGATAGTAGAAGAATAAAAGTACTAGAGACTGTCGGAAGGCTTGCTCATTCCTGACTTCTTGAGCCTCCTCAGCCAGACAGATCCCTAATGCATATATAATTTTGAATCCAAAATGTGTCAATAATCACACTCTGTCGCTCACAGACGGCAGTATATCTACCTTAACTGTTTCCCTCCCCCATCCTCCCCCCTCAGAAAATGCGGTACTCAGCACTCCATCCAAGAGCTGGCCGATGCGTACGATTCGGCGGAGCCGAGTCCCATCCTCAAACCCGGCGTCCACGACGCCCACTCGGCGGCCGGTCTTCTCAAGCTCTATCTCCGCGAGCTGCCCGAGCCCGTAATACCCTTCCAGTTTTATGATCGTCTCAAGGCGACCGGCTACCGCATTGACGATGGCCAAGACCTGCAGCCCGTAATTTCAATCCTAGAGACCCTGCCGGCACCCAACTACACCCTGCTGCAGTTCTTATGCCAATTCCTCTTCGAGGTAACTCATTGGACAAACGCCTTCTTACCATAGTTTGTAAGCAGGGTACAGTAGATGAGCTATCTCATGAAATGTTGAGTGACATTCTGAAATGTGCTTTTCACCAGGGAGTAAACTTCGGCAGACGTACGCTTTCGATTATTCATCCTCGGACGTGCACAGTGATAGATGGCAAGGTAGACCAGCAAAAATTTAAAGAGCCAATAAGCGATAAGTGTGAGGGGCGAGGGTTAAGGACGCTCAGACGTTGAAGGTTATAATATAGTTCTATCAAAGGCTTAGGGGCGATTAAGGGCGGGGAGAGAGGGACAGGGAAGGGGGCGTCTGACAATGAGCTACGTAGATGCGAATTGCCGAAAAAGACAAGGGAGACTGGAATGGCCATTTCTGGCTCATTAGCCGTCATCAGCCAGTCATATCTAACGCCTCGTGGTGCACTAACCGAGGCTCCAACCCACAGCCTGTTGATCAGAAGTCCAACGCTCTAACCATTTTGCCACGGGCTCGTTATCTTACCGGTTTAGATCGTTAGTATGATCAGCATTCGTTGATGAACGCTCAGCTACCGCTGACGGAACTCACTCCATCCGTTCTGCCTTGGGGCTCACTCTCGAGCCCCACCAACAGCCACACAGTGGCTAGTATCCTCCTCGCTATAACGCGATGTGGTAGGTGTGAACACGCATGCTGGGTTCATCTTCGGCCAAGGGAGCCTTAGGGCCTGAATGAAGGCTTTATGCGAGCACAAGCCATATGGCTACTGCCTCTGTTGTCGCAGGAACTTGGAGTGTTTAGTCGGCACTTTGAATTGTTCCATCAGGCTTACTAATACGTCGAACGTCCAGAAAGAGATGGCACCCTCCGTCTTCTTTTTATAGGGTGAAGGTTGACGCTGGATAAGTCTTATTCCCTTTCTCCCGGAGAGTGCCAAATCGAGCTTATCATCTACTATTGCAAACATCTACTCTACGTAGCGAGCGTAAGAATAAAAGTCCTTTTTAATCGAAATCGTACGTTCGCCGACGTTGACTTCTTGAATGTTTACACGAAAATGCGCTGAAATGGGCTTATGTTTTGAAAAGAGTACTTGAGTGGAGTTATAAGATTACTTATCCTAAAGCATAATCCGGCTTTATTTCAATCATGTCAGTGGGCCGGTTTTTGTGCAAGCTTCTTTCCAATCGTCCACAAAAGTTACACGCTGTAAAATGACTACTTAAGTAGTATAAATTTTTGCTATTAATTCTAAATCCTATAAATTCGAATATCTTTTCTCGAAAACATGCATGAAAGTTTTCCTTTTTGTAGTAATTTAATGGAACCTTACGTCTTTTGAACCTAACTTGCCGTGCCACTTGCATTCAGGCAATGCAAACTGCAAGCTGCATATTCTATGGGTAGGGAAAGTCTTACATTTATGTTGGCTACTAAGAAAAGTAATACAGGGCTCGTAGCATTCTTCAGTGATTATGAACCACATCATATACTTAACAAGCTGCATTAATTAATACGATGAACCACTAATGGTCTTAAAAACATCTCCTAATTAGAACCCCTTTTTTAAAAAAAGGAACCCTTTTATGCATATTATTTATAAAAAATTGAATTTATAATTGGTTGAAAATCAATAAAAATGGCAGGGAAAAACCTTTTGGATTTAGACAGTGTCCTGCTAACCGCATACCGTGGGCACCGAAACCCGAAACATGATATGAAGAGGGGAAGGGGCGGAGGAATTTCATTTTCAGTTAATGACAAGTTTTAGCAAAACACTTTCCGAAGGGATAAGGAGGAGAGAGAGGGAGAATGAGAGTGAAAGAGAGAGAGAGAGAGAGAGGGAGATGGAGAGAGATAGATGGAAATGCAGTGCATGTTTCTGACTGATGAGTTCACTATTTAGCGCAAATTGACTGTCATCACCCGAAGAATGTTGCCAATTTGAACGGTTACACCGTAAACATAATTAATTGCCTGGAAGGGTACTAGGCTGGTTCCTTACTGAACCTAAAAAGTGGACTGCACGTGAGCGCAGAGGCAAAGAGTGGCTCATTACTGGAGGTTGTCGTGGGAAGGTCGACTACCGATTGATTTACACGCCAAACTTGCCCTGTTTTGGGTAAGGATGACTTATATGGCTCGCTTAACAGTGCACGATAGCAAAAATCACCCGCAATACTGATGTCAACCTCCGGGAAAAATGGTCAGTTTTATGTTAAGGATTAAGTTAAAGACAATGGTTAGGGTTACTGTTAACTGTAGCATTAGGGTTTGGTTTAAGATTAGGGCTACGGTTTGGAATTATGTTAAGGTTGTGACACGAGAATACTTCGCCTTCTTGGACTTATGCAAGGGGCCACCTTTTTAATTGGATGGGACGTTCCTATTCCCGTTTCCTGTTTAAGGGGCTATGTAAGCCATCCTTACGCCGTTTGAGGGACCCAGTCTAGCGTCCTCGCAGACAGTTGCATGGTAATAAGTAATATATACAGAGTAGGTTGAGTAGCCAGAAAGTGGAGGAAGCTTGGAACCTTCGCTTCTGGTTTATTAGCCATCGTCTGCCAGCCATACCGAACCCCAGATGTGAGGGCATTCGTGGTTTGAACTCGGGTTCTTTGGTCATCGAGTGTCTAGTAGTTCAAGTAGAGTTCTACCACAGACCCATTGTCCTGTGCGTCATGTCTGGTAATAATCACTATCATGCATCAATACTGCTCTTCGTACGTCTACCTGCGCTTGATCCTCCAGACGTAACTGGACGAGCATGTCTCATTACTTGATCAGTGTACGCACTTCTAACTTAAGTTGCTATTCCCGATCGCAACCGACGAGACAACAGGCTCGTGGCTCCATGGTAGAGTGCCGGATTTCATTACACTAAACGACCGAAGAATTCGAGTTCGAGCCCAGGTGCCCCCAAAACTCTGGTGGAATAAGACTAGCTGACGACCACTTATAAGCCAGAAATGGTCATTTCAGTCTCCCTTGCGTTTGTTTGTATTTAGTCACGTTGTAGATTTGCTGGGCATTCGCAGGACTTCCGACACGATGAGCAAACCTGTTAGCGAGTATAACATCTGTAAAACCGGATTCGGTGCACTGGGACTCTAAAAGTCATGGGCCACTTGTCCAAATGGTGGCGATCAGGAAAATTAAGTAGCGTACACTTTCAGTATCAGGCCTTTACAATAATATAAGGGAGGGTAGAGTAACAAAAGTTTAAACATATAATAAGCAGTAAGCTTGCCATGCATTGATGCAGATTTCGATTTAACTCAGTGATCTTCATTGGGACACTTTCAAGTCGGTTCTCAGCATATCTCTTTAATGTTGTGTTCGAGATTATTGTCGGATTCTTACGAAGCGACCTCCAGTATTCGTGCGGATATTCAGCTCTTACAGTGCAGTTGGTGATGAAATCAGAAACCACGTTTGCTTTAGCAAGGCGGGTGTTGTAACGCAGGCACTCATTGATGGATCACTTCCTATAAGGGTATTTCGTAAGAACACATGGAAAGGGTAATGCGCAAACTTATACAGTTTTGTTCCGCTTAGCCAGAAACGAAGCCTAGTCCGCTGCCTCACCAACCGAGCTAGGAGAATATATATTCCAGATACGCTGGAAAAAGAACTCGCCCTGATACAGAAAACCCTCGGAGAAAACGGCTCTCCCGACGAGTTTATCAGTATAAGTATATGGAGGAACGTCCCCAAAAATTGGACCCGCCAAGGGCTGAGAAGAAAGAATTATTTCTCGCATTGCCTTTTCGAGGGGATCAGTCGAGCAAACGTCTACATCGTCGCTTAAACACTGCTATTACGCGCACGTACTCAGCCGCTAAGCTAAGGCTAGTGTTCACAAGCACTCCACTTCGTGGCCTTGAAGGCAAGGATAGACTGCCGTTTCAGACCTCTTCAATGTGCATCTACGCCTTCACTTGTTCCTGTGGAGCAGGATATATTGGCCGAACAACTAGGCGCCTATCCAAGAGGATGCGAGAGCAACATCCTGCCTGGCTAAATCAAGGCACGGTAAAGTCCATCTCGAGCGCAATTGTGGCTCATTTGGTTGACAGCGGTCACCGGGTAGACGTCAACCAAGAATTCCGAGTAATCTATAAATTGCCGACGAAACACCCCAAGTTCCTGCGTCAGCGGATATTTGCGACGGCAGACACCGTGGCTAACCCGAATTTTCGCCCACAAAAAGCGTTTGTAGTGGCCCTAAGGCTCCCTTGGCCGAAAAAAACTCAGCATCTGCGTTCACACCTCCTGCCACGTCGCGTCACAGCGACGAAGCAGTAACCTAGATAATTGCCGTACACCTTCCCCCTCCCCTCCTCATCCCTCAACCCTATAGAGCTAGACCAGGATCCCTGACCTCTGAACGCCCTCAACCCTCTCCCCTATACACTGCTTATTGAATATTTAAACTTTTCTTACTTTACCGTCCCTTATGTTATTGTTAAGGCCTGATGATGCATAATAGAAAGCGTACGTTTGCCAAACTCGACTTCTTATATGGGTATCATCGCCGAACTTAAACAATCCAAAGAATATGGAGATCGGCACGACCGTTCGTAGTTTATAATCGTCATCAACCATCCCTACCCAAACCGAACTCTTGATAACCTGTTATGCCTACCCGCATTATTTACTTATTGAACGCTTTGAACTCCGACGCTCTGCCTTCGAGCTAGCAGCCTGTTGTCCTCTCGTTGGCTTTCGGGAGAGAGGTTCGTTAACTGAACGGGTGACCGAACATGCTCGTCCTGTTGTGCTTTGGCCCCCAGTTTAGCGTCCCCGCAGGCAGTCGTCTAAGGACCCTTGATAATGCAGGACGAAGTACCGATGACGTTCAGGTGACTGCGACGGCAATTTCATCAGTCAGTCATATCCGACCCCTCTTTTAACTCTTTCAAGGTTGAACCCCATACATGCGAACCTTATAATATTACTTTCGGCCAATTATAAAAAGCATCGGACACCTGTCGAAGATTGCAACGTTTATAAATTGAACGAAAATCGCCCCCGAAAGTATGGGCTTTAATTTAAACCTAAATTTTCTCCGAAATGAGCGCAAGGAGCTTCTTTTTACCTAAGCCTTTGCTACATCCGACTTGACTGTTTCCCATCTGTATTACATATTCTTCTATTATTTTGAAAGTAACTAACAGCTTTTAGGACTATTTCAGATCTCAGAGCACAGTTCAGAGAACAGGATGACCGTCGAGAACCTGGCCAGCGTGTTCGCGCCAAATATTCTGCGTCAGGCTGAGGAAGATCCAGACATTGAGATGGCTGCATCTCCTATTCTTTCAGTCACGATAGCCGGATTCATTAGGGCGCACAGACAGCTCTTTCTGCGCGACCTCATTTCCCTTGCACAGTTTGAATCTGCTGTCCTGCGGACGGATAAACCCTCCGCTGCCGCAGACAAGGAGACTACGGCACCGATCTCCAGTAGAGGCTTCGTGGGGTCTTTAAAGGCAAAGAGAAAACCCCGCAATCGTTCCAAAACCATGACACTGTCTCGAGCCCAATACGGCATTGTAGACGGCGATTCCACACACAGTACCCCTGAGCGTAAGCGGTCATTGCTAACTTTGAGTCATTTGATATTTATGCTACTCGATGAGTTGCAGAACGCACCAAACGGTCCTTCAACAGCTGATTGTTTTATGATGAGATTAGGATTGAACATTTTCCTCATTCGATTATTTGAAAGACATGACGAGAGCTTAGTGTAACGATAGTATTCATTATGAATTAAATAACTACTTACATTCACTGAGTAGTCCGAATTAGTGTACTACAACGTTCCGAAATGTCCAAATGTCCACCCTTGTCGTCTGTCCCCAGTGCAGGCGATCAGGACAGTGCATATTACTAAATCTCCAGAAGATACTCCAAGGACAAGGATCGGTTCCAGAACACCAATGCTAATCCCACCACCGCCGCCGCCACCACAACCACCACCAGTCGTCCTTCGGGACCAGACAATCAACGGGTGCATGGGAGATAGAGTTAGGCCGATCCTGAGGTATTCTTCCTCATGAAAAAAATTCGCATGTCTCATTAGATTAGTACCAACTCGATTTTGCTGTCTCAGATGGGACCCTTGGCACTTCCTAAAAACACCTCCAGCTCAGAGGTTAGGCGTCCTCGGTTGTTAACAACTTAAAACATCTTGCACACCACATCGGCTGGCTTGTCACTACTGCATTGGTGGCATGAGTCGGCTAGGTATAACCGAAAGAAATATTGATCTGAAATACCGAACTCGATGTAGCAGGCCTCAAACGTTAGTAACACTCGAAAATTCTACCAACTTATCTGCTAAGCTAGTGGTGATCCCTCGACACTTCGTAACTCTGTTCGACATGTGAATCGTGGTTTTATAGCTGACAAATTGGCCAAGGTCGATCGCTGGCGTGAGCACTTCGAGCTCCTCAACTTTAATGAGGAACTACTCACACCCTCGCTCTCCTCTAAAGCTGAATTTCCAACCATGTAGTGTCGTGCGGCCTCCCTTCCGAGGGGGAAGTCGCCGATGTAATACAGAGGCTTCACAACAACAAGGTGCCCGGAAAGGACGGTATTCCTACAGAAATCTGGCGCCCTAGCTTCATCAGTTGACTGAATAAGCGTGAAGAGATAATTTAGTTCCCAATGACTGACGTTCGGGATCCTTGTGCCTGTCTTCAAGAAGGAAGGCACACCAAAAATGTGAGAATTACCACGGCGTAAGCCTAATAGACGTTACTGCGAAGGTTTTCACTATTGTCCCTCCCAGACGATTTCAGTCTGTATGTGACTCAAGAACGAGGTCCAACCAAGCTGGACTCCGAGCTGGGCGGGGATGAGTGGACCAGATATTCACAACGAGGCGTATTCCGAGATTCCGCCATGGCTCCTAGACACCGAGGCCGTTTGCGACATTACCGTCACCGCTGCCTTCGAGTCCGTTCCTCGCGAGTCCCTATGGCAAATAATGGAACTAGATGGTTTGCTGGACATAATAATTGTCATGAACAATGCCTACTATGGCTCCACCACTGCGAGAGTTTTAATCCATAAGAATCTCTCCCAACCGTTCGATATCCGATCTGATGTTCGACAAGGTTGCATCCTGTCACTCATTCGGTTCAAACTACGCCATTGACTGGATTATCAGGCTTTACACGCTTCTGACGGTGAGGAGTTCGCACCCGGACGCCAGCTGACTGACCCAGATTACGCTGGCGATATCGCCTTGTCACACACAAGCCTTGGCGATCTACATTCTATGGCGTCACGGGTGAACGAGATCGCTACTTTGACCGGGGATTCCCGTAAACGCTGGGAAGACCAAATTGTTTTTGAGCTGCATCACTGACCAGGCGAAGGCTCCTCACGTTTTATGCCTGTCAACTTGAAGAAGTAGACAGTTTCAGGTACCTCGAAGCGAAGCTGCTGTCCAACTGCAAATGTCTCTGATGAGGGGTTCGAGAGAGAATCCGAAACATCAGGCCAATAAACGCCATGTTCCAGTGATCGTCTCCTCCTCCTCCTCTCCTCCTCCTCCTCCTCCTCCTCCTCCTCCTCCTCCTCCTCCTCCTCCTCCTCCTCCTCCTCCTCCTCCTCCTCCTCCTCCTCCTCCTCCTCCTCCTCCTCCTCCTCCTCCTCCTCCTCCTCCTCCCTCCTCCTCCTCCTCCCTCCTCCCTCCTCCTCCTCCCTCCTCCTCCTCCTCCTCCTCCTCCTCCTCCTCCCTCCTCCTCCTCCTCCTCCCTCCTCCTCCTCCTCCTCCTCCTCCCTCCTCCTCCTCCTCCTCCTCCTCCTCCTCCTCCTCCTCCTCCTCCTCCTCCTCCCTCCTCCTCCTCCTCCCTCCTCCTCCTCCTCCTCCTCTCCTCCTCCTCCTCCTCCTCCCTCCTCCCCTCCTCCCTCCTCCTCTCCTCCTCCCTCCCTCCCTCCTCCTCCTCCTCTTCTTCTTCTTCTTCTTCTTCTTCTTCTTCTTCTTCGTCTGAGCTACTGCCTGGAACTCGCCTGTTCATTTCTATCAGCAATATTGCGAGAATTTCTCTTGCCGACCAAGGCGGACGAATGAGGTGGTTTGCGTACCTTCTCCGCCGTCCAACTCAAGAGCTCAGTTCTACTGCTCGCGGTTCGGCGCCGTTGCCCACCTGGAGGCGTCTAAGGGGTCAACTAAGGATTTGGATCGACACGGTTCGGCAAGACATCGAGACGGTGCTTGGACCCTCGGTATTCGGTGTAAGTCCCTGGAGAAAAGAATGGGTTGAGCTGTCCACATCCGCTGCCGCGAATCGTCACGCGTAGAGAGTTACAATACGTGACAGCATCGAGGCTGACTAGATCAGGCATGCTCGCAGCCGCATCAAGTACACATAAGTAAAACCTGGTAAATACTGGATTGGACAATCTGCGTGGCTTTTTAAGAACCCAGGCCGGCGCACGCTTCTCAAATCGACCAATCACATCATTTCGCTGTTCACTATTCGTGGGATATCACTTACTCGATGCCTGCCGAGACCCATTGTTTCTGCAAAAAAAACAACTAATGGTCATAACTCACAAAACGTCTGCATAACCTCACTATTGGTCTATATTTATGGATGGAACAAAACTCCTGGGATATTTCGGGATGTACTTTAACACCGACAGCTACAGACACAAACTTGTACCCTTCGTTGTTTTCGACGTACTAACTTATGTAGCTATTTCAAAATTTAAACAGTTCGTTATATCCCATTGAAGCAATTTTAATCAATGAATCGCAAGTTCTTTCGGCTCATCAATTTCAGACATAGCCTGATGATTTCCATTTACCCTATGACGTGAATCGCTCACACTCACTCAGCCTTGTTGGTTTTAATTTACCGAGATTGTGTTGCGGCGTTCACTGGGCGACTTATGTCAGCCAGCCGTAAAATAACACCTTTGGAAATCGTTGCGATTTCACCTCTGTTTCCCTTCAAGCTGCTCCCACTTCGCGGTGAGCTTTGTTTGACACCTCACCCACGACGGTACTGCTAAAGCCCTGGTCAGGTATTTGCTCTGGATCAAGAAGCGTGGTGACACCCTTCACTGCCGATTCCGCCATTCCGCCACCTGCGCCCGACCCAGCTCCGGTCTTCTTGACTCTATCAGGAGATTGGGCACGAACGCGAGAGGGGAGAAAAATAGAGTGCAGTAGGTGCAGTGAAAGTCTACTATCAATTAAAACTAGCTCACGTGCAAGTCACCGCATTTGCCTGCAGCCTGCTGATGCACGCGTCGGACGTCGTTGCACTTGACTCTCAAAGTAGACTGAAATCGACATCGGGATTTCATACGCTACACACATGCGAATTTCCCACTAAAGGCAATTTGATGTACTTAAATGTCTGGACATGCTGAGGGTCATGGCTTGAAAGGTTGTCAACTGACGGAGTAACTTGGTTCTCTTTCTAAGCAGGGGTGAAACGTCAATGGTTGCCTCTTACTGTGGCCTCTATGGCATTGTCACCAACGTGAGTTCTGAACCCGAGCTTATTGTACCCTGCTACGTAAGGATTATAAATCAGCTCGTGTGCGTGCGTGCGTGTGTGTGAGTAGTACGTGTAGATTATCGCTTTGCTCTATCGAACACTGCGCCTAACCTGGCCTCTGATTGTTTCAGAACTGCCGTACTAGGTGTATGAGGCAGGAAACAGTTCGACAAATAGCGCACAGATCCACCTCACTGTAAACTACTTCACGTGCAAATCACCGGTTCTGGCCTGTACAAAATGTGCGCTCATCAAACAAGCAGAAGTAACAATTTGGGGTAGATTACGTTAAACTAAGTAGCCTTTTTATGCTACCAGGTGTTGTTTGGAGAAATCAGAATTCGCTAGAATTTAGTCCTTCTGAACGGGTTATACGTATGCCTACTATCCCGACGCCTAGATTACGGGTTTGTCACGAGCAACTAGAAAGCACCATTAGAAAGGTGAATTTTCCCTGAGACGAAGTAGACGTAATCGCGGAAACAAGAACTTTATTAAACGGCCGTTTCAGGTTCATGTTCGAACACATGATCAGAGACAGCATCAAAGACGGGTACTTCAGACATAATTTGTTGCGGGATTTATAGGATACAATCGCGCTATGTTACCGTATACATATGACAGCTAATGGTTTCCTCCTTCCTCAAGCATGACTGTCCTCGGTGATCCGATTGTTAGATGACTGGCATTCGAGTCGTTACTTGTCGTGATTTCATCATCGGCATAAGGGATGTTGCCGTGATAACTACTCAACCACTCCGCTCACCGACACTGGCGCTGGTAACAGCGTTTGCTGGCGGGCTTCCTGTATGGCCAATTATTCTGCCCAGGTTTCGTCTCAGCACTGAATATGGAGGTGGGAGGTCGTTACACTTGGTACTAGACTGGAAACTCGTGGGCTAGTATACTAGCAAGCGCAATATCCTCCCTTCTCCATATTCTGATGTTGAGATTTAGCTTGGCCAAAGTTATTAGTTACTCGTGAGGCATGCAGGCGAACTCATTTGCCAACCCCAGTGCCAGTGAGCCATATGGCCGAGCGATCATCACTCCAGCATCCAACACGGGCGATGAAATTTCGACGATTAACGACTTAAATTCTAGCCATCAGGCAATTGTTGCACCTAAGGTCGACCATCCTCGATTAAGGGACAATCGTTACTTGTCGTGGATATGCGGTAACATAGAGACTAAATCCTATAAATGTTGTAACTCCTTTTGCATCAATTACCCGTATTATGGGTTCGGGCATGAATCCGAAATGTCAGACGATTAAAGATCCTGTTCCAGCGATCGCAGCTACTTCTAATCAACTGCCTCGTAGGACTCCCATTTTTGCTTTTATCGAGAATTTGATCTGTCGTTACAAACACAAATTCTTAACTTTGCTTAAAGATATCTAACGGCAGTTTTTTTCATATGCTCCAGTGTGCTACTCCACATCTCGTCAGCCATTTTCCGTCTGCAAATGTTGGTCTTTTCCAGTGGCGCTGCAATATTTTCTTTGCAGGCGTTCGTAACACGGTGTCAGATCGGGGCCAAATCTGGTTTCCCCACGAGCGTGCTGAATTACCCGCCAATGGTCGAAGCTGTGACGGTTCAAATGCCTCTTCCAGCCTGGCCATCTGCCCTTCTAAGGACAGACCCCAGGAGGGTAGCAGCCGGTCTACAGCGCGTGGCAATGGCGTCTATCCAGCTGTGGTCCCGCCGTCCAACACTGCCATCTCCGTTCGGTCAATTGCCACCGCCGCCGTCACCCCCACCACCACCGCCTCCTCCGCTACCTCCCCGGTGGACTGCAGCGCTTTAGCAGCGGTGAGGTCGCCAGCACACCGTCACGCGGCTCCACCGGTCGCATCTCTGAACGGCCTGTTGGCGCCTCGGATGCGCATCGCCAGCTGCGTCCACGTCGCTCTGGTGGCCCCTTAGGAGGCCCACAGACCACCCTTTCCAATAGCTCATCCGAGCGAGGGCTATCTTCCTGCGATTCTAGGAATGTTAGTCCCCTATCTTGCCACCCAGACCTCTGATTTGGCTCGTTATTAGGTTTGCCTGTAGGCTCCCGAAGGACAGGCCGGCTGGGCCTGGCATTGGACTGCGTGCTGGTTGCCGTTAGGTAGGGCTTATTTGTGATTATTGCCACCGCTGTGGGTTGAGAGAGAAGTCACAGTCGTTGGAAGAAGAATTTTGCTCATCCAACCTTTTCCGATTCTCACGCAGAGCCATCATCTGAGACAGACACAGATAAAAATAGTTCACGAAAAATTGGGGGTAGGGAGGGCTTATGGTATTTACATAATGCAGTCACTATGCCATGGCTGATACTGTCTCTTATTAGGATGGGGTTCGTGTGAGAACTCCCAGCGTCAGCCGCATCAAACTCCCTCCTCCTCCTCCTCCTCCTCCTCCTCCTCCTCCTCCTCCTCCTCCTCCTCCCTCCTCCTCCTCTTCTTCTTCTTCTTCTTCTTCTTCTTCTTCTCCTCCTCCTCCTCCTCCTCCCTCCCCCCCCCCCCTCCTCCTCCTCCCTCCTCCTCCTCCCCCTCCTCCTCCTCCCCTCCTCCTCATCCTTCTCCTCCTCCTCGTCATCATCCTCAGTACCATCGTCTCCGTCTCCTTTTTTCTTCGTCTTATTTTTTTTTCCAACTGCTTCTTCGTACTCCAATTTTACTCTCGAAATCCAAATCGCTCTTTTAATACCCAATAGACATGTGATCAATAATGTGCCTCTCGTCATACAAGTGAGTCGTGTTAATAGGGGACGGGGTGGCGATAAGAGACAACTGGTTAAGCGGCAGTGAAGGTTCGGTGGAGTCGTTCATGCGGGGAGGGGAAGGGAGAGGAGACGGCGTGGAATGCAGGTAATTAAGCATTCGTTGGCCCTGCTAAACGTGGACCTTGTAGCATGTTCTTTTGTGAACAGTAGACCGGCATTCTTGACCAGATGGTGGTGGCTTCTGCTGATGCTAGCAGCCGCTGACCCAGTGACTTGGGGTAGTTTGGTGGCACTTCATAAATCACACAGCAGGCTTCGTTGGGGTCCACATAATACCCGGAATCAACCAGGTGTGCCAAAATAGCGCTGCTTATGCTTTTAAATTCGCCTTTTTCTCAGCCGCGCTGGAAAGTGTTCTCTCGTTTTTTTTGATAGACGCAGACTCGTGCGACCACTATAACCTGCTCCACAGGAGCGAGTGAATGAGTAGGTGTACATTGAGGTGGTCTGAGCTGGCAATATATCCTTACCTTCTCCGTGTAAAACCGGGTTGGTTGAGAATAATATCCGAACTCTCGCTGCTGGGAAGGTTCGTGAAACGGCTTGGTCAAGGCATCTTCTCAGGAGTTCACTTGCCGCATCCCCATGAAAGGGGACTGAAAAAAGGCTGGGCGGGTAACTTGACCCAAGTATATTTAAACTCATGGCCCCGCGGTGTGGGCCACGTAGCTCAGTTGGCTAGAGCGTTGGCTGTACTAAAACCCTTCCCTTGCTGGCGTGCGTTCGAATCCCACTGAGGCCGCCAAGTTTTTCACAAGTGGGTCCGATTTATTCTTCAAATCTGCCGAAATCCCCTACTAAGACGTACATCATTAATCGCATTCTTTAGCTTGTACCCCGTTCCCATATAAATGTACTGGCCTGATGAGAATTTATCGAAAACACGCGTATGCTCGCCAACTGGTCTCCAGAATCCTTTGATGAGAGTTCTTTTCTATTGCAACATCCAGCACTTACCGTAAAGTTCAACAACTGGATGCAGAAAGTAGTTGCAAGTCTCTGCGCTACCTGTATGTGGCGTTTCTTTCAGGTCTCTCTCTCGACGAACTCAGCTGTATTCTTCCCAGAAGAGGGAGAGAGTTCGCCAGACGGTTGGTATTGGCATCTGGGTGGTCGTAGCTCGGGAATTACCTTTTTCCTTGAACTGCTATCGTCGAGTGCGTTGACGAACAAAGTCAGGAGGATATCCATTCGGGGAACCGGTTTAAAAAGGTACTTTATTGTTCTGTATATCTTCCTCGAAACAGTGAGTTTTAGCTGATCGTTGGAAGCTTTTGACAAAGTTGTTTTGTGGGAGGTAAAATATGTATTTAAAAAATGTGGGATAATTTGGGAGTATGTGTGTTTACGAGAGTCTGATGTGTGTATCGTGCCATTGGTAGTGAGGAATGGGAGTTGTCCATCAACCAATGTTTTGAATGGAAATTGAGTTACTTGGGAAGTGGCGTTATCTGCTTGTTGTGCCGCTATGCTTCGAACTTTGGTGGGAAAGATAATGAGGCCTGCTAAAAATGCGAATTATTTAATTATTTCGAAAATTTAAGATAACATCTTAAAACATTAATTTCCATCAAAATACCGTCTTATCACAACGGGTTTTTTATTGATTCAAAATTTTTTATTCTTCTGAACTTATGCTGTTGTGTGCCTTCAGGCATTTTTTTCTTTACCTCCTCCATTGTGGAAACGCTTACCCATTACATTTTTATTAATTCTTGGGAACATGAAGTCCCAGGGGGCTAATTCGGGACGAGTACGGGGGCCGAGGAACCGTTGTCATGCCGTTTTTCGCCAAAAACTGATTTATTTTTAACGCCGTATGGACAGGCGTTTTGTCACGATGAAGCAGCCAGTTTCCCCAAACGCCATAATTTAGGTCGTTCTTTCCTCGCTACCTCACACAGTTACCTCAGCACTGGCATATAGTATTGCTGGTTCACTGTGGTGTCGTGGGAAACAAATTTATCGTAAACAACTTCTTTTCTCTCCAAAAAACAAACCACAGTGGACTCCTAATATGATTTCTGGGCAGTGAGGGGCCACCCGAGTGACATTTGGTCATTTCCGAACCAGGAAAACCACTCGTAAATTCTTGCCTGGCTTCGAACTTCGATCCCATAAGCCCCCCCCTCAAACCATTAAACCAGTTTTTTCACTGTTATTTTTTAAACAGGAGACAGAATTTGATGTTGGCGCGTTGGTGCGCGTTGATTGTCATCGCAAAGTTGCCGACAGCGTCAAAAGGGAGTTAATAAAACGATCTCTCCTGTCCGCTGCGATGGTTTCCCATGAACATAGCTAGCGAGGGAGCAACAGTGCCAACCAAATTACTTACAGAAAATGATCCTAGTTTTTTAGACACCCCCCTCATATTCGTCCGTAAGACACTCTCCTAAGCCCTTCCGTAAAACCACTTGGCTCTGAATTTTCGGCTTTACGCGGTTAACCTCTCACCAGTCACCGCCAGCAGGCTGAACCTATACATTTCTTGACCTTACGCCATGACATTTACAGTCGGCAATGAGCGTAAGAACTGACAGCGGCTAGATGGCAGGAAAATAGCGTTTCAATCATGTGGGCCACCCTTCCTTCCCTTCTCGCCTCCCTTCCTGGCATCCGTAGTGGTCTCATCTGACAGCCCGCCCCTTTTGCCCGCTGATTTATTGCACTTTTCGTCCCTTGGGCTTCTGTCGCTGCGCCGAAGAGTTTCGAAGCGTGTTCATACCGCCGTTGTTTGGTAATCTCTCCGCTGTATATGCTTTGGACTGATTTTATAAGCTGTGTTACTCTTTCTCCAACGGTGATCGAGGTTCGGTGATGGGAGGTCGGTTGCGTGATTTTGCTACCGCTCCAACAACCGCGCCTCCACCGTCGTTGTCCTGCTTACATGTTGGCGGGTGGTCGTTTAGTCCTCGGTTTTGTGCGCTGACGCTAACCGAATTAAATGTTGTTTCAGTTCTCAAATAAAAAGTGGGGGTTTAGTGGATTCTCCGGGTGGACGCAGGATGGCTAACTATGTCCTTCATCTCAGGATGTTTGAACTGAAAAAACACCGGTGGCGAGTAACTTTGAAATCCCTAAAATGCAGATCTTCTGGACAAGCGACAAGACTTTTAAAATTAACATAAGACATAATTTGGTACCAAATGCGTATAAGAAAAAAATATTTCTATGCACGTTTCCTATAAGATGTGTTTTGACTGAAAAGGAAATTAAAAGCCTGTGAAAAAATACACATTACTCAAGTAGTCATTTTTTAGAGAAAGTGGTTTTTAAAGGCAGTCGGAAAGTAGCTTGTTCCAAAGCCGACTCCTTGACTTTGGTGAATTATAGTGGGCTTATTCTGTACTTCAGCTCTATTTAAGTAATATTTCCTTATCGGAGAATAATGTCAAAGGTTAAAATAACAGTTCACCTGCTATATTTTTTGACATTTAGTTTCTTAATTGCCAGGTGTGGGCTTCTTAGGGTCAGTTTCTCACGCAATGTGGACCCGTTAAAAGGCGCTTGCGCTTAATTAAATTGTCTCTTTGTTAGCAGTGAATGAAGCCAGCAGTAGGCAACCCATCGTCTTGAACCTAACAATAAGCGCTATCCATCTTAGCTAGGAATGTTGCCAACTGACGGGATAACTCAGTACTTTTCAGGATGTGCGTCAATGGTTGCCTTATGTTGTTTGTATGGCATTGCAACCGATATGAACTCATAGCAGTCTTTGTAGTGGCCTGATACCTTCAGAGTGGGAATCAGGACGTGTGTGTGTGGTACAGGCCACATGGTAGATGCGTTAGACCAAAACGGTGGCCACATCAGGGCACGGCAGGCGTCATTCGGGTTGCACTCCCATAACAAATGACGAACATGCAGGGTGTGGTGGCACGCCCAGGGACGGCTCCGGCCGTGCCAGCCACATGCACCCTCTCCCATCTCCGGTCTTCTTAACTCTGTCATGGCACCGGACTCAGGTGGAGGAGGAGAGAGTGCGGTAGCTGCAGCGCAAGTCTACTATCACTTTAAACTAAATCACGCGCAATTCACCGTCCCTGCACCAGCCTTCTGTGAAGCGTACGGTGGACCTCGTCGGACTACGACGGTCGAACTGTCCTGTGTGTGTCAGGTGTGTTGGTAAGCCCAGGGGCTGCTCCGGTCGCGCCAGCCACCTGCGTACTCTCCCATCAGCAGGTCGCGGGTTCGAGTCTCAGGTGTTGCACCACCTGGGGTTGAGTATGACTGGATGATGATGGCTAATGAGCAAGAAATGGCCATTCCAGTCAATCCTGTCTATTTCCGTATTTGTAATTCTGCCTTTCCTAATACTAGCCGCTGAACGGCTGCTGGCGGCGCTCGAGAGTGAGCAAAAAGAGTGAATTCCTTTCGCGATCGGTGAGAATTCGTCAACGAATAAGAAAAACCCTGTTACTACCATTCCTGTATTATGGGATTCCTCGCCTACCGTTTTATGATTGGGGCCACATAAACGATCATTACTTTGATTTGTTATAAAAGTTTGAGCCCTGAATCGGAGGTTAGAGACAAAATTGGATATAAATATATATTCCCGAAACAGAACGAGCATGTGGTTGGCGAACGTATTGATGCAGCAATGTCGAAAGGATGTCCCTCTGTCCGAGCCATTCCAAAGTCGACCGTTTGTTAGTCCTTTGAGCGTAATTCGGTCTCACTACACAGACCAACTGACCGTTTTCCGTTTCCCTAGTAATTCTACTATTACTGCGAAAGGAATGGCGTCCATAAGTTTTTATCTATCCCTTTCCTCCTCATTCTCGGTTGCTGACAGGCATCGGTGGACGGTGATCAACCTGATCCGGACTTGGATCTCCTGGAGCAGGTGCGATATTGGCGGTCTGTCGCACTGGTCGCACGCGCCGAATCCGCCTCCGAACGCGCCAAGGTGCAGTCTCTCAACACAGAGCTCTCCCGGCTGCGCTGCGATCTCAACATGACCGAAATGGAAGTCAATCTCCTGCGCCGAAAGCTCTCCCAGTTGGAGCAACAGCAGCAGCAGCAGCAGACCCCCGGGAGCCGCAAGGGTACCCTGGAACGTGGTTTCCTGCCCACCTCTGCCAATCGCAACTCCGAGGGCTCTCACATTAATCCAGCTCGCGTGGAACTACCACTAAGTCCCCTCCTATGTAAACCGCTGAACGGCCACCCACCCCTCAAAAATATTCATTATTTTTTTCTATACCTAGACGCCATGTAAATGGTGGACCATCAAAATGCGCTCTGAACCAACCCAGAAGCCTTTCGTGTAAAGTATCTTTGTTCCACCCCTGTTCGCTGCCTTTTATTGCAGTAGTGGGCCTGATGTCGGAGAGACCAGTGTTTTTGACGCTAACGTCCACTACTTCATCCAACTCAATATGGGTGTAGCCTGTGCTGTGAAGTCATTCAACATGTTGTTTGTGTGTATTGTGATACCTTCCTAAGTGCTTTTACTGTTTTTTTGTTCCCGAAAAGAATACTATATTTCCCTCAAACTTTTAAATTGTTGTGTTTCTGGTAGCATTGCTCAGCCGATGCGGTAGAAAAGAGTGGAAGGTGGGGGTAATTTTTTTAACTAGCGTGAGCAAAGTTGCCACTCACAGTAGATGTTGAAATATTGACTAAATTACGTTTTCGGTTATAATGTATTACTTAACTAATGTTTTAATATTTTTTTCATGGTGCAGCTTAATTGAAAGGAGCACCTTTCCATCCGTCTGTAAAACTGTACACTGTAAAAAATTAAACTACTTAATTAATATGAAATTTCCCTGTTTATTTTTGGATACTCTTACATAGTCGCATACATGTCATGGAAAACGCGCCCCAAAACAAATTATTTCTTCTACTCTCTTGTAACTCTGGAGCCCCGGTAATATTATTCTGCCTATATCACTAGCTGCTCTCTGGCTGCTGGTGAGGGCTCTAGAGTTAACCCCACGGCACAACGGGACGAGTAAGTCCTGTAACCGATCTGTGAGCGCCCAACTACCATGATTAATATTCCCTATCGAAACCGACAAGACAACGAGCTAGTGGCCCAATGGGTAGAGCGTTAGACTTCTGCCCAACAGGTCGCGAGTTCGAGCCTCGGGCGCCGCAGCGCCTGGGATTGGGTATGGCTGGCTGATCACGGCTAATAAGCCAGAAATGGCCATTCCAGTCTCCCTTGTCTTTGTCAGTATTATTATTCTGCATATGAGGATATCTTTCAGATTATTAAACAATTTTCAAATTATGAGGTTTTTGAGCACCGTGAAATGTCGATTCGTAAAGCATCATACCTGTCCATTTAATGCTGATATGGGGGAGGGGGTGAGAAACCGTTACTTTGCCGTTTTTCGCGAAAATCGGTTGATTTCGAACGCTCGATCGCCACATTTTAAGGTCGTATATTTTTGTCTCACTGTCTCATGAACTCGCTTTAGTACTTGCAAGCATTAAGGTTGGTTCAGTGTGGTGACATGCAAAACAAATTCAACATGAACGACTCCTTTGATGTTTTAGAAAGCGAACCATTATGGATCGCAAAATTCTGGACTTTAAAGTGCGACATGAACGAAGTTCATCTTCAAATGGTCGGTGGCCCTCTCTGAACCCGGCAAACCACTCGTTAGGTGTTGCCTGGCCAAGGGCCACTATCCCATAAACTTTCCGAGGTATGACAACTGTTTCTGCGGCGGTTTTGTTGTAACAGGTACCAGAGTTTTATGTTGACGACTTGCTCCGTATAGCTTTTCACCACAAAATCGCCCAAAGCATTGGGAAAGGCCTTAATAGAACAATCATTCGGTTCGCTGCGATGGTTTCTCATGGACGCCACTTGGCCACCAGAGCAGGAAAAGTGTCCAGTAAAGTTACCTAGTGGGAGAGGGCAGCGATGTCAAACAACCTGCCTACAGGAGGATCCTCGTTTTTTTGGCTGCCCACTCGTATTTACTACCTGTCCGCCCGAAGCAATAAGACTAGGTACGGGCTTGAGAGACGCAGATAGCGTAGATCGATTCGCCCGATAGGCCTTCCTCCAAGCCAAAGGGGAGCTCACAGTTATGGGTAGTTCCGGGACCACCATATGGACAAAAGTGACTTACAGGAGACCCCTATCTCATGAAATGTCAACCAAAATTCTGAAATATGTTTTCCATTCGAACAAATCACTTAAGTAGTGTTATCGTATTTAGTAGCATGCGGCTGAATGACAAGATATTTCAGCCAAAATAGGATGCCGCCTTTTGAACGAGCTTTTTGACCAACCGAAAAAAGCGAATTCTGTAAAAAAATTGATACTTAAGTAGGAAAACAGTTTATCATTGATTTTCGATGCTCTTATTAATTCAAATATATTTTGCGGGAAACACGCACAAAAAGACCATTTAAATTTTAGTCCTTTCATAGAAAATTACGGGTCCTTCAAATATTGTCCTTAAAGAAAGGATATTTTTCGGTTTTCAAAAGTTTATAATTATGGTTTTTTTAAAGAACTTGCATTGTTCATCCATAGTACATCGCATCCATCAATTGACTAATGTCGCCAAGTCCATTTAAAAATTTTATGAGAACCGTGTGACCTCTTAGCCATACCGTAAAAATATTTGTGGTTTTTCCTTACACAGAATGTATACAGCATGTAGTTTGGAAATCGTGAATTCAAGTGTAAAGGCCAACAGTGTAAAAGCCAGCATCCTATTGTGACTGAAATATCTTGGAAATAGGCTGTACGATAATTAATACGACCGCCCTTCTGAAGTAATTTGTTTTAATTGAAAACACATTTCAGAAATTCGGTTGATATTTCATGAGATAGGGAATCGACTGTAGTTACTGACTCAACTGCAAACCTACTAGGCATCGGTGCTATGCCGAAGGGCTATAGTGAAAGAGTTGGCGTGTCCCTCCGTCTACACATACCATGACCAATGGGCCGGTGTAAATCAGCGATCACATGCCGTTTCGGATCCGCGCTCTGGTGACTGGGCCTGTTTGAGGAGCCTATATAATATAGCAGCAAAAGCTTTTACCCCAATCTCACACACGATAGGTTACCACCGCGTCAACATTTCGAGCACTACCAAATTATCACGTGTTTCCACTAGCATTTGCTCTTTATGCACAGCCAACCTATAAAAGTAAATCCGGCCCGATCAAAATATACCAACTCCTGAAGGACAGGATGGGTTAACTAGCAGAAATAAGGTCTGGCATTCTGATATGCGATTCGTAAGCCAGCACATTGCCGTCCCGACCGCATAAACGAATCTGTCTTATCAACTTGCGTTTACATTTTCCATATAATTGCTGCTTTCTTTTTGGAAAAAATCGAATGCAGGTTCGAAATCACAGGCATGTTTTCCAATAATTTTCTACGGTCATTTTTCTCTAATTCACTTTGAAAATTATCGGGTAAAAGCAAAGTCCTTCTGAAAAATGACTATCAGGAGCTTTTTTCTTAATTTTTTCCTGGACGTATCGTTTCCTCTAAGGTATGCAAAGGAAATAACACCAAAGAAATGCAAACCTACAATATATCCGTAAATTTCTCTAGAACATGCGTCGACTGATTGCTGCCCCAAGCATGTTAGTTCTAGATGGCACAAAGATCTGAATTGTTTATGACGCAACAATCCGAACCCTATACATTCCGTTTCGCTTGAGGAAGTACAATAGTACGGGAAACTTTAGTGCATGTACGAAATACTGAGCATGCTAACTTATGAAGGAATATTTCATAGTTCGGTAAAATGTGTGCCATGAGAAATGCAAATACAAATGCATCAAACTGTCATAAGAAAGGATTCGCATATTTTTAACATGTGAGGATAAACAGTCATTTAACATTTTCAGAAAATCAGAAAAATCCGCAAGTAAACATGCCATGTGTGAACAGAAACTTGATGATAATTTAACGTACCATTCGGTTCTGTTATCAGTATTAAATTGTTATGAAAACCCATGAATGAAGTAAAATACCAAGCCATTCTATGCAGCAAAGACGAAAATAATGGTGATGGACCCGCGGTTTCACAAAAAGTTGCATGCAACGACCTTCGCAAGATATGATCTCAAGAAAGAATTTTTTGCAATACTTGGGAAACTGGAAATAAACTAAAAGCGTTTTGAAAAACTTTTGGCTCAGGAGTTAAATTATGTGCATTAAAAACATAGACCAGTTTCATTAGGACCAAGGTCCTAATGGCTAAACTTTGAAAAACTCACAACTGTTTCGTGCTTCGCCTTTACAAATTCTAGCCAGGTGTGGCATTCGCAAATAAGCTATCAATCGTTTATTGGTTTCCCTTTGCATTTTTCGAAGCTGAGGATTCTTACATTTCACTAGAAGGCCAATCAGTTATTGCAATTAGGAAACAATTTTATCGACAATTTAAATCCTAGAGAGATACCAGCCACTCCGGCCTTCAGGACCGGTCTTGCGTAAAAAGTGATAAGCAGATGAATACTACCGGAAAAGACGAGGAACACTGGAATGGCAATTTCTGGTTTAGTAGCCGTCGTCAGCCAGCCCAGATGGCGCACCACCCGAAGATCGATGGTTGAGCATTGAACTCCTGATCAGTGGGTTGGGGATTCGATCCTGGGGTGGTGCACCACCTGGGATTGGGTATGACTGGCTGACGACTTCTAATAAGCCAGAAATGGCCATTCCATTATCCCTTGTCTTTACCGGCAATATTCATCTATATACTCTACTACTAGCCACTGTGCGGCTGATGGCGGAGCTCGGGAGTGAACCTCAAGGCCGGACGTGACGAGTGAGTTCCGTTTGTGATTGGTGAGCGTTCACCAACGAATACAGAAATGGATAAATCTTGACGCCAGCCCAGAGAGAGAGAGAGAGTATTGTAGTTTCTTGAGAATAATTATAGAACTGGATTGCCACTGGAAGAATACACGCGTTCGGCGGTGTGAGACCTGGCGCCCCGAGCGAGAGTAGGGCGTGCGTTAATCGACAGTTCGACCGTCGATTTCGACGAGGTCCACCGTATGCTACACACCAGGTGGTGCAGGGACGGTGACTTGCGCGTGAATACGTTTTAAGTGAAAGTAGTCTTGCGCTGCAGCTATCGCACTCTCTCCTCCTCCCCCCACCTGAGCCCAGTGTCAAGACAGAGTCAAGAAGACCGGAGATGGGAGAGGGCACAGGAGGCTGGCAAAGCCGGAGCTGTCCCTGGGCGTACCACCACACCTGGTTCGGATTCCACGGAGTGGGAGTGCAATAAAGGCCACATTAATAAGGAACCATTGCAGCCTGACTCTCAGTCCGCCAGTCAGCCACTACACACAAAACACACATTGGGCTGACCACGTGGTCCGAATTATCCCGTAAATTGGAAACCATCCAAGCCACGGTTTTTAGCGCACCATGCTATTTTCAAGCGCGTCAGATTGCTTTTAGTGAGGAAAATGCACTGAGCTGTTGATCTCACTCTCTCCCCACCCCCAAAATCAGACCACCATCCGAGCCAGTCAGTTGTCTGATGTGGGAGTGGGTGCATTGGCTGACGGGTCGGCGTACCCGTCTTTGCGCGCCCCAGCACGGCCTGGCCCCCATAGCGCACACACCAGGATTCACTTACTCAGGGGATATGGAGCAGCCATTGCCGTCTGACTCCTAGTCCACTTGTCAGCCACTTGTCAGCCACTCGACACACACAGCACATACACTGGGCCGACGGCGTGGTCTGGTGTAAGCGTCAGATTGGCAACCTTCCAAGCCACGGTGTCTAGGAAACCATGATATACTCTGGTAAATGGTGATTGTGAGGGTGTTTTCGATGTATTAGTGTTGATAGTGTGCACTGATGTAGCTTAGCCTCCGGTGGTTTACCGCAGGTTTTCGTGGAGGCGCATATGTCCTTATAGGCACATGCGGTGTGTAAATGTGCGGGAGCAGTGAGGGCAGTGAAGGCAGGCGCGTCGACTGTATGTCGGAGCCCCAGGCACTGGTTCACCAGCCTCCGTGCGATGGATTCGCAGGTGACCGACCAGGCCGATGCGTGAGTTGAAGTTACGGGCGCATTGTGGGCAGGAGACATCGGTAGAGGTTGGGGGATACCATTCATGGTACTGGGGGTAGCAGTGGCGGTAAGATTAGCAGGATCGGAGGTTGTGCATGATGAATCGGTGTTGTCTGCATTGCGGTGAATTCCACTGTTATGGATGCGCATGTGACCGAATAGGCCATGATGAGTGAATGTGCGGGGACAGTTAGGTCAGTGGAGGCGGCGATCTCTGCTGTATGTTAGTGCTCCAGGCACTGGTTCACCAGTCTCTGTACGATGGATTTGCAAGTGACCGACCAGGCCAATGCGTTGTGGTGGTTGCGGTGGTGATGATAACAGGAGATGAGTATTGGAATGTGGTCTCCATGATGGTGGGAGTAATGGAATTGATGCCAGGAGTGAGGGTGGGGGAGTTTGAAGGAGGGTTTGCAGAATTTGACGTAAAAGTTGTAATTTTGTGATTGTTGTTGAATTGCCTCCGAAGATGTCCAACCAGGCCGATTCGCAAGCGGAAGATGCGTTGACAGTGCGGGCATGTTTGAAGGTCCTGGACATCAATGGTGTTGTTCCGGGGCGCTGGCGACTTTCGTGCCACTCTTTTGGCCTTGGCGGCGGCGATCCAGGTGGCCTCATAGATTGCTGAACCAGTCCTCATGGATCTTCTCCATGCCGGTCTATCCTGGGCGAGGTCCTCCCAGGTCGCTGGGTTGATTTGCAGTTGCTTCAACGATTTATTCAAGTGTCCTTGTAGCATCGTTTTTGACATCCCTGTCGGCGAGCACCCATAGCAACATCTACGTAGAAAAGTCGTTTGGGTAGTCGCTCGTCGTCCATTCTTACCAGGTGGCCGCTCCATCGCAGTTGCGCTTGCCTCAGCATTGCCTGGATGCTAAGGATTCCGGTCCGCTCCAGGACTTCCGTGTCCAGGATCCTGTCTTGTTACCTCAACTTTAGTATTCTACAGAGGTAACTGAGATGGAAGTGATTCAGCTTCCTGGCTTGGTTCGAGTAGACGGTCCAGGTCGCTGCTCCGTAAAGGAGTGTCATCAAGACGATGGATTTGTGCATCTTCGGTTTGATGTTCAGGTGAATACCATGGCGATTCCACACGGAGGCCTGCAGCCGGCTGAAGATCTGACTAGCTTTGGAGATCCGTTGGGCAACCTCGTAATCGATTCTTGTGTTGCATGACAGCTTGAGTCCTAGATTAGCGAAGTTTTCCACGTTTTTGAGTAGAGCACCGTTGACATTGATTCGGGGAGCATTGTATGCCGCGCTGGGTGGCGGCTGGTGCATGACAACCGTTTGGACTGTACTGATTGTTAATCCGAAATCGGCGCAGCCTGCGGCAAAGAGGTCCATACTCCTTTGCATGTCCTCCTCCGTCACGGTGTTAAGGGAACAGTCGTCCGCGAAGAGCAAGTAATGGACGGTAGTCTTAGACACGTGCGTTGAAGCCTGCCTACGCCGACTGTTGAGAAGGTGCCCGTCAGTTCTGTAGGCGATGCGGATCCCAGGCTGTTCATCACGGTAGGCGTCCATCAGCATAGCCGAGAACATGAGACTGAACAGTGTGGCAGTCAATACGCAGCCCTGCTTCACTCCGTTGGTCACTGCGAATGCTTCGGATACCGTCAGTGACGCGCGCCGTCATCCCGCCATGAAGCTGACGCACAATGTGCGTGAACCGCTCAGGACAGCCAAATTTCTGCATGACTTTTCACATTCCGTCGTGATTCACCGTGTCAAAGGCTTTTATTAGATCCACAAAGGTAGTATTTAGGTGAGTTCGCATCTCCTGACACTTCTCTTGTAGCTGGCGGGCGACAAAGATCATATCGGTTGTTCCGCGGTGTCGGCGGAAGCCACATTGGCTTTCTGGGAGCAGGCCCTGCTCTAGGTGACCGTTAAGACGATTGAGAAGGATACAGGCGAAGATCTTCCCCGCGATGTTGAGCAACGAGATGCCTTTGTGATTATCACAGAGTTGCCGGTTCCCCTTCCGCGTGTAGAGATGGGCGATGGTCACGTCTTTGAAATCCTGAGGAACTTGTCCTTGACACCACATCTCCTTGAAGAGTGTTGTGTATTATGCCATCAGACGGAGCCCACCGTGCATTGGATCCCGATGCTTTACCGCTGGAAATCTGCTGCACGGCCCGGATGGTTTCTGGTAGGGAAGGCGGCAGATCCAGGTCATTGTTCGTGTCCACTTGAAGGAGCCGGTCAATGGCAGCATCGGAGATGGCTGATGAGCAATTAAGGACACTTCTGTAGTACTTGGCCCAGCGCTTCAGAATTTGCTGTTTCTCTGTCAGCAGTGTTGTGCCGTCAGAGCTGAGCAGGGGTGCGGTCCCCTTGATAAACGGGCCGTAGATGACCTTAATGGCTTTGAAAAAGTTTTTCATTTCATTGCGGTCCACATATTCCAGGATTTCTTCCGCCTTTCGGATCATCCAGGCATCCTGCATCTCCCGCAGCTGTTTCTGTACAAGGCGCTGGCATCTGAAGAAGGCTGCTTTTGTGGCGTCAGTCCGAAGGTCCATGTAGTCCATTCTTCTCTGCGAGTAATTTGCTGATGTTGGCGTCATTGTCGTCAAACGAGTCCTGGTGTTGACAGCGTGCGCGTCCGAGAACTTTAGAGGGGTGGTGGACTGGATGACATTTCGCAGTCGACACCATCATGTGTCCACGGTATCATTATACTCTGGAGCATGCAGATCCTCCAGTTTCTGGGTTATCTGGTTGCTGAAATCAAAACAGTGAGCAGACTAATTTAAACAAAAAAAGTTTTTAACTTACCTGGCGGCTTTTGGGCCTTCCTATGGATTGCAGTCGGAGCCTCACCTGGGGGATGAAGAGGCGTTGATCTGTCCAACCATCGGCATCGCGGATCGCCTTGGTTACCAGCCCGTCCTGTCGATCTCACTTCCGGATGAGAACATAGTCCAGCAGCTGCCAGCGCCGCGACCGAGGGTGCATCCACGTGGCCTTCTCCCGCGTTGGAATGCGGAAGAAGGTGTTGGTCAGCAGGAGACGGTGTTCCGCACACGTTTGCAGAAGAAGGAGGCCGTTATCGTTACAGCTACCGAGACTGTGGGGACCCAGCACTCCCTGGAAAGCAGCGTGGTTCGTCCCGGCGCAGGCGTTGAAGTCACCAAGGCCAATTAACTTGTGCTCTTTCGGCAAGTCGCCAGCATGGCGTGCAGGTCCTCGTAGAATTCGTCCTTCACCGCATCATAGCTCTTCATTGGGGGAGCGTAGGCGCTGATGATGGTAGCGAAATTGTCTCCCCGAAGAGGCAGGCGGAGGCTCATCAGGCGATCATTGATACCCTGCGGCAGACAGGGCAGACGTCCCACGATGTCGTTACGGATGGCAAAGGCAACACCAGCGTCGCGTCGCTCTGCCTTTGGCCGGCCGCTCCAGAAGAAGGTGTAGCCGTCACCCACCTCCTCCAGCTGACCCTGCTCAGAGAATCGGGTCTCGCTGAGAGCAGCAATGCCACCTTGTAGCACGCCAGTTCCCGAGCGACTAGCGCCATCCTCCGTTCCAGGCCTGTTGCTCCTAGGATTGTCTAAAAGGGAACGGACATTCCAGGCTGCTAGTGTGAGTGGACTCACCCAAGCAACCTGGAGGGTATGGCGAGGGGGATGGGGACGGGGGTATTGTTGTTTGTTTGAGTTTTACGACTGCGTATTTTGCGATCTTCGAGCCTCGGCCGACTGCAGAAGACGTGATAACCAGCATTTGTTTAGGGCACCTTTTCTAGCCCCTTTCTCCTCGAGGAGGCAAGCAGTGCTGTCCCTAAATAGGGCTGCTCGGACATCCCAGATGGCTGCCGAACTCCACTATGAGTCACGGATTTGTTTTAGTGGGAGAACGACCCGAGTTAGTCTGGGCCGCCTACGGGGTTGCTGTCGCCCCCACCGTAGGACTTTTTGAGAGGGGGAGGTGGGAAGTTCGGGAGTCAGACATACTGGGTGTGGAGGCACACACAACACCGGAGACCCTCGTCTGGCTTAGCCCGCCGGTCGTGACGGCTGCCCGCGACAAACGGAGCAACCAAATGCCATCTGTATGGTGCTACACCTAACTAGTACCCCTACAACTCGGGGCGTGCGTTTAAGTGCCTCAAGCACTAATCGTATATACGTCGGCCTTGAAGTCGACTGGTCGAGCACCAGACTTCCATTGGTACGCGCCTGCAAGCACACACGAGAGCCTTGTCATTGTAGCACACACACGGAGAAGTACGACTAGTTTAGTCAAAAAACACTTTCTCCGGTTACGATTTGTCTGTTTATAATAGCTTACATTACAGCTCACTCAGAGGACATGTTAAATACTGTATGAAAGCACGACCGTCAAGGAAAACGATGGTCACTGTTCGCCCACAGGTAGGTGAGCGCTAGGATGAGAACTTAAACAAGAGTAAATTTTCCTTGCATTTATCGCACTTTCTTCTCCCGCACCCTTCTGAGTCCGAGCTCTCGGCAGCTTCCAGAAGATTCGGAAGCCAGATTGGGTGCAGTTGCTGACAAAGCTAAGAAACCCGCCGACGCGGGCCACACACGCTTAGGCCGGGCAAGATTGACAAGAAGAAGATTCCAGCCGAGTGGGTGTGCTATAGAGGTATGAGCTATTGCAACCTGACTCTCCGTTCTGAGAAGAGGGCCGAATATCCAGCCATTCAAAACACAGCATTTGACACGCAGTGATGGTTAAGAAGTACGTCAAGCTGTTCAAGGTTAAGAATACAGGCTAAGTGCTGTGGTGACAGTACTCAGCCTCTTGGTCACTCTCCCTTCACACTTTCGAGCACCTATCCAAGCTGGGCAGCCATCTAATGCAGAGATTAGTTGACGCAGCCTGAACCTGCTCCTAGGCTTGACACAATCCACCCATATGTTGGCATTTAGTGTGGCCATACACTGGCCTCCGCGTTAGTCCAGCGTATTATTAGCTTGGCAGGTTGTAAGGACTTCACGTACTCCATAGTAATCCCTGGATACAAATAAACCTTTGATGTGGGGGCACATCATTTGTCAACGTTTTTTGTGAACGTTCATTTTTCTCGTGTGTGAGTGCATCTACAAGTATGACGCAAACAGCCATCGGCATTAAAAAGAATATTCATAAACTCACTACCTCGGTAAATAATTTTCAAAATTATGTTATTTTGATAAAAATGATGAGCAGAATGTAAATTTATGGGAATCGCTTGAAAACCCTGAATATCATGAAGTATTTACCAGTATTTCAAGTAATCCAATATGAAAAAGAACAATAAATAAATTTGGCACAAGGAAAGTTCTCTTGTTAACTCAACTGATAATTCTATTTACATTTGTTACTAAGTTACAGCGACCTTGCACGTCTTTGAAAAATGCCGCCTTTGTAAAAATGGTGGTATTTCAAAAAAGTTAATAGTACCTTTGCTATTTCCTTTAAGATTTAAAGTCGCATGCGCGAGTGCCGGTTTGTGACTGATTATCAGAGCATTTGGGCACTTTGCATGTGATCTGTCGCACACTGTTATTGGCGGCACGCCGCTAAAAATATAAATATAGGCGCATTGCACCTCAGTTTTTCAAAAGCCGCAGCCAAGTGGAACGCGGCAGCCCTCTGATAAGACATACTTTGCCTGCCGGAGGTGGTTACTGCGCTAAGGAAGTTCTTCAGACTAGCCACCGAAAGTATATCCGTGCAACAAATTTTCTTCTTCTTCTTCTTCTTCTTCTTCTAATTCATGTGTTTTATTTTCGTCGAGTGCCTGTAAAACCCAAAATGCTAAAAGCTTGTGTCCCAAAGGAGAGAGAGAGGTTAATAAGGTCTCTGACTTTCGGGTAACCATTTCGTTCGTCCATTTGCTTGGACTGGAGAGTCATGCTGAGTGCTCTCAGTAGATGCCGTGGGGGGAGCGTTGGCACAAGTTACAGTGAGGTGTGGCTCCAACACAGCCCCAAAGGCAGTATTGGCCGGCTACGCAAGAGGCAAGGAGCGACATACAATGAGAGCAATGAGCGTGACTCTCCAGTCTCTGAAGATGGGTAGAGGAAACATCTACAAGAAAATTGAGACACCCAATAATCCCTTACCGGTGAATGCCTGTTCTTCTTTTGACACAGGCACGTAAAGGCAATATAGTCACTTAACAGAAATCGAGGTTGTGAATGCGTTCATCAGCCTATATATCTGACGTTTAAGGAAGGGATTTTTTCTACCCATCTTCCGAGGCTGGAAAGTAATGCTCTCGTTTGCTGCTGTGCACATGACTTTCCAGTCTCTGAAGATGGGTGGATGCAAATACGACCTGAAACGTTAGACACCTAATGCACGCCTCCCGGTAAACGCCTTTTCTTTCTAGAGATTAAATTTTCCCTACAATTAAAGTTGGCATTCATTTTGTCTGTTTTGAGATAAATTTTCGCTTGCGAATGCTACGCTTGGCTGGAGCTAACATTTTTAATTAATAATTGCATTTTATATGAATTTCCAACCTCGTTCCCATAGGCAATTGCAAGTTCTACATTAGTGGGATTTTATTCTGAGCAAGAATTTGCGAAGGAGTGAGAAGTGCTTTATGGCCAACCGAAACGTCCTGGCGTACGCGAACGTAGACGCGTTCCTATAAAGCGCACCAAATGGCCAATATGCCTTTAGTTTAAGTAACAAATCAGACGTTAATTGCTGCCTCCTAAAAATTACTATTTATACAATCCCCTTGGTGCCAAGGCAATAATGCTCTGAGATATCCGTCGACCTTTATGCAGATGCACACGCAGACGAGCGATCGCACGTTTCTGATAAGACTTTGGGAGTTCTTGCAATTTCCACCAAAATGTCATTCTGTTTTACTCCGCGATCTCTTTTCCCGCGTAAGAATGTGTCTTACTGCCACAGCACAGCAAGTGCAAAGGCACGACAAACAAAAAGGGTATGCTCTGTCAAGCCTTTTCCCAAATTTTTGTGTCGCTCGTTTACTTCTGAAGGCCAGCCTTTTTGATGTAACACGAAGCAGGTTTTTGGAGCACGGTGTACCGTCTGATTCAAACTATACGTATTTTCTGGTGGTGGATTAAGTTGTGGGATATTTGGACCAGATAGACTTAAACCTGAACGGCTGTAATACCACAGAAAATTGAAAGGACACCGCTTAGTTCACTGCAGTTTTCCCAGACGTTTACATAGCCTCAAAAATAATTCGGCATACAATAGGAAAATCTACAATTTTATGCAATTTATACGACTGCCATCACGAAGAAATAAGATCTCCTTTTTGTAATTCAATCGCCGCTGGATGTCTGCTTTACGTGTGTCTTGCGCTCATGCGATTCATTGAGCCCCCAAAGAACCAATCACTCAGACAGAGGTACCGATCAGCAGAGAAAGGAAATTACTTTTGCTTCATACAATAAAGGTCACCTTGATTCTCCGTCTTAATTTGCACCTCCATGAGTAGCAATTTTCAAAAGCCAAAACGGGTTGGCCAGTTGAATCTCAATGACGGCTGCGCACATAAAACAAACGCTGGTTGTGTCCATCTGGAGGTCAGCACGAAAAATACGGCCTTCCTGACGAAGAAAACGCAGTGCTGAAGGCACAAAGATGTTTGAAAGTTACTTTGGAAGAAAAAATGTGTACAGAAGAGCCAGTAAGGAAATATCCCTTATGCATTGTAAGAAAACGGAAGTGATGCCGCAGTGGTCTTGAAGAAGCAAGTCAATTCAAATCCAGGAGAGGTTAGAACTCAGGCATGACCGATCGGTAGTAGACTGAGGTTTGACCAGAAATGCACTAAGAACCACCTCAGGTCGGATAAAGCTAACACGCAGGAGCAATATCCTGGAGAATTTTGCCAACAGACAGTTGAAAATTGGCGTAGTGGCACCCAAGTGCGCAGAAATAAAAGTGGGAACATTCCTGCGAGTGAGATTAGATTAAACGTCAAGAGAGCAGTCAAGATAAATGGAAAGAATGTCGCCAACTATAGAACCGGTTAAAAGATTAACATACGAGTTAACACAAAAGTTTTCCTGATTTAAAAATAAATGAGAGCGATATGAAAGGATCAGAAAAGTTTAGGCAACAGCATAACAGTAGGAAATCGAAAAATGAATCCTCGCTGTGAAGGACAGAATATTGGAATTGGTAACTGACTTTATTTAAAGAAAATTTCTGGAAGTCATGCTTATTCATGGCACAAAACCTGCTAAGGTTTTAGGAGATTTGTTTCATCGATTTTCCGGTAACCCAGAACTTTTAAGTCAGCATATTCACCGTGCAACAGATCCATACTACATTTACCGTCCAAGCATGAATACGGACAGCAGATACGTCGTAACACTTGGTTAAAAGGCGAAATTAGCTCTCCTGATAAGAGCCCGAAGAAGCGTGAAGAAGATACAGATGAAAAGAAAGAAAGTGATGCATATATAAGTGTCATTAGGGATTTAATAATGGCATAAATTTGGCGACAATGAAGGCGAAACTTATGTTACAGTGATTTTGAAGAAGGTGAAAAAATTGCAGTCCCCAAAACGTTGGAAATAAGCTAATTTGCGGCCGGAGATATAACGAATTCCACGTCAATTTGGATAAAGCTAACATACTACATTCGTTGAGGAACACTCATTGATCGCTAACAGAACGCAGACCTCCCGTTATACCTTGGGAATCAATCTCAAACCCCGCCAAGAGCCACCCAGCGGCTATCATCCCTTTCTGAACAAAAGGCCGTGGGTTCGAGCCTCGGGTGTGCAGCATCTGGGGCTGGGTATGAC
Organism: Schistocephalus solidus; assembly: GCA_017591395.1. NCBI lineage: Eukaryota > Metazoa > Platyhelminthes > Cestoda > Diphyllobothriidea > Diphyllobothriidae > Schistocephalus > Schistocephalus solidus. The sequence continues at coordinate 114,795 of WEDG01000642.1, read as the reverse complement.
TGATTGATGACGGCTTATGAGTCCGAAATGGTCATTCCAATCTCCTTTGTCTTTGCCGGCAATTGTCCTCTAGCATGCACGAGTTAGATCAAAGTAAGAATCATGAACAACCTCCTGGATAATTTGGCCAGCAAATTAACCAGCAGCCAAAAATTAGGGTCAACGAAAAGTGGACCAGAAACGGCAGCAATAAAAGGCAGCACGCAATGCAAAGAAGTAAAATTGAAATAATCTTGCGAGCGAGATTAGATAAAACGTTGGAGGAGCAGGTAAAAACTAGGGACGGTATGTCGTTAAATCTAGAGCCGAATAGGGAAGTTGAAGGCCCAAAATAAATCAAACTTTTAAATTATTTTAAAAATTGGAAGCAATATGAACTAATACAAAGAAATCGAGAAGATCTCATCTCAGTAGTAAGGCAATAATATCGGGAACATTAAATGCCTTACTTTAAAGAACGCGTCTGGTATTCATGTTCATCCATGACGCATGGCCAACCGACGTATTCGGAACCCAATCTCACCAACGGGTGGATGCCCCACAACTCTTTATCCGAATGAGCACCGTTAAATACATATTCCTAGTGATTTTAGTTTACTGGCCTCTATATGGACTGCAGAGGGATTGTACTAGGTGTTAACGTATTTGAATAAAGATAATGACCGTAGGTTTTTTTGAAGACATCTCTTAATACAAAGAAGATCAACGCGTGGTCACTGGGACAGTATATTTATTAGTCTGAGATTTCGAACCTCTACTGGAATAGAATCGCATAAAGCTGAACCGAAATGTTATAAAAAAAAACAAAAATGTGCCACACAACGTATAGGCTAGGCCAACAGGAATTCAGAATATCGAGCTGTCCTGCAGACAAGTTTAATCAGGTGGATTCTAAATCGACCGACTGAATCATTGACCCTGGAATTATAAGTAGGCAGACGCAATGCAACTATTACGACCGGCATTCGACGGGACCCAGCCAAACCTTCAAGTTTGAGCAGGCCGACATTCTCGCGGGAGGTGCAACCGCGTGAGGTCTTTGAATAATTGTTTTCCGGTTCCAATTAAGGAGGCAAGCGCAATGACTTCCCGCCTCCATTCGCACTGGGGCGATTTTGATTGGATAAAATTACTCACCACGCGGACAGGAGGCCAGTGACTAGCCGTCACGGCGACAGCGAGTCAAATTTCCGCGCAAGTGTCACGTCAAGAATTGACAACGGGGATAAAATCAAGAACATTTACGGCTAGGACATGGACCAACAACCAATAATAAAATCAGCTATGACCTCGAGAGATGAACATGCTTACTGCTAATTTTAGTAGGCCTATGGCGGCCTGGCAACCGCGCCCTATAAATACTGCTCACCTTGTACCCCTAGTACCTTTTTTCTGCAACTGCCGCTGATGATGGTTTCGAGCGAGAATCCGAAACGTCAGGCCAATAAAATTCTTGTGCCAGCGAAAACATCCTCTTCTTCATCTGCAACCCACATGATTATAAAAGTAACTTTGCTATTAAGGATGACTTAACACGCAAATAATATGTCCCCTATGTACAATGATATAATAGCGGTGCCAGCTGAAAAGAGAGAGTAGCCATCATGGTCACTCCCACGATCACAACGAACGTACAAGTGCTTCTAGGCGACCAACAGTCCAAATCGATAATTTAAACAGCTAACCGGACTCCTAAATTAAACTCCTAAACAGCATGACAGATTTTCAATAAGCTGAGTTTTCAAATGAGATATGAGTTGACAGCCTACGGAACTTACTCAACCATTCAATAAACGCCGCTGTGTTTTGGTCTTATAAACTGTCGTAATAATGACAGTACCGGGCAGTAATTTTCAAAAGCAAATGTACTACACCAGTCCCCCAAAACTTAGGAAATAAGCTGAAAGATGACATATTCGATTGCTGATAAGCTAAAGAGCGACAAGAGATATGGGGAAACCACGGTTGGTCGGATGGAGCAAACACGCAACAGTAAGATCAAAGTGAGAGGCAGGAGCCACATCCGAGAAAAAGTCGTCCAAAAGTGTGCCTGACAGTTAAAATCTAGCGGCGACCAGAAGAAAACAGGAAACCGCAGCAAAAGACGACCACACGCAGTGTTTAGGAATAAAAGTGGTTATGTTCTTGTGAGCTAGATTACATAAAACACCAGAGGAGCAGTTGTCGAGAGGAGACTGAGAGCCATCATATTTAGAGCCAGTAGAAAGTTTATTTCGAAGAAGGAGACACGAGCACTTGAACAAGAGCTTTATTAGCCTGACGTTTCGGATTCTCACTCGAATCCATCAGCCGAGACCGTAAGATAAGGGTAATGGATTGCTCAGGTTTTGCAGCATTAATATGATGTAGTCGCTAGGCCCCCATAGACCTATCAAAATTGACAGTTGCCGAGTGCATCGCAAATAGTTTTACGTGGTGTGATAATTGTCTGACCGGCCAGGTGTTGCAGTATGCGGTTGCATGCCATTGCTGTGCGACATCGTGCTTGTCAAGAGGATCGATTCGAAGCTCATCGCACGTGGTTACATTTGGAGCGATTATAGCCCGTAGTCGAATGGCTAACGGTTGGATTTCAGCATCCGTGTGAGGTCTTGAGCATTTTGGCTCATCGAAATCCGCATGTTCTACGCATGGCTAATTAATTTGCTCAGGCAAATTCTCAGCACTAAATATGGTTCAGGCAGGTCGTTTCGCTTTTTTTTTGATTAAGGGCCGGAAAACCATGACTAGAGCAGTTCGCGGCTCACGCAGTTGTCGCATCTAGCGAGAATTTCAGCTTCATCAAACTTGAATGTGTGGCTGGGTCCCGTAGAATGAGCCGCGACTTTGGAGCTGGCGTCGCTCCTCCTCACCGCTACTGCGTGCTTGGCCATTCGTATTCGGAGGAGTCTCTCAGTATCTCTGACATTAGTTGGCATGTCCAAAACTGCACCAGACCCGATTAACCACCCCAGAGTTTTCTTGCCGCGCCAGTAGGTCTTTTGGCCACATGATCTGGCGCCAGATGTTGCCTCCGTTATGTGTGCAACTCCAACGCTAAGGGGTGTGAGAAGGCAGCTGACGACATCTGAGACCTTCTTCACGTACGAGAGGACATCAAGAAAGTCCAGCTGGTTGTTTTCTTCCTCTTTCATCGGCGTCCCTTTCGCCTGTTCGTAGATTGTTCCGTCAAACGTGAAGTAATTCTTAAGAATCAATTAATTAATTAATTCTTAAGGATTTGGGAATGTCCGAGGTGTTTCTCCATTCCAACAGATCACCACATCCGTCATAAAAACCACCATCAACACAACCCCATATCAAACCGTCCGGGAAAAAAGGCTTCAAAAGTCCCGATAATAGCGACTTCATTGGCGTGCCTTTAATCTGCTCGTAGATTGTTCAGTAAAAGTTGAAGTACGTCTTAGGTCAGAACTTCAGGAGTCGGGAGATTTGGGTGTGCCTGAGGTGATTCTCCGTTTCATCGTATCTGTCTCGTAGGATTAATTCGAAGGTCTCGACTGCCTGATCCTGCATAATAGAAGTAAAAAGGGACGTGACATCAAGGGTGACCATAATGACACTTGGCAATACTCTTATATGACTCTGTCTCTGATGATGGATCCCAGTGAGAATCCGAAACGTCAGGCTAATAAAGAACTTGTTGCAGAGATCGCGTCTCCTTCTTCATGACCTAACAGAGCAGTTAAGATGATAAACTGATCTACCGATACGAGGACAATGCCAAATTCCTGACGAAAGGGGCCTTATCGCTGAGCCAAGAAAATTTATTGGCCTGGTAGTTCCAGTAAACAGAAACGGGCTAGAGCGTTTTCAGTGCATGGAGTGGTGTATAATTGGTTGGTGTTCTGCTTGCGATTGCTCCATCGCTGCTTTCTTACTGAAATATCCACCTCCAAATTCATTGTAGGCTTTCGAAAGTGAAGTCGTTATTACTTAATCGGTCGAATATCAATTCGTAACGGTCTGGCTAATCACCGGTCTCGGCCTCGGAAAACTAGCAACACCTCCGCTATGAGTCCCGAAATATAAAACAGGCTAATACAACAGGATTTATTTTAACAAACAAATTTCATGACAGCTTATCAATTTCCATCCAATCAACCAGCCAAAGGATGCCTTGCCGTTGCTTTGTTAATGAATTCACGTGTACTTGCGGATGCAAGTACAGTTAGTGAACGCAAAGGCAATTGGCAACCAGGGCCGCTGAACATTTGCCTAATTGGTTTAAACAAGAAAATAAAGGACCACGGTCTTCGATAACTAAACATATATTAGACAGCTGTCACTCTGTTGACCTCAAAACACCCTTCCGAGTAGTTGTTCGGGCACGAACAACTCGCACTTTGCGCTACCTGGAAGTGGCGTATATGCGTAGGGAGAAACTCGACCTTTGCAAGCAACTAGACCACGTGGTCAATCTACAATTGCCCTGGTAATTTTCACCCCTAGATTCCTCATGGCTGTGAGTTGTGTTAACTCCTACTCCACCGTTTCCTTGAAGTTTTAAACTAACTCGTTGACCTGATTATTCTTTACGTTGTCCTCTGACCCTTACTGTTATGTATTGATTTTCTGTGAATCTAAACTGCTGACCACTTCCATTCATTATCTGTGTTTTGAAAAGATGGGTTGCAGTTGATAAGCCGTCACGAAATTTGTGGGTATCAGTAAATTCTGCTGGATACGCCTGTTTTAAATTCAAACCCGGGATAAAATGATTAAAAAGTCCCGAAATCGGCGACTTCATTGGCGTGCCTTTAACCTGTTCGTAGATTGTTCAGTAAGCTTGTCCAGTACGCCTTAGGTCAGAACCTCAGGAGTGGGGCGATTTGGGTATGTCTGAGGTGATTCTCTGTTTCATCATATTAGTCTCGTGGGAGTAATTCGACGGTCTCGACAGCCTGGTCATCAAGGGTTACCAAAACGTCGCTTGGCAGGCGGTTTACTAATATAAGTTTCTCTAATAAATGTGTTGAGGAACTGACTGTAGTGTCTGGATTAGTGGTCAAGTATATGAGACGCTGAAAAAACCACTTTCAATCCGTAAGTTAGAGTACCTTTGAGTGATACGAGGGGCCGCAAGGTACCGCCCTCTTAGGAAAGTCATATAATTAGGCCAAGGTCGTGTCCTAGGCTCTCGCCATGCGTCGGTCAACTAGCGATATTGCCCCGAGTTTTCAACTGCCAACAACGTCGAATTGAGGTCACGTGTCAGCGGTTTTATGGGGTTGGTTGCTCAAGGGACATAAGACCGGCGGTCATCTAGTTAACATTCGGCATTTCGAAGGTATGCTGTCCTGCCCCAAACGACCGCTGAAAGTCCCTTGTTCGCAGACATGAAAACGAGGTCTAAGTTGGCCTTAAGTTTCTTAGTGCTATATATATTTTATATATATATATGAATATTTTAAGTAGAGCCACACACTAGCATATATATATATATATATATATATATATATATATATATATATATATATATATATATATATATATATATATATATATATATATATATATATATATATATATTGAGTGAAAAAGAAGGCATCCCAAGAAATAAAGTTGAAGTTGAATACGTTCTATGGGGAATGGAGCTTTATTGTGTTAATTTTCAACACTGGTTCTCCAGGTCGTCATCAGACGCAGATGGGTAGCAAATGTGACAAAACAGTTAACATCGTAATTACGCGAAAAAATAGATACTGGCGTGAACATTGGCAACATTGAGCGGCCGCCGTGTGTATCAGCCTGTCCTGATTGGTGCTCGTTTCTTCCATTTCTCCTTGAAATTTCTGTACGCCGCATCCAACTCGATATGTCTGGTGATGCATGACTCATCTGAATGCATCGCCTCGAGGAACTCTCGACCTTTCTTGAAGGGACAGGCGGCGACAATCCGAGTTTTATCCCAAGCGAAGGTGTGCCCGGTGTCTAGAGTATGCATAGCTGTTTGGGACAGATGCTTCCGCCTATTTACTGCCAACGTATGTTCATAGATGCGTGTAGAGGCGGATTTGCCTGTCTGACCACAATACTCGGCATCACACGCTTCACACGGGATCTTGTAGATGACTTCTTTCTTGTCCATATATATATATATATTTGCATATTTGCATATCCTACTTCTGACCCTTAGAATTTTCTCCCTCCGTTTATTATTCCGCTGTAGTGACCGTAAAAACAGGTTCCTCAGAATTTTGACTCCTAATAGGGATATAAAAACCATACAAATGGCATTGGTGAAAATAACAATGTTTAGGTGACTCAGCATTCTTCCTAAACCTAACACGTTTTTAAAAAGGGAATACTGTGCACGGTGCTTGACCTTACACATTTTTGTCAAAGATATAAAAAAGGGCACGTTCAGGCCTCTGAGAATGCTAAATAACATTCGTGTTCATAGTAATGATAACATTAAATAAAACACAAAATTTATTTCTTATAAGCGAATTTTAACAGCCACTTGTAAAATTGGCAAGTGCCCTGCTTACCAGTAAAGCTGGGGTAGGATACGTGGGGGTTTGCGCTGAATTTAATGGAGATTTCGGTTAGGGTTAGGATTAATTTTAAGGTAAGTTTTAATGTGGGGGTAGAGCTGGGTTTAGGGGTTAGGTTAATTTTCAGATGATCATTAGGGCTAAGGTTACGGTTAGGATTTGGGCACGCTAGAACTCCCTCATTACCTGTGGCCGAAAACGGAAAACATTTCACAGAAAGCCACGAAATTGACAATTGAGTACTTGTGAGGCATACATAGCTGAAGCCCAAGAGATTCTAAAAATCGTAAAACGAAATGTTTTTGTGTGATTTAAATAGTTAAATCACTGCATAGCGTTTTGTTTTAAAGGTAGTTGCGATTTGGAATTTTCAGCAGAGTACGTGAAATTTGTGATTATTACCAGACCCCAATGCATTTTTGTAAAAAGACCCATGTGCTGATGACCACAAAAAAGGTGGAAGATTAACAACCTTCTTGCTCATGAGTTACTTTCCGATGGAAAACTAAAATAAATTTCCAAGTTTGTGTTTTTACAAGTAATCCTATGATATATTAAGTACTGAAGAGAAAAAATTTACTCGATGCAGGAAAATAGATGTCACTTTATTCTCCCGTTTTTTCTTTGCATTAGCATTTGCTACAACGACTCTCAAGAGGCCTGGCAACATTTCTTGAATTCTTTCGCAAACATCGTTACTAAGACTGCTGTGCAATTCAAATTGATTGAAGAGCCTCAGATACGATTGACACCTTGAAACCTAGCAACCTGTTCGTCAACAGAGCCGTTCCGATGAAGGCGAGCTTTTAAGTATGCGCGTGACCCTCACTGGTGTGGTTAGGATCTCACTTGATCGCATTATGTGCGCCCGCCAGCTCACTGTTGGCGATGATGAACGTTGTCTCATAGGACACATGCCACATATAAAACGTAGGTATGTTGCTAAGGGTGTAAAAGGCAAGCCACAGACAGCTGTTTCAAGATTTTTAGCGAGCATCAGTATGCCATAGGCCGTATACGGTGGCATGTGTCCTATGGCAAAATGTTCTCTATCGCCAGTAGAAAGAGAGGGAGAGAGATGAATTCGCTTTATTTTGAAAACATCATTCAAAATTTTCAGCAAAAAATGGCTCCATTCACTGAGGGAATAGGATAAGTTAACAGATTATGCAAAAATCAGTTTAAAAGGACGTCTAATGGGGAAGACAGTTCACTCTCATCTTCTGTATTTTAATCTCTTCACACGTGCTAGGAATGGCAAAGCAGAACGCTGATATACCGATGTACGGCAAGCGATATGACGAAACCCTCAGCGCATTAGACGGAAAGACTTCATGGCAATGAGCTAGGAGTGAAATGGATGAGTAACATCAGAAAATATTCGCTCAGAAAATTGCTTGACTGTTGCGAATTGTCATTTTATTACCACACCCATTAAAACAGTATAAGAAACACTGGCAGCAGGAGAAAGCGTTCGGAGGATACGTTTTAAAGTCAGCAAATCATTTTAAACAAAGCTCAAAAATCACAGGAGAAGAATAAAGGATGATGAGAAGAATACATGCATCCACAAAATTGCCAGATTATGGATTTAGGTGTGTGGTAGGAACTTTAACGACTGATATAACAAAAGTTCATTAATTTTGGTAAAAAAGAGTATCAATATGTTAAGAGAATGAATAATGGGATATCAGAGTAGTGACAAGGTACCGAAATGAGGATACTAAGTTGGGAAAGACGGCTGAGGATTCCAGACAAAGAGAGGGTCGCAAGCGGAAAACATTTTGGACGGATTTCTCATGGTTCAGTTGAAGCTCATTGTTTGACGACCATGCTGAAATATGATCCAGGCCGTCCTTCAGAGACTGGACATGTGTTTGATTTTTAACAAGAGGACCAACAACCACATCGTCATCGTTTATTGATCTCGAATCGTCAGTGTGGAGGGAGAAAAGGTAAGGAGATAGGATGGTACCTTCAAGAACACCGCAATTGCTGGGAAGGACTGTAGAGTTTCACCCACTAGATTGTAAGAATTAAGTGTGGAAAGTAAAATAGTCTGCGAGCCAAGAAACCACCCAATCGGGAGACCCACACGTGGATGTTTTCTAAGGAGGAGATAGCACGGGATAAGGTTGAAGGCAGAGAGATAGTCAAAAAATGCACATGCGTACGCATGGCAGCCCTTATCTAAATACCTTAGAGCCGAATGTATCAGAAGGACAATGGCACCTAGAAAACTACACCTGGCCTTATATGCAAATTGTAGTGGATCGGAGAAATTCAAGGAAAATAACATAGTTATATCTAGAACGACTAGCTCAGTTAAGCGGATGAGCAGACGATTGGGGAACCCAGTGGTGCTCCCTTGATCTGCTCATAGGTTTTTCCGGCAAAGTTGAAGTAGGTCTTTGGACGAAATTCAAGCAACCTCATAAGGTCTTCAATTTTGAGCGAGATCTGGGTTTCTGCGTATGATTCCTCAGTTTTCCTGCGCAAGACCCGTTGTGCTAAACTCGGCGGAATGCATGTGAATTATGACGTCATATCAAAAGAGATGCTTATTTTATCCGATTGAATCCTCCGACCTTGGAGGTCTGCCAGGAATTTGGAGGCTGAACAGACTGAGGCAGTCAAATTATTTTGTAAGAAGTAAAGTTTCGAGTACACCCGTTTTGCCAGACAATAGGTGGGGCTGCCTTTTAGGGCAACGATTAGCCGCAGTGAAACATTTGGCTAATGGGTATTTGGCAGACTATAGAAGCGAGCCAGGGTAGTACCCTTTGGTTTCATTTGGTGCTGTTCGTTCTCCGTGATCACATTTTGGCGTTCAAATTCTCCGAATGATTTATGCATCCGATCTGCTACTGCTTTGGCCTGTGCATCTTGCGTTGGTCTTTAAACTTCTGTCATCACATAGGGCCTTGGCTTTCTCATTGAATTCTTCTCGGTTTAGAAAGACAGTTGATCGTTCCTTATCAGAGGGTAAAATTATAATTTTTCGAAAAGAGAGGGAGGAATACGCTTTATTTTTAAATTATCATTCACAATTTTCAGCAAAAAACAGGGGCTCTTTTCACTGAGACCATAAAATAAATTAACAGAATCAAAAGGTTACAACTTGACATCTAATGAGGAGACGATTCCAAACTGAGTTTCCGGAAATAGAATGCTAGAAACGGTTGTACAGAACGCTGGGATGCCGATGAATGGCGAAAAGATATGCCGGAATCCTCGGCACATGGGCCAGGAAGACTACTTGGCAATTAGATCAGAGCGGAGAGGATGGACAAAAGCGTCAAGAATTCGATCAGCGAATTGTTTGCCCGTTGTGAGGTGTCGTTCCATTAATTTTATCGTCTAAAAAAATATAAGATACATCGGCAAAAGAAGAGAGAATTTGGAGGATACGTTCTAAAATCAGCAAATCCTTTTCAATCAATGCTAAAAATATTACAGGTGCACAATAGAGAATGAGGGGGAGAATACAAGCATATATAAATCGCCAGATTAGGAAATGAGGTGTGTGGTAGGAACGTCAATGGCGAATATACTACAGAAGTTTACAAATTTTAGTAAAGAGAGCATAAATAGAAAGGAAGAATTAAAGATTATAAGTCAACGTGAGGCCACGGTACTCGAAGCAGGATAACTCGTTGGGGAAGACATCCAGTGATTTAGAACTAGAAAAGCGCTGCAGTGGAAAAAACACACTAAACAGGTTTTTGATTGTTCAGAAGAAGACCATTGTCTGGCGACCATGCTGAAACATAGTCCAGACCATCATTCAAAGACTGGAAATTCGTCTGATCTTTAAGAGGATGGCCAACAACCATATCATTGGCATATTTTATATACAGACAGTCATTTGGCGATCTCAAATCATCAGTTTGGCTGGAGAAGAGGGGAGGGGAAAAATGGCGCCCTGAAGAACCTCACAGTTTTTAGAAAGAACCACTGAATTCTGCCTACCGGATCGTAGGAATTAAGTGCGGGAAGTAAAATGGTCTGCGAGCCAAGAAACAGCCCAGCCGGGAGAGCCACAGGAGGGTGTTTTGTTAAGAAGGAGATGGCGTGGGATTGTAGTGCAGGCAGAGGAGTAGTCAAGAAATGCACTCGCGTACGCACGGTCAACTTAACCTAAGTCTCTTAGAGCAGAATGGATCAGAAGAGAAACGGCACGTAGGGTACTGCGCCTGGCCTTATATGCACAGTGAAGTGGATCGGATAAAGTGGAGAAGAATAGTAGAAGTGTATCTAAGGCGGCTCGTTGGTTAGGCTTCAGTAAAGCAGAAGAGCAGGCAATCGGACGAAAAGATTTAGGGTCAATATTAGGGAATTTTTTAGGGACAGGAATAATCCATTCGGTTCACCAAACATCAGGAATCTTAGACCCCTGTCAAGTTGAGATGTTAATAAGGTGTGTCAAAACATGGCCTATCTGTAAGCATCGAAATTTGAGGATATATAGTAAGACACCATCCGTCCCAGCAGCTGTTGATCCACGGACCTTTTTATGTGTTTTTCCATTGTTTCAACTGACAGAGGAGAAAAGACAATTGGCAGTAGTGAAGTGTTGTTTATGGGAGGATTAGAGGCAATGGTAATATGGATAAATTTTTCACTTAGAAAGCTTAAGTCGGCATCGATACGTGGCAGTTTGCCGCATTGGCTTTTGACTCGCTTAAAGATTCCTCCACGCACCACTATTTCAGTCTTAGCCATCAGAAAAACAAATATTCTACACATCAGTTGTCAGCAGTTTACTCTCTGAAGTTATATGCCACATATTTCTCCCATTGCTCTGCGAGCACTGACTGTATTTACAGCGCTTGCTTAAAAATGGTTTTTAAATAATCTGATTACACTGGATGAATTCCTGCCTGAACGATATCCCTAGGACTGCTAAATGGTTTGAGGCACACTGTCACATACCCGATCCTTCATTTAAACCAAAGAGGGTCAGATTGCCAATTCAAATAGTAAGAAATATAAAAACTTGACGTAGAACGAGTGCAGGTCACATTGATGCCTGTTCATCGGATAGGATGGGTCTTGAATCCCCACTTTCCTAGCGCCATTCAGCTGAAAGAAGACTTCATCTCGCACGACCTGAAAGCAACGCATATATGTTTCTTTCCTGTAGAAACAATTAGCAAAGTTCTCCGAACTTAGTTTAGACGACTTCAAAGCATTGAGTCTTTTAAAATGCTTCGAATATGAAATACGTAGAAAAAAACAAATTTAAAAAGCAATAAAGCTTTTCAGTGGACTTGTAGAACGTAAGAAAAAGTGAAATAAAACCATAGTTATTGGGAAGGATAGCACAAAAACTAGTTTGCAGAAACGGAGTTTGGCACAGGGAGACAACCTGCTAGCCGGGATAGTCGGAAAAGTTGAACTCCTAAGGAGCAGCTTGCGTGAAACAGCATTAAAATGTGAAAGTGAATGCACAGGCATAAAAACCGTTGTTTTTGTCTTATCCATTATAACAACGAAGTATCGGACACCACAGCTTTCTGCATGCGAACACTGATGACCACAAAAATAGAAGAATGATTTGATAGTGCGAGATAGCATGAAGTAACCACATGCACTACACTAGAGGACGTGTGGAAAGACCAAAAACGGACCTCTGAAGACGCTTCCCAACTCTTACCAGCGACTGTGTACGGAAGTGACCAGACAGGGTTAGAGAGTCAATTTGGGCAAAAAAGAACTATTTACTGCCTTCTCGTTAATATCCCCAAAAGCAAGTGTTGTCCTTGGGTCGATAAGACGGGCTTAGTCTGCAGGAGAGCAGTATTGACAAAGCCAAGGAGACCACAATGGCCATTTGTGGCTTATTAGCCGTCGACCCCTGGGTGGGCATCACCTGAGATTACGTTTGACTGACTGATGACGGCTAATAAGCCAGAAATTGCCATTCCAGTCTCCCTGGTCTTCGTCGGTAATGTTTTAGTACCTATACTACTAGCCAAAGTGCAGTAAATTTAGTTAAACTGGGCGTTTAGACTGAAAACGTTTATTTTAGTTACATGTTAACCTATGCTGACCACCCCTGCCAGAGGATGTGCACGCAAAGACACTTGTCGGGGAATTTTCTTCAGCGGCTAGGCAGTCTAAGGGCAGGAGGCAGAAATACTGTCTACATCTCGTAATGCCATTTCATGCGGGGAGCAAGATCGAAAAATGTAGGTTTGCAAGTGTACTGCCATAGCTAGTACACAAGCTGCCATTCGAAAGTTCAAGGCGATGATTGCAACAAATGTAACAGAATATTTTTTCGAACAAATTGTTTTGACGGAAACGTTGCAAGTCAAAATCTCAAGTGTAAGTGTGGTAGACTGCGAGGGCCGAGGATCGGAATGGAGGGCTGAAAGGACCAGCAAGAGAGAGAAAGTGAGATATAACTCTATCCCAACCGAGCATATGGCAGAATAATTAGTTAGAAGACTGACGGAGTCAACCTAGCGAATTATTTTTCAGCGATTGCAGACTAAATCGAGGGCAACCAAGTCCATAAAATTCAAGTGAATGATGATTCTCTGGCAATGTTGGCCAATTTTCAGCGAGGGAGAGAAATGCTCTGTATTAAGAAATTATCATTCACAATTTTTGACAAAATTGAAGGCATTTATGGTGACCAAAAGATAAATTAACCAATAACACAGGAGTCAAAGTGTTTACATAAATAAACATATACTTTGGAGACAGTTCCAGCCTCACTTTTTGTACTGTTGTCTAGTTACACGTAACATGGTACGCTAATATGCCGATGTACGGCAAGAGATATGTCGGAAACATTTGGGCCACAATTTATTTTATAGAAAATGGGATGTTAAATCGTCCAAACGTCGATCAGCAAATTGCTAGCCCGTTGTAAAATGTCATCATGTTATTATATCAACCAAAAAGATCCTAAAAACACCCCAACCAGCAGCAGAGGCGAGCATTCAGAGGACACATTTTAAAATCAGCATTTTTAAAAGCCAAGTGGGAAAAATATAAAAAATAAAAATAAAGAATGAGAATGCAGACATCTATAAATCTCCAGATTGGAGGACAAGATGTGTGATAGGAAATTAAATGAATTTTTTTAAAAAAATGTACGAATTGTAGTGAAATGAGTTTCAATATGAAGGTGTAATGAAAGATTTGATGTCAGGGTAACACCAAGGAACTAGAAAGAGGCCGCCATTTTGCGAAGAATGGCCAAGGATTCAGAAGTGGGAATCTGTCGCATCCGGTAAACAAACTTGACTGATTTCTGCTTAGTTAGTAGTGAGGTAGTTAGTGTTAAGATGTGGCAGAAGTCACGCTTGAGAAACTGGAGGTTAGTCTGATTTTTAAGACGGTGACCAATAACCACCTAGGCATCACATTTAACATAAACACAATAACTTGACTCTCTTAGACCATAAATGTATCGTAGACGACGCTAAGGGGATAGTTGGAAACTTGCGAAACTCCACAGTTATTCTTTACCCATAGTCCAGTATAGAAGGACCGATAGTCAGCTGTCCGGATCCTCGTGACGATGGCAATATCATCGAGCCGATGGAAAACGTTAAGTCAAATAAAGCGAACGCTCAAAGAATTAACGGCAGACTTTTGAAATTGAGTCACCATTTGTCTGCTCTCCATTCGTTTTAAATCTTCGTATATGTACGTTTGTTGACCTATTTCGCCCATTATTTACCCAAGTTTAACCTATTTTGAAGGAAGTACCATTTTATCTACATTTTTAGACTCATTCAAGGGAGATTTTTCCTGATGTCAATATTTGCAGACTTCAGCCATTCGCTTGTGATCTTCCAGTGTTTTGGGGTTTGTGCGCCAAATCTTATTCACGGTGAATGGTGGACTTACGTGCCGAAAAGTTTGGAATTTTACCTTCAAAATAAAACGTACATCTCTCTTCTATGAAACATCTGAATAATTGCTATGACTGCATAGTTGGAAAAGACTTCAAATAATCATGAAATATTCCATGCAGTACGCTGTATGCGAAAACCTGGCTTTCATTGGCTAGTGCCTTCCAACCATAAAAAATCAGTTGCCTACATGCATTTTTCAGTGAGACAATTATCCGTTAACAGGATGCTGTGCTGAACGAGCAAAAGAAGAAGGGAGAATCCTTCTTCGCCTCAAAAACCGTCTTATTACGTTTCTGTCGTGTGTGTGGAGTTGACTGCTGCCATTTCTGGTTATCTACCTTTCCAAGAGAAGAAAGGACCCAACAGATATGTTTGAAAATGCTATAATATGGGGACCACGTGAGTGTACGTATGCAAGTACGAAGAAAACTACACGCTTTTGTAGAGAGCATAATGATTGGTAAGAATTGGAATAGATTTATAGAGGGCTTAACAGGGAAGAGAACTCGAAGCCAGGTGAGAGCGGGCCTGCGATGTTGGTGGAAAGAATGCGGACTAATTCACTGGGGACTTGATCAAAAGACCTCAGTCCATGGACTATCCCATGGTAACACTGGTAACGTCGTTCCTGTTTTCATTAGCCTTCCAAAATTAAAGCCAATTATTCATAAGCATATAGGAGGATAGAATGAATGGATGCCCGGTAGATGCACATAATTGCAGAGATAAAAATATCGAGTCACGTTTACAGAAGGATTGGCAAAATTGCTCGAAAGAGATTACTACTAAGGCTCTCTCCCCAGCAAGATGTGCGAACAATAAACAGCATAATACTCGTGGTTTTGCGCGAAACTCTATGATAAGTTTGGTTTGTGTTAAGGTTAGGTTTAGGATTAAGACTAGGGTTACGGTTAAGATTACGATTTTAGTCAGTGTCAACGTGAGAACACGGGATTATTCGCCTTTAATGGACTTTGACGTAGTCGAGAACCTAACTTATGCAAAATTCCAAAATTTACGGTAGATTGAAAATCATTCGAAAATCGGCATTAAAGCATGTATCAAAGTTTTTAAGTATTAATAAACAACCTTAGCTGAAGTTAAAACTTAAAGGAAATGTGAAATTTATCATTATTTTTTAAAGAAATACAACATTTTGATAAAGCGGAACAAATTCTGAAAAAAGAAACAATCGGATCTACGGAGTCTGCCTATTCAAGAAAGACAGAGAGTTCTTGAAGCCATGCACTACGATGAATCATGAATCAATCGACGCACTGAGGAAACACATGTAAAAAATCTCAATGTCAAGTAGAAGAGACGAGAAACGATCAAAAAGACTAAAAAAAGCGCTCGCGTACGCACGGTAGACTTTACCTAAGTCACTTAGAGCAGAATGGATCAGAAGAGAAACGGCACGTAGGGTACTGCGCCTGACCTGATAGACACATTGAAGTGGATCGGATAAAGTGAAGAAGAATAGTAGAAGTGTATCTAAGGAGGCTCGTTGGTTAGGCTTCAGTAAAGCAGAAGAGCAGGCAATCGGACGAAAAGATTTAGGGTCAATATTAGGGAATGTTTTAGGGACAGGAGTAATCCATACGGTTCACCAAACGTCAGGAATCTTAGACCCCTGTCATGTTGAGATGTTAATAAGGTGTGTCGAAACATGGCCTATCTGTGAGCATCGAAATTTGAGGATATATAGTGAGACACCATCCGTCCCAGCAGCTGTTGATCCACGGACCTTTTTATGTGTTTTTCCATTGTTGCAACTGACAGAGGAGAAAAGTACACTGGGTAGTAGTGAACTGTTGTTTATGAGAGGATTAGAGGCAGTGGTAGTATGGATAAATTGTTGACTTAGAGAGTCTAATTCGGCATCGATCTGTGCCACTTCGCCGCATGAGCAGGTGAGACGCTTAAGATACCTCAAGAGTTCAGCCGAGATGTAAGATATACAAGGCTAAATCAGGTGACTGTTTTGTAGTGACGTGTTTGCGAACCTCAATTTTCCTTTCGGGTTTGATTCACAACGCACATTGTAGAAATGGAATAAATTTTGGGTAGACCAAATAACACTGAATGGGCAGAAGCTGACATGGGAGCTCTATTAATAACAAGAAAAACTTGGGTTAATTGGTTTAAACGTGCCCAGCAAAGCAAGTATTGAAGGAAAATAGATCATCAGTGCCTATAAATCTAAGGGACGAGGATTCATATGGTTAAAATCCCCCACTTTATAAAATAATATGTTCGCAAGACAATAAAGCAAGTGGTTTTGAAAGAAATTCGAAACATCGGGTTAGGGCACCTTCACAGGTAGCGGGGGGAATAATAATACGAACATATATAATGCTTTTAAAAGTATTTAACAATCGGGGGATAGATATGATAGCAATGACGCCTATCAAGTCGTCAGGGAATGAGAATAGTAACTTACAATTAAGACACAAATTCTGGTTGACCAAAGTAGCTACCTAACCGCTTCTGCTGCATAATGAAGATTTTCTATCAGTTCAAAAGCAACCGAAAAGACGAGGAGCTAATAAGTTGTACGTTAAAGTCACTGTTTAACATAACCTTCATCTGACTTTGCTTTTTTTAAACAAAATTAGCTCCATGTAATGAATATGTTGAAAATCGATCCACAGTTTGTCGACAAGAAACACGGAATTGACAATATGTTATTTGATTGACGCTTGAGAGCGATGTGGGAACCACCTCGGGAGGATCGAAAATTCGACAAAATGGATGAAACGTACAACAGCTGGCGTTGGGGAATTTCATTTCGTTTATTTTTAGATTTAAGTACATTTAAAAATGTGCTGGTGTACTGTAGAGATTACTCCCAGGATCTTAGTTCAGACAGAAAAAACAAAAAATTAAAGTGAAATAGGCAGAGTAGTATTTAAATACAGAAAATGCCTACGTGAATGAAGAGCAAAATAAACGGCAGCTTAAATTCAAAGCTCGCACTGTCGTTTATTTTAAGTGATACATACAATAGCTTTAAGATAATCACAAAACAAGCCAAATGGTTTGACATAAATTTGGCATTCGTTTTTCATTAGCTTACTTCTTTCATTTGTGAAAAAATCAAATACCAGCTTATACTTTTATTTTCGCACACCAAAACAGTCCTCTGTAAACGGACAAAGTAAAAGTCAAGCGGGACGAACTCCCTCGCATTCTTTTTTACGTCCTTTTATGAAGCCTGTCTCTCTTACGTGGGGATACGCACCTGCACTAAATTCATGAAACTTTGGCTGCGATGTACCAACTTGAAAAATTGTCAAAGTAATCCGGGCTTGACTGCAGGTGCATGCGTAAACAAGAAGAGAGACCGAACTGTACCAGCCCCAAGTCCGGGTGAACGCTTCTGTACGTTAAGATCTTCAAGGAAGCTGATGGCTGCCTTCTCTCACCACGAGGGAGTTGAAGTTTCACACCGACAGACCAGAAGTAATTCTCAGGTGCCATGTAACGAGGCCAAAAAATCCACTGTCCCGGCAGCAAACGTCTGGAGTCATTAAACTGCATCCGTTGCAGTTGAGGACAAAGCTACAACTTCGAAAAGGGGGGGATTACACCGCACCCGAATAGCCGAACATGTGGCAGCAGTGAGGAGGAAGAACGCTAGCTCTCAAGTCACGGCTCTTTTGACGGGGGTCTGGCCGTACCTTCAAATAATAGGAGGCTGAAATTCTCGCACGGGAGCCATGAACTGCTTGAGGCTTCTTTCTCTGACCCAGAGTCAATTAATAAGCGCACTTACCCCGAGACTTCATATTCTTTAACGAAACTGGGTTACGACAGAGAAATTAGCTACAGAGGTACGACGCGGGTGGCCGAAGGCGAATTGTCGCGTAATCCTCAGTATAAAAAGAAACCAAAACAATGAAATGTTGCTAGCTGACGATTTGGACGTGGACTAAATCGAGCGGCACCTAGGTCTGGCACCTAGCGATGCACACGAGATGGGGTAATGGAAAAAGGTACGTTTCTATCAGGCAATAACGTCTTATAAGTACTGCATTACTTCCAGCTTCAGTACCTTTATGTGCAACTGTGCCTTTGGCTGGAATCGAGTGAGCGATCGCTTATTGTTCCCTCTTATGCCTTCTGGAAGTCAAATCTTTGTTCTTGTCAACAGTAAGCTCTTGACGCTCAGTCATTATGTGCATGCATAAAAATACTTGGGTGCAAGAAGTGCATGCGGTAGCGCAGAAAACATGGCAAGTAGAATTAGCTTGCTGGATGAAAATAACTCACGCATGAAGCAGGAACTTCATCGGCCTTTTGAGGAGTACTTTTACAAAATAGAGCATGGTCGATGAGTGGTCGGACACCCATTTGATGGTTAAAATCCACTTTAATTTTTATCTCCCATTTATGTGTAGCTCGTCAGAGTGATATAGTGATTTTCACGGGCTTATTTTAAACTTTCTTCAAATCTCTTGAGATGGGCCTCTCTGTCCAATGATGTGTGTGTGCACCTAGATCATGAGGGGTTTGTTTTATGTAAACACCATTTAAAACAGGAAATGATGCCATCGATGGTCTCTTTTTATAGAATTATAAGTAAATTCTATTGAAATATTTGTAGGTTTCTCCTCCTTTTAACTTGTAGTTTACCTGCATCACACGATTCCCTATTTTGAGGAATTTTTGTTAGCTCTCAACCGTCTTGTTACCATGGATTCCACTCTCGAATTTCGTCCAAAGTCTGCAAGCACGAACAGGCATGTCACCCAGCGACATTACTCCTATGCGAATGGCCTTCTCTGTATCGCACGATTGCGGCTATAGAGCGTCTAACCGCAAACGATGTCAATACTGAAAATGCGAGAAAGTGGTGATGCACGCGACTAAAAGGCGCCAGTGCAATCTAAGAGGAATGCTTACGCATGACTCCTCAAGTTAAAGTTACATTTTTATCTTTCACAACTAAAACGTGTCTGATTTCTATGCCGGAAGTTTAAAATATTAAAAAGCCTTACTAAAAAATAAGCATAACCATTTTCATAAGTTTTAGGAGCAGCCAAGTAGTAGATTCGGTTTTCCAATCTCAGTATACGCCAGCAGCCATGCCGGCGTACGTCGAGAGTTAAGACGGAATCACGCCATGACATGACTCCGCAGAAATTGGGCTTCCGTGAGGAGTGTGGCCAACCCTATCGTTAATTCGATTTGCTGAGTGATTACTTTTTGTAAAGCATTTTCATACTATCGTATCCAGGGCGAAATAAAGAAAACCTTTTCGACAGGAGTGGCGAGCATGTGAACGATACACATCAAATTGATAACACAGTAGATTCCCTATTTCCTGATTGTTCCACTGAAATTTTGAAATGTGTTTTCAATTTAAACAAATTACTTAATTGGGAGTGCAGTATTGATTACTATTCAGCCTAATATCAAGACAATTAAGGCCCGCTAGCATGCCGGCTATAAAAACAGCTGCATCTGTAGTGTGCATTTTTCTAATTAATTCCCTTATAAACTAAAATATATTTTAAAAGGAATACTTAAAAATGTACTCAATTATGTATTCCTTTGAGTAGCGGAAAAACGAATTTAAACGTTAAAATTTAAAAAACGTATACTTCGGTTTCAAATAAAGATTCTCATTATGAAATTTTTGAAGACCCTGAAATATTCATCCAAAAGACATCGTGCACATTACTTTTATTAATGATCCAATAATGTATACAGTATGATCCCAATCTATTGCCAAATTGCACAAGGCCACTTCCTCAAAGCATAGGGAAAAAGGATGAGTCTCTCTTACATGGACTATATACAGCATGTAGTTTGGAAAAATTAAATTCATGTTTAACGTCAGGTAGGACACAATTCATTCGTCAATTTACAAAAATTTCGAAACCCAAAGATACACTTTATTCTACTATAAACTGTGAAGAAAGTGCACGTTACAACCGTACAGGCACGCGAAGAAACACTAAATAAAATATTGTAAAACTTATAATGGAATCGAAAATCAATGAGAAAAATGAACACCAGTTAAGTAGCCATTTATTTACGGATTATGAGTTTTGCAGGCAATCCGTATGAAACTAATTTAAAAAGTGGCATCCTACTCTTACTTAAATATCATAGGATTGAAACAACAATGCTACTTGATTAATTTCTTCAAATTGAAACCAGATTTCAGAATTTTAGTTGCCAATTCATGATATAGGTAATCTACGTAAGCTGTTTGCAAGGCAAACAAAAAAATGGTAGAAAAATAGTAGAAAATGTGAAAACATCTATTAGTATCCCGATCAAGAGCTGCGAGTTGTGAAAAGAGAATAAACAGCCGACACAGTAAGCAAATTTACAAATCTTATCCGGTATTAAGTTGGACCCGAAAGGAGTACGACAGAATGAATGACAAGATTACCGTAAAGTATAAACTTCACTGAAAAAATAAATGTCTAGGGAATAAGTATGAACGCAAGTCATATTGAACTATCTTCGGGCTTCTTAGAAAGGCAAGAGTTCTTAGAAAATTGCTCTCTAGACGTGATTCAGTTCTAAAGTCGCAAATTATTGTTATATATAGCATTTAAACAATGGCCTAAAGCTTTATTGATAAAAAACTGTTGTACTTTCAAAACTGGATTTAATGGACTATGAACCAAATAGTCTGCCAGCCAAGAGATATTTTATCCCTAAGAAGAGAACGCAGATGTTTTTCCGGGGTGAAACTGACGCGAGAAGTACCGGTATAAAAAGAATAGTGCATGCTTATGCTCGAAAACCCTGTCTTAACTTATGAGAGCAGATAAGACTTGCAAGTTGTGTAATCTCAGAGATGTCTGATGGGTGGTCTGGCTCTTTTTGTCAAATAAGAGGGTTCTTAGAAAAGGAGGTGATTCATGTGATAGCGTCATGAGAACTCGTTCAGAGAATGATAGCGGAGCTACTGAGTACACAGGTGGTCGGAAAAAAAGCCAGGACAAGAAGTGATTTCGACATTGCACCAAAAAGTAGACATCCGAACGTCTTTGAAGCGCAGGTCAATCAAATAGACGCCATCTGAATGCGGTAGGACTTAAGTGGAAGTGGTGAGTGCTATCTAGCCAGCAGGTCTTGAAGATAGCTCTTAACATCTGCAGAGAGAAGACAAGCACCAAACAAAGGTATTTTTTGGTGATTGATGGCAATCATTTGCACAAGCTGTGACCTTTCAAGTAAAACAAAAACGTTGAGTATGTGATTTGGAATTCTTCAGTTGCATGAGTCTGTGTTATTCGTTTGCTAGTGGGAGGATTCAAAATTAAATTTTTACTTGGCGATAGAGAAACGAAGGGAAGCTGATGCAGACGAACACAAAATGGAGCTTCCCTAAGAAACAGGAAGTTTAGCCTCTTTGATATTATTCCACTGCAGGCTGCGTAATAGCCTACTGTGTAAACGCGTTTCCTGTCATGCTCCAGGAGATTTAGATATGGAAGTGGAAAATTTCTGTTAAATTAAACCACAAACAAGAACCTCAAATTATGCATAAATCGTTTCAGAGATAGACATTATTAGACAGTGGAGGGCTTAGAATGATCAGTGCCACCAGAAATTAAAGACTTATGAAGCAGACCCACCTTTTTGGGCAAACATCACATAGTGAAATATTCCATGCACATTTTCCAAAAAGAGCCTGACCCGAATCGGCGTAAATATTAAGAAGACCTACTTGGTTAAGATAATCAAAGTCAAGCAGGCTACGGATCTTCCCGACCGGTAGGCGTCACGGGCTTTTGAATGAAATGGAGTGGATCGAATCAAAAATACAAACGCTGAAAAATCCAGTGACCATTTCTTTCTCGTCTCCTTTTTCATATTCTGTTTCCTGGATCTGAATTGTTTACTTCCATTGAACGACCGAAAGTAAGCAAAACATGTGATAGCTGAGAACCTTTGCATACTGGGTACACATGCTAGACGAAAAATTAGTATTATATGAGAGAGAGGAGCATTCTTGACCTTCTAAGCAGGACGCAAGCAGCCTCCAGGATACGAAAAAGATTATTTGTTTGATAGATTATCGTCGTTGAGCCGTCGTATACTCCCTGGACTTTCATAATCCACTTTAATTTGTTTTACGCAGATATATGCGGTCATTCGGAGTGAAGCAGTTATTAAAGTAAACTTCCTAATGGTTTATGTAACCTCCTAAGATACATGTCCGTGTCCGACTGTGTGTGCACTTTAATCGTAAAAATATCATTTTAAGGGAACATTATTAATTAAACAGGAGATGATAACCCCTTTTGTTTTTGTTTATCTAGAATTTTAAGTAAATCATATTCGTATATTTGTACGTTTCTGCCCAGTCGGACATCTAGTTGATCTGCATTGCACTTGCTTTCAATTTCTTAAAATTTATTTAATCAGCTGTCCTGTTACCATGAATTCAACCCCTAGACTGCATCCAAAAACTGCCATTGCATATAATCAAGTTATTTAATTTGCGCTGCACACCATGGTTGGCCCTCTCTGTATCACCCGATTGTGACTATGTAGTGAATAGTGAGGATATTGAAAGTGTGGCGAAAAGGGCAGGTATATTTTTACAATCTGTTGACACATGCAATCAAAACGGATGGATGTTATTTGGGTGGAAGGATCATAAACCCACCTTCACGTTGAAGCCACATTCCCAGCTTTCCCAGCTTCAACTTCTCCTTTCTCTATACCCGAACTGAAAATGATTAAATAATGAAATTACAAAATTACCACAAGCATGCACACCAGTTTTAAACAATCAAACGTGGTAAATCTAATTACAAGTCAGTCGCCGCACTAAGGATGGTATGCGAGGGTATTTTAGGAGTTAAGACAAAATCGCACCCCCTGGACGAAGTGTCTGCAAAGAGTAGGTTAGGGCGAGTTGCATGGGCACCCTCATTGTGAATACAATCTGCAACCTTTTTTTTACTACTTTAAATCATAAGATTAGTATGGTGTCCACGTGAAATAAATAAAGAATGCAAGACAGAAGAGACGAGCACGTGAAGGATACAAGAGTTTGACCATCGGTTTTGACGAGCTTCACCGTGTGCCTCACAGCAAGGTGGTGCAGTGACAGTGACTTGCGCATGAGTTAGTGTTAGGTGATAGTGGACTTGCGCTGCAGCTACCGCACTACCTCTTCCCTCACTCGCATGTGCCCAGTGTCAGGACAGAGCCAAGACGACTAAAGGCCGGATCTGACGGAGGTGTTAGGGCCATAAAGGCCACAGATAGCTCGTGCGGCATGAACATGCACCGACAAATGCCGCCACGCCCCCCTCACGTTCAGCATTTGTTATGGAAGCTGAAGCAAAATAACGCCTACCATGCCCTGATGTGGCCCCGTGCAGGTCTAGCGCATCTACCATCTGGCCCGTTAAGGAGGCTCGTTAGAACGACCCACAGTGACATGGGTAAATCTGTTTTTTTTTTAAAATAAACAATGACAGATGTACGATATAAAATGCACCTATCATTTTTCAGGCAAAAGGCTGAAGGATGTGTGAGGCAGTCAGACGTCAAACGCAGTAAGCAACTTTACGATCTTTACAGAAATAAAATTGGACCTGGAAAGAGTGCGATGGAATGGAAGACACCGTTAAGTACAGACTTCAATGGAAAAATAAATGTCTAGAGAAATTAAGGATTTCGGGGTATAAGCGGGAGAAGGACACATTGAAAGGATTTTGGGTTACTTAAGTAGAAAATCGTTTTGTGGATGTGGCTACCGGGACAAGATCCTGTTTTCCGAGTGAAGTCGCAAATTAGGCGTATATCACAGCAAGAAATCTGCGGCCCACAACTGTTACGATAAAGGGCAGATACTAACTTGTCGGAGTGGATGTAGTCTTCTTAGAAAAAGCTGTGTTCATGCCAGAATAAATTTTAATCAAAGTCATATGTCCACTAAGAATGACACATTTATCAAAGATAATTTACATCCGGAAAATAAGAGGTTTCTATTAGTACACTTCAATTCCCACGTAACAGTTATAAATGTACGATTACAGATATATGTTGCAACAATTGTGGTTAGAGCTGTTTATGCGTTGGTGTTGAAGAGGCTAGATAATACCAGGCTTCAGAACGTTGAAAATAGAGTCAGACATGACATGAAGGATTCTTCATAATATTATTTGCAACCGGAGATACGACGAAAATCACGTTGGATCAGGTAAATCAAAGTAAAAGACATGAAAATCATGCTGGAGAATTTTTTCAACAGGCAAGCAAACAGTAGTAAACTGAAGTTGACCAGAAGCGAACAACAAACAGCAGCGAAAGAAAGCAGCAGACAAATGCATACAAATAACAGTAGAATGATGCCCATGACCTAGATTGGAGTGACAGTGACTGATCTAGGTAAATGCTGCCTGAAATTCCAAAATATTGTTTCTATCAGGAAAATTTACACAATGGAGATTGTAATATTGATTACTTACATTTCTATTGCCTCAGAAAATCAATAAAGATTATAAGAAATCACGGAAAATAAAATTTAACCAAAAATCATATGTCATTGCGTTTCTTACTAAAAAAGCCCACTCGAAAAGTCTGTAGCTAATGGTGCTTTCAGTTTCCCTTAGCAATCTAATGTCCATTCAAGTTTCAATTATCTTTTAAAGACTACATAAATTGTTTGTTGTGTCTGCTGCAATTTAACTTGCAATTTTGTCTACCTCTTTGTCTAAGCTCTTGACGCGTGGAAAAATTCCTTCTAATATCGTGGGTTCTATGAAAATAAAAAAATGTGAGACTAAACTGGCGTTTTTTCGATAATCCATTTTTTCCCCTTCCAAAAATAAAATTTTCCTGATTCATTTTCGGAAATTATTAATAGTTCAAAACGAGTTAATAGCTTACGAACAACCTCGCTCATGTGGTTAAATGCACGGACGCACCAGGATCAAAATGTAATCCTTAAAATGGCGTCCAGCGCTTTTTCTATTTCTCCTCTTCTAAACATCTTACACATTATCACCCGATTTACATTCGCTGTTTCACACCTATATTATGTAAGTATACGGGCAGCGAAATCAAGAGTATCTTGAATCCCACTACCTTCATATTCCAGCCAGCATCTAGAGATCTATTTCCCTGCCATCTGCGTTCGATGCTCTTTTTGAGCTGTCTAATGCCGCATGCATATTTATTATTAAAATTTATTTATTCAAAATATTTTTGTGATGTAATAAATAAACTACGCTCATGACCCTCCGGAGGAAGCAGAATATTTTGTGCGTAAGGCCTTGAAAACCTTTTCTTCTTTTTCGAGTTCTTCAAATGTAGATCGTTGGGTGACTGTATGACTAATAATCATTTTTTACACACGCAAGATGGGGGAATATTGGGAAATATTAGAGGTCTTGAGTATTAATCGACTTAGGTGATGATATTTCGTGTGCATGAAAAGAGGGTTCGGATGAGCCATACGACCGGGCACAACGATCTAACGAAGGGATCGTTGTGCTGTCTGTTTCGGGAGGGAATAGAGACAATAGAAGATGGGCGGTCCCCGATAAGTAACGGGATAAAATCGTCCGGGTATGCTTTCCGGGCTCAATCTCGAGCACTGTGGACAGGCGCATCGCAAGTAATCTGATACGTACCTCTTTCAATCTATGTTATGTTTAAAGACTGGGCAGTTTGGGCCCTGTAGAATGTATATTTGCATAACTTAAGCTCCCACCATGTTGACAGCATGTACGGGAAGGTTTAAGACTAATCTATGGACTGGTTTATCAAATAACTGTAACCGAAGAGACGGCGATCCGCACGAAGGGCATTCAATCGAACAAGAAATACTGAGGCAATACAGAGATGGCCTGAACTTTGTCCCAACCAGCCGTGCTGAGAATTAGCGTATACGGGGACGCAAGCGAACCATTGACGAAGCCCAGAGCATGTTAGAACATTGTGGGAAGATAGATCGGCTACATAAATGGACCGTAAATAGGTGTGTTTTAATAAAGTGGATAGTCCGGAGGCTAGGCTGCAGCGGATAACGCCGGAAAGGAGTTTTAAAAATTCCAGTGGACAGAAGCAGAGCTGCGGCCTGATCTAACGGCCTGCGGTCAAACGAAATATTGCCACCCGTACATAACTCAGTCTTTCTGACAGATGATACTTTTAATTTATAAATAAGCGGTTGGAACTTAAAAACCGTTAAAATAATATTTCAAAGCATGCGACCCTTTATAAACAGTCTCATCTTATTATTCTTGAGGATCAGTTTGGTTTTCCGTTTTAAAAGCTGTTCAATGTAAATTTTTATATCCCAAAATATGTCTTCTTCCGGCAACTCTCGTGCGCATTTACGAGCTTGACCTGTAGAACCGAGTGATCCTAGAATATATAAGAGATAAGAAGGCGCCGAGTTTTACATATACCTATACGGTATAAAATTTCTGCATACGGCTGAAAGACAAAATAATACAGAAAATACCCCTTTAGCTTCAAAGGATATTATTATTCCGCAGTTTTTCAACCGCCAGCGATGGGACACAAGCAAACGTTTGACGAAGCACAGAGCACATTGAAACGGTGTGGGAGGATAGATAGCCTATCATGGTCTACTTGTGGAGGCTGGCTGCATAAACAGGCCGGAAATTGATGTGTTTTTTGAAAGGCAGATGTGCCGCGGTGCAACAGAGATAACGAAGGAAAATATTTTTTTCTTAAGATAAATTCGACCGAAGAAGAGCAGCGGCCTGTTTTAGCGTCTAGCGGCGGCAGATTGCAAGCATGTTTGCGGTACAAATACACTTTCAGACTTAAGCCCACCTAACTACCGGCAAATTTAATAATGAGGATCCAAAAAGCGAAACGTAAAAATCAAAATCGCAATATCCCTCGAAATGGAGGTGCACGCTTGGTGAACACAATTATAAGTGCCTCTTAATCATTGGCACCTACTTTTATAACGACAGACAGCCACTCTGAGCATTGGAAAATTCTTAATTAGAAATATAATGCTAAAATAGAAAACCCAAACGCATTCGTTTGGAAAAATGCAGTTTTTTTCTCATGACTTCCCCATTTCCTCAAATAGCTGTCAGAATATCTTTGACATCTGCATAGCAACGCCTCCTCAAAAGAACTAAATGCATGATGTGGGTACGCCTCGTACATATGTTTTTCGTTTGTAATTCTTAGAAGGTAAAATGATTATTGCCAACCAAACATATTTCAGTGTTAAAGGACCGATAAAGTAGTGTTTGGAAAGCAAAACTCGTTACTCTTTATAACTAGTCTTATCTGATTTTCATGGACGCCAAATTTTGTTTTCTGTTTCTCAAAGATTTTTGATGTAAATGTTTAAATCTTAAAGAATGTCTTCTTATGGAAACACCCACCAGCATATACGAAGGTGACTTGTAGATCCCAGTAATCTCAGGAATATATCTAGAGTGTAGGAGATGCAAACTAACGCAAATGTATTCTTTCATTTTCCCATCAAATGAACCTGAAAGAAGACGCAATACGTATTATTTACTAATAATATTGCAGTTATATTTCAAGAGCTTCGTCACTCATTGTATTACCACCAAACTTCAAGCACATTTGGAAAGCGGAAAAGAGAGAGAGAGCTAAGCTTTATTTTGAAAGTAAAGTTCCAAAAATTTCAGCAAAAAAGGTCCTTTATTCACCGAGAAGAATCGTCCTTGAATGCGCCTCTAAATATCGATCGATTTGGACTTCCTTCAAAATGTTGCCAGCGTCTTGCGCTGATGACCTCATTTTTGTTGTTCAAATAACCAAAAAGGGTTAAAATTCAGTTTTAAATGGGTGAAATAGGTCAATCGACGTATATATAGGAGGATTCACATGCAAATGGATAGCAGAAAATATGGCGGCTCAATTTCAAAAGCCCGCATAGGTATATGCATGGACATTTTAGCATCTAATTACATTTTTTATCTACTAAATGCTTGACGCTATAAAAATATCCTGCTTTTAGCCAACCGCTTATGCATATTGGGTACGTTAACTTTAAATATTCCGATTTCCGAATTCGAGGTGGTGTTGAATTGAAATTCCCCATTCCCAGTAGATTCAGATGTGGCCTCAGTAAATACCTAAATATACTCTCTTGTATTATATACCAATATGTTTAAATTTCTATTCTAGCTTATCTGTTTGGCCATCAAGCAGTTGGCAAATAAATTTCCCATATTCTGAAAAGAAAGTTTTACGGAAATACGTTAAAATCACTCTTCGAAAAGTCACGTCCAATTATGTAGACGTAGGAAGGGCAACAAACTAGGAGCAGCAGGGCGCCAAACATAGAAAATGACCGCCGTAATGGTGACTGTCGGCCACAGTGCCCTGCAACACGCAGAGTGAAGCGAGTGACGTGAGTCATTTCAATAGAAGACGTAAGTTAAGGCGTGGACTGTAAGGAGTACTGCTCGAAACATAACCTATCTAAGGAGATGGTCTGCGTGTTTGTTGAGGAAAGGGCGAGTCCTGAAATATGTTTCAGTAGAGCAAGCCCGCTGTCTTCCCATTGCCGAAATAGGATTAAATAATATGATTTTCAAGGAATTCAGCGCCAATCCGTCAGGAGCACAGTTCGTCTTATTTCCTTGTACTGTGTAAAGTTTGCGAAAACTATGTGGGTTACATGACATCATTGCCTAACCTTTCCAAAGCGTCTCACGGATTATAAAATAATGCCCTGCTGTGAGCGGTGAGATGCACTTAAACGTCACTAAAAAGCTGACAGTTCATTTCCGTGTTTAGTTAAAAAAGTACCAACATTCGATGGAACTTTGGGCGTCAAGCGAGATATATTCATAGTCATATGTAGAAGCACTGGAGTTCATATTTCAGCTTCTTATCGCCATATCTTGGTGCAACATGTTCTAAACATCTCGAAAGAGTACATGACGATTTGAAATGTGCAAAACTACGTTCCGCATAATCTCCAAGTACAAATGGTTGCCTTAAGTGCTAATGTCAGCGCTTTTGCTGACTAAATTCAAGTGAAACAATCATGACGTTTTGAAAGTCAAAACAGAGCTACGCTGTCTAGCATCAAAATGACTATCTTATTTACTCGTCACGTACTCAACTGCAATTTTATTAAATTACTGATAACCAAGCTTCGACAAAAAATTTATCGCCTTTACATCTCTTTGATATCTTTTCACCTCATCATGGGGTTGTCCAGTCAAAAAAATCGAGGTTTCTAGGCCCTAAACTTAACAAAAACATGAGAGGTCGGCTTCCTTGGAACTTTCAGGATTCAGCTATGGCCACTTGCAATTGGTGGCTTCTGAATAGATCCTTTTGTATTTTCAATTGCAGTCTATAAGCACACCACGTAGCTTGCTTAAAGCTGCTTCGATTTAGTGTGCCAGCCTTATTCACTTGCCTTTTATACTGCGCACTGGTTTAAACCAATCTAAACCATTTTTACCTAGCCTCCACACTGAAAGGCAAGCATAGATCAGTTACCAGCAAGTGTAAAAAGCGGACTGCATGATGAGACACGGGGACGCGATAAATCCATTTCGTGGGCTGGGGAAACGCAAAATTTTTGTTTAAGGTTTATGCTCATAATTCAGTATAAGAGGAGAACTCGCTATATTACAACTTTGGATAGTTAGACAGGTTGCCAATTTCAAGTGACCCAAAAATACACCATGCCTGAAGAATTCAAAGTGCTAAGGTGGATAACGTATTCTCCTGGAATCAACAGTCAAAATATTCTGCTGTTAATTGCAATATAAGGACAATCATTCTGAACGAGCACACTACTAAAAAATTCATAAACCTTTCCAAACACAGCCCAACAATCTCGATCTGAATGAAAAATGGATAAAGAAGTAGCTCCTCTAGCCGGAATTAAGTTAGTTACTAAACATCCAAATTGAGGGAAATGCTTAATACATGATAGTATACATAGAAAAACTGATAGACGAGAACGGACAGGACGAATATAAGTAAATCTTTTTATCAATGCTTGCATCAATTTTTCTTGAACAGGTTTTCAAAAAAGCAAAATATAAAGTCAAGGCCCTTGGACTCGGTAAAATTGCTGATGTTTTTTAAAAATAGTTTTCACCTTGATGCTCTGTTGAAATGTTCGTGATTAATTTGCTCAGGGCTATCAGAATGTTTTGGGTTTGCCTAATAGGTTAGTTTACCTTAACGTGTGCTTTATCAAGGCCTTCTGTCACGTAAATCAATAGGAGAACGCAATTATATATATGTTATTTGCTGCGCATAAGGAAAACTTCATCTTTTAAGTTGAGATTAGGCCTATTGCGCAGGTGAGAAAGCTGGTGACTGCCAATTCGTGGTAGAAATAGCAAGAGGCCAATTGTTTCCAGGTGTTCATTTAACTTCTGAGAACGCTTTATTTGAGCAGTATGTCCCCAGATTCACTATCAGGTGTCTTTGCATTTCATAACCCAGATAGTAATACTCCTGACTCCGTGAAATTAAAGGTGATTCGCATTTAGCAGGTAAATGCTATCAAACCAAAACCATTGTTGCCCATTTTGCCTTTATAAATCTAATGATTTCTAATGGCGTGTACCATGTAAGTTCAAGCAGCTTTGGATGCCTTGTGACTTAGGATTCCATTTTACGTCGTGGCACAAGAGTATCAAGTTTTTTTATTAAAGAATCTTTCGTTGAAGACGCAAAACCCTACTTCGAATAAATCAGCTATGCATACGAGGGATAAAAGCAGATCTTTGATAGGATAAGGAATATAACTGCGATCTTAGCCACCATGAGACCAGAATAAATATAAGGAATGAAGACTTAGCCGGCCTATTGATTTTGTTGCAGCGAATGCGCATTAGGTTACATAGAACCATGTCTTCCATTTCGCATGGGGGAGGGGGGGTAGATTTTAGCAAAAACTCCCGTTTCGTTCGTCTTCTCTGCAAAGGGGCACGCATTTGAAAGGAGCAACCGGTCAGATGAATGTTACACAGATATTTATAGTGATGCAACTATCTAGTAGAGCTTATGCAAGGTCTCAGAAAAATGGCCACACGTACCGTCAAAATCCCAGAAAAATTGCAAATACTATGTTAACATGAATGTTGGAAACGAAAATAAATAAGTCAAAGTCCATAGAGACTAGTTAAAACACAAAACGTGGACTGCAACGTATACTACCCGCATATAAGTCGATAAATGTTCTCAGAGCCATGATACAAGCTTGTCTGAAATAAATTTATATGCTATTGATCAAAAAATGGAATGCTTAGAGGATCCTCTTCAACACGTCCAAATTACTCTTTTACCAGTATATGTGGGAGGATGTCAAATAATTAGAAAGAAGTTTCGCAATTAACTGCGTATTAACAGTTGGTTTTTATTGATGAACAACACCCACCTGGGGAAGAAATCAGTTATTGAATAAGTCATACCCAACAAAAACCTCAAATTATCGTTAAGAGTTTAAAAGGTATTAAGAACGAGATTGGATAGTGGGGAGTTTATAAGGGCTGGCGGCATCATTAGTTACAGAATTGTGCAGCAGAACCACCTTTGTGCGGAACATCGCGACGTGGGATGTATCGCGCATATTTTTGCAAAAAATGCCTTACCAAATTGGCATATTTACAAGGCTTACACTGATGAGTAACTCGACGTCAAGCTCAACGAAAAGCATCAGGATTGTTTGGCAGGATTAAAATTGAGCGAATCGCAGTCGCTAATACTGATAAGGGCTGGGTCTTGGTAACCTACGCTTCCAATGTGCACAGTTCTGCGTGCTTAAAATCAACACATTTGCTGTTTATGAGAATATAAAATTAGTTCGCATTGTTAAAAGTAGGATGGCAAGTCGTACAAAAAAATCACTGAGCGTGCCAGCGTTTTTGTGGTTTTCCACCGTATGTTCCCCATCCATGCATATGGAGGTAATGGGGAGCAGACGAAAGGGAGCCACCAATAATCTAGCAAAATCTGCAAAATAAAAAGTATGCGTCAGAAGCAAAAAAACGTATCGAGACAGAGTTAGGCGTAGGTATCGCCCATCGCGCCATAGCAACCATGCCTACCCGAAACATGCAAATGTAGGACCGACGGCACGTAGATGAGCAATCTGGCGTCTTTTATCAAATATCCTGTCATGACTACTCTTGCTATTATACAGGGCAGAGCGGACGACGATGACTTAGCTCGCGAATAATTGAGCACAAACGGGCAGCCGGAGAGGTGACCCATGTCTCCGATCACCACAAATTCAAATTCTCGAACACGCGAATAATGGCGCGAGCCAGCAATAAGCAGGGGGGGGAACTGCTGACACCAGCTCCATCAACAGATACGTTGATATACCCCCTTGTCAGCACGCTCATTTTTCGCGCAACCAAGAGAAGCTGCCCAGTTCCCAGCCAAGAATGCACGCCGTCACGATGCCATGACACTGCGTGGATACCTCCCTCCACCTCGACCCGCCCCAATCTGTTAGTCTTCGCAAACCGCTGCGTGTTGTTGTATGCTCACAGTGTTTGCGGACAGCCCCTCTTGCGAGACCGAACGCTGAGACTAATACACATAGTGGTCTAGTGATCGTGCCTTTATCTTCTTTGCAAAAGTTTATCTATCCCTTCGAACGAGGCGTCAGTTGGCAAAACTGTCCTCCCCCTAAGAATGGCTATTTTCGCCTGACTGCACTAGCAAAAACGTAACTCTGGTAAAATACATTTGTTGAACTATCCAGGGTTGGTTTGTACTCGTGCAAATTTCCGGTACTTATTTTAAGTCTGACAAAAGCCGATAAACGGTCAATCGTCCGTACCATGTAGGTTCTCTAATGGTGCCTCTGTCTAAGAGGGAATTTTGTATGGTAATTTATTTTACTGTGAGGACGTTAGTCCACTTCAGGCAGTCATAAAAATCGATTTTGTAACAAAAATTCATTTCGCCCTCTTGGCGAGACATTCTATCATGTCTAACCAAAACAGAAAACAACAATTATGCACAAAATATTTCGAAGAGCATACGAACGTGAGTGAGCATCGTAGTTAGTAGAAAAGGCCGTGGTGACATTAGTTAAAACAGTCTGAAGCAGGCACACAGTATTATTTTGTGTAGGTGGAGGATGGACTTCACGACGTGAGATTTTCCGTCCAGATTTGGGAAGAACGTATTTACGTCGAAAAAGCCTAGATCTTGTTAGATCAAGTGTCTGGAGCATCAGAATATGCAGGTTTTCGGAAGAAATCAGGACCCAGGTGGGTAGACATTTTAGGCAGAGAGGTGATTCCTACGGGGTGCCAAACGTCAAAAATCTTGATTTTTTAAAGCAACTCTTCATAAATTGGGAAGTGGTGAGAGTTTATCTGGCTCTTTGATTGCCTCTTAAATAAAGACTGTGTTGTAAATGGTAATTACAGATGGAAAATACTGATAGTAGACAGCCGCGGGAAAAAACGCTAGCTGAAAACTGAAAATAAAACTTTGATTAAGGCTGAGTCTGAGTAATGAAGCAAATGAACAAATGAGTTTTATAATATAGAAAATCGTTTTAGCCTTTTAAACACATATGAAATACAAATTGGAAAGAAAAGGACTGTCTGACGCACAGAAGGTTGAGTTTGCTTATGTGTTTATTTTTCCTGCTCATCCTCTCAGGTAGTCAGGTAAAAGTAGAATAGAGTAAGATTTATAAATGGTCTAAAGTCTCACGGCAGCAGAAAACAGATAAATTACCTAACTTTAAAAAAATAATAACAAAGTAAATGGACATTGGATTTCTAAGTGAGATTGGCGACACCATTAGATAAAGAATGCTAAAATGATGAAGGTTTTTATGGAGAAAGAAAACATCATGGACTTTCAAACAATGTTTATTATCAGTAACAGGGTGTTTAACTACTTTCTCAGCTTAACGTTTACAAGATTTATTAACTGAGCAGAAGAAAAAGAGGAACAGCCAAGGAGTATTGCTCAACATGTCGAAAGTGGTGCAGAAAGGAGATTTTAATTTGTTTAACTAAAAGCTGAAGTTAATGATTCGCTTACCAGTAAAGATTAGGTGAAGCTACCAAACAGAGCAGAGCAATATGAGAGATTCTTTGATACGCTTAGGAGAAACAAAATAGTAAGGACATATGCACTAAAGGGTTTAGAGACTACACCCATTGACAACTTGAACAAGCTATGACAAAATGCGTCAGCAAGGTATGTTTATACCATATTAACTCTAGTAAAAATTAACGAAAATGCAAAAAACTCATATGCTATTTTTACACGCCTCTCCATTCCTCTCCACTTCCCTCTCTTTCCAGTACAATTATCAAACTTAGGTAAATTACTACTATATGCCTCTAATTGTCTCCCCTGATTTACCCAGCCCACATGTGTGAAAAGATTAGAACGTCCCACGAACTGTTCTGGTTTGATTGAAAGGCATACCCATCCCCGTCACGGACCCAGGATAGGAATGGTGTAATCGCGTGTAAGCGGAGGGAATTGGTGTGCCTTATCCGACTTTGACACCTTTCCCAGTTCTGTTCACCACTTTTTCCCTGCTTCCCTTACCATCAGCATCCCGATTCCACAGTTGCCAACATCGCTGCACTCCACACCGGAGGTGAGACCACCTACCACTCTAGACAGGTAATGGCTTCTGTATAACCACGCCCTACGTAATGCAATTGCTCCTCTTTTGTGACTTTAAAAAAAAATATTTTCTGTAACATCTAGGTGTTGATAGTCAGCTTATCTCTCACCATCGATGCGTGTGTGTTTGCCAAGCGTAACATGTACTTTTCGATAGTTAGCTTGTGTAATACAACCAGTGAGTGTGTGTTTGCCACGCAGTTAAACACTTATTTTTCAGCGTTTATATACTCAGAAGAATAGTCAGATTGCCTACTGGTCCGTGTGTGCTAACCGCAACGTCTTCGGCTTCTAAAAAGATGAATACTACTTGAATTAGTTTATTATTCACGAGTTTTTAATTAAACTCGTCACCATATAATTCGAACAGACTGGTGCAAATTGATCTAAGGTGGACATATTCTGGTCCAGTAATCTTCCAAATTTATTTTGGCTGTCCATATTAAATTATTAATTCAAACAAACATCATAGTTGCAATACGTTTTATTATATTGCCCAATCTGTTTCAATATAATATTTTTCATTATAGCCCACTGATTATTTTTAAGGAGTGATAGGCTTCAGTCATGTCATATTAGGCTGGATATCCCAGAAAAAATGATTCAAGCTGTTCCCCTCTCCCTTTTCCCCAAAGCCCATATTAGCGACTTATTTATATAAGTTTAGTTTAGATAGCCCACTTAGCAGGACGAAGTAGAAATATCAAATTCGTAGAACCTAAGGTGAGGATTTATACAGGAATACGGGTTGTTTTTAGGATAAAAGATACTGTTACGGTAAAAATGGGAGTTATGCTTAAAAATTGTATTAAGGTTAGGACACAGAAATATTAGCTTAAACGTTTCTGTGTGACTTAGAGTGGCGTTTCTATTCCCGCGTGCTGTCAAAGGTCGATTTAGCTACACTATAAGCTCCGATCATTTTTTTGATCCCCATCAAAATACTCAAGCTTCTAAATCAATGAAACTGCAAACCATTTAAACTGAATTGCATCCAAATATTTGCATCCAGGAGATGTTATTTCACCACTTCTGAGTCATTTGTTATGTTCTACATTCACAAGGATAAATTATGTGGGTTTCAACATTCCTCTCACACCAACTCGCAGAAGCACAGATAAACTCTGTAAGTCTAACGCTACGACACCTTTCAGCTTCCAAAAAAAGCACATCTACAAAGGCCATCTCCTCAAATTCGTTACGGTTGGAGCAATCTCCTATACCCTTGACGCGTACTCGCGAGCCTTCCTTTAAAAAGAGTCAATTCAACCAGTTGTATCGTTTGCATATCTATCTACACCCTCCATTCACTCGGCTTCTAGCGAGGCACTCTAGTCAACAGTCACCATTACGCCGAGTAAGAATATTGAAAAAAAGTAAAAGCGACTGGAATGGCCATTTCTGGTTAATTAGCCATCATCAGCCACTCATAGACAGCCCAAAGTTGTGCCTCACCCAGGGCTCGAACCCACCACCAGAATTGGTCATTACAGTCTGCCTTGTCCTTTTCGCCTTTGTTTATCTGCCTGTTCTACTTCTACTTGCTGTGCGGCTGCTGGCGGGGTTCAAGAAAGAGCCTAAACTCAGAGCGGAACGAATGATCTCCGTTAGCGATAGGTGAGCGTTCATCAACGAAAGTCACCATTATGATGTTTGCCGTCTCCAGCTGGCAAGCCTACACGCAAAGCTATTTACCCTTTGAGCGTCTACATAATCGGATGTGACTTGTCGTAGAGTCATTTTAAAGTTTTATCGCAAAACGTCCTCTTTGGAATCAGGACAATTTATTTCTGTTTTGCTTGGCTGCAAGCCACTCATTGAATAATTTCAAGTGGCATTTTTTTGTGTATACTACTGCCAGTGAAGATTTGACATGCATTGATAATGTTTAATTTCAATTTAAAATGATCTTAAATTCGAAAAGAGGACTCGATATTTGCCATACTACACGCGTAATTCGTCTGTTGAAACCAGAATATTTATCCAAAGTCAACTATGTATGCACATAAAATTAGCTCTTTTAGCTAGAATGAAGGATATTCCACAGTGGCGAATGTATTTTTGTAATAAAAATGATGCTAAGAACCACTTTTAATGCATTCGTGTAATCAGCTGGTAATACATTGCGTGACCTATCCCAAGAAATTTGACCGAAATCTACAAAATTTGTCAGATGTAGATGGAGTCTAGGTAATTTTTATTTTTCATTTTAGACTTATTGGAGGTGAAGAGAATAGTTCCCGTATGGCAACTTGATGAAAAGGTACGCTTTCAAATAATAACACAAGAAGATTGAGTAATCGTTGTTGTCTCCTAATTTCCAGCGTACGTGATGCAACAGGTCAATGCCGATAAGCGCATATGCTGCCGATAGAAGATATCGTAAAAGAGCTAAAAGTATACTTCAAAGCAAATTTAGCCCCAGTGAAAAACAGATGGGTTTATTTAAAAAGGGTGAAATTCCTTTTAATGAACAGGTAACGAACTCATCTTTCCAACCGCCGATTTGTAATGCATTTGTAGTATATGTTGTAAAACGCTGTAGTATGTTTTTTTGGCCCTCGTTCGCTTTACCGGCTGAGACGAATATAAGGCAAACATATATATATATATATATATATATATCTCTATACATAGACATCTGTATACATATACGAGAATTCACTGTATCATGCTTTCAGTCATTTTGATTGTGCACGGATGTGAAGCTGCAAACGGTGGTTAGATATCGACTTTAAATAGAAACAGAAAGTATTAGATGGAAAACTACCGTATGCGAAGCAGTAGGCTTAAACGTTATACGCTCAGATTTTACTTCAAATTAAGCATTTTAAAATGATCCAGAATTGCTGTCTATCCTTACCAAGTTATGTCTAAATGCTTAAAATGCAGTTTTAATTTTGTTCAACAAGCTTGAATAACTGAGGTAGTATGCATTCCGAGATTATAATAAAGAAGGTTCGTCGGAAAAAATCAAGTTTTACTTGGGAATTTTCAAGTTGGTCACACCAACCCGTCGTCGGACGAAATGAACAGAGGAGAAATGAAATGGTCAGATGAGCAGTTTGTGCTACGAGACAGACAACCAACTGGGGTGTGAGGAATGAGCAGATAATAATTAGATTTGGGCCGGTTAGAGGGGGGGCTGTTAGGGCTCCCTGTGTCGAAAGCGAAGGGGGATGGCAACTAAATGCGACTGCAGAAGGTAAACTTAATGGTATTCGATGCGGGATGGGGACAGAGGTAATTGCACTGATGTTGGAGGTGTTAAAAGTTTCAACTGTTGTTCGCCATGTCAGGGGAGGTGGTGGCTAGACAGTGAGATTCAACATGGTCCAGAAAAGATTAGCGGCTGTGGTTAGGTTGTGTGCGCAAGTCAGTGAGCTGGGCAAACAGGCCTTCGTATTGAGAGTTCAGATCGACATGGCGGTTGATGCTGTTTGTGTTGGAGTGCCAAGCTTCGAGGAATTCTCGTGCCTGCATGGTGTTAGCCATGGTGACCACTTCGGTTGCGAGGGACAAGGGATCGCGTCGGCGGACGGCCAGTTTATGTTCGTTTAAGCGAGTCCCAAGTTGTCGACCCGTGTGGCCTACGTAAGCGCTAGAGCAATTTGCACACGGAATGCGGTAAATTACATTCGTTTGCTGCTCTTTTACTGTGGGGTCTTTGATTCGTGATAGTGCTGCGCGCAGGGATGACGCGGGCTTGTGAGCTATGGAGATGCCAAACCGATTTAATTGTCTGGCGATCGCTTCGGAAATTCCCTGCATATAAGGTAGACAGTAGAATTTCAGAGAAACTGTTTCTCCATTAGATTCGCCGCTTTGTGGTTGTCTCTGGCGTCTGAGACAGTTTTTCACAAAGCTGACAGGGTATCCATTGAGTCGGAATAAGCGATACAAGTAAGAAAGTTCCTTCTTTAGAAGGTCGTCACTGCTAAGTAACGAAAAGCCCGGTTAAAAAGTGTTCGAATGCAACTCCTTTTGTGGTTAGCTGGATGGTTGCTGTCATAGTTAAGTATGATATCAGCATTTGAGCCTTTGCGGTGCACGCTCGTCGTCAGATCACCATTCTTCAGTTTTCGAATACTCACGTCTAGAAACGGGAGGATATTTCTCGTTGCCTCTTCGCGAGTAAATTGGATAGCTGGGAAAATATTATTTAGACTCTGATGCAGCTGCTTAACCTCACAGGTTTTCATGATAACAAAGGTATCATCTACATATCGGAGCCACAATTTTGGCTTGAAACTTCGCATCTGGTCTTCCTCTTATTGTTGTAATACGAGTTCCGCGAGGAGACCCGATATCGGCGAGCCCATTGGAGTGCCATTAACCTGTTGATAATATTTCCCATCGAATTGACAATAGTTCTTCAGACAGAGTTTAAGCACATCTAGAACGCGTTGCAATGGCATATCGACAGGATTTTCTTGTAGGCGTCGAGCTACACTCTCAATTGCCAGGTCATACGGTATTGAGGAAAATAAGGCAACTACATCGAATGATAGCATGCATTCATCAGGACTTACAATGACGCCTCTGATCTGCTGAAGAAAGGCCAAGGCAGTTTTGACGCTATATATATATATATATATATATATATATATATATATATATATATATATATGACAAATATTATACCGTACTTCCGACAGATGTACTAGCTTAAAGCCCAGACACGTGTTTCGCCGATGTTTCTGCTGCTGCGTGAGGCAGCAACGAGGGGTTCGGCTCCTCAGTGGGTCCCCAGCGTTCTCTATGCGGTTTCTGGTATATGGACTCCAGAGAATAATCAAGGAAATAATTTTTGAAATTATTAAGCGCAGGACATGGAGTCAGATGATTCGGACATTACTTTTTAGGGTCAGACCCGAAATTTTAATGAACATTTGGGTCAAAGACAATCAACCACTGTGAAATAACCACGTAATGCCCATTCTTCAAACAAGTAGTACCACAAGTAGTATGAATCTTATATAACACAGATATTATACCCGACTTCCGACATAGGTACTAGCTAAAAGCCCAGACTAGTGTTTCGCCGATGTTTCTGCTGCTGCGTGAGACAGCAACGAGGTGTTCGGCTCCTCAGTGGGTCCCCCAGCGTTCTCTATGCGGTTTCTGGTATATGGACTCCAGAGAATAATCAAGGAAATAATTTCTGAAATTATTAAGCGCAGGACATGGAGTCAGATGATTCGGACATGACTTTTTAGGGTCAGACACGAAATTTCACTGAAAATTTGGGTCGAAGACAATCAACCACTGTGGAATAACCACGTAATGCCCATTCTACAAACAAGTAGTATGAATCTTATATGACACAGATATTATACCAAACTTCCGACATAAGTACTAGCTAAAAGCCCAGACTAGTGTTTCGCCGATGTTTCTGCTGCTGCGTGAGACAGCAACGAGGTGTTCGGCTCCTCAGTGGGTCCCCCAGCGTTCTCTATGCGGTTTCTGGTATATGGACTCCAGAGAATAATCAAGGAAATAATTTCTGAAATTATTGAGCGCAGGATATGAAGTCAGATGATTCGGACATGACGTTTTAGGGTCAGACCCGAAATTTCCATGAAATTTTGGGTCGAAGACAATCAACCACTGTGGAATAACCACGTAATGCCCATTCTACAAACAAGTAGTACCACAAGTAGTATGAATCTTATATGGCAAAGACGTTATACCGTACTTCCGACATAGATACTAGCTAAAAGCCCAGACACGTGTTTTCGCCGATGTTTCTGCTGCTGCGTGACACAGCAACGAGGGGTTCAGCTCCTCAGTGGGTCCCCCAGCGTTCTCTATGTGGTTTCTGGTATATGGACTCCAGAGAATAATCAAGGAAATAATTTCTGAATTTATTAAGCGCAGATCATGAAGTCAGCTGATTCGGACATGACGTTTTAGGGTCTGACCCGAAATTTCAATGAAAATTTGGGTCGAATACAATCAACCACTTTATATATATATATATATATATATGAAATTGTGATGCTCACCGATCTGCTTAAGAAACATGTATGTTCCATTGTATCCTGCAGCTAAGACTAGAGCTCTCGCAGGCGGTTGCATAGCGACGGGTAGCATATGTTGATAATGTGGAACCGACAAAGACAAGGGAGACCGGAATGGCCATTTCTGGCTTATAAGACGTCATCAGTCAGTCAGTCATATATAAATATATATATACTTACTTGTACTTGTTACA
The DNA here is from genome assembly GCA_017591395.1 of Schistocephalus solidus. Lineage (NCBI taxonomy): Eukaryota > Metazoa > Platyhelminthes > Cestoda > Diphyllobothriidea > Diphyllobothriidae > Schistocephalus > Schistocephalus solidus. The sequence goes on along the minus strand of WEDG01000642.1, from coordinate 73,558 downwards.
GCCATGAACATGCCTTCTCCATGAGGTCACGTATTGTTCTTCTGCAGAGATGATGCTTTGCGGCAGCGGATCAAGAGAGCTCAATCCATTCATTTCTCCCTTTCGACGCCTCCAGGTAGGCAAAGCGTTGAATCGAGAGCAGCAGAACTGCGCTCTTGAGATCGTCAAGATATTGTCACAGCGGGTGCGGACTGCCTCATGTGAGGCGAAGTCTAGGAATTTCACTCGAAAAAAGATGTCTAGACAGTGGTGGTCCAATACCTCCGCAGACTCTAGTTCACCAAAGATTGCGTTTAGCAAGGCAATATTTTCAGCGTAGTCTAGTTCAGTCAGCCGGCGTCCGGTGCGAACTCCTCTCCCTAAGAAGCCTGTAAAGCCCTTCTGAGAATTCATTCAATGTTTTAGTCGAAAAGAAACACGAGGCAACCTTGTCAAACTCCAGCTCCCATGACGAACAGTTTGGAGAGATTTTTATGGAGTAAAACTCTCGGAGTGGTGGAGCCATAGTAGGCATTGTTCCTGATGATGATTATGTCCAGCAAACCATCTAGATCCATTATTTGGCAAAGGAATTGCGAGAAACCGAATCGAACGCAACGGTGACGTGAACTAAGCAGACGGCCGTCGGTGTCTTGGAGCCAAGGTGGAATCTCGGAATACGCCTCATTGTGAATATCTGGTCCACTCATCCACACCCAGCTCGGAATCTAGCTTGGTCGGAACTCGTTCTTGAGCCACATAAGACTGAAATCGTCTGAGAAGGATAATAGTGAAAACATTCACAGCAACGTCGATTAGGCTTACGCCGCGGTATTTCTAACACTTTGTAGTAGCTCCCTTCTTGTAGACAGACACAAGGATCCCCGAACATCAGTCATTGGGAACTACTTTATCTCTTTACACTCTTTACCTCATGGAGCTAGGGCACCAGCTGGTCTTGTATATTTCTGCGGGAATACTGTTCACTCCGGGTGCCTTGCTGAAGGGGGGTTGCATAGCACTGTATAATCTGTAGAGGGATGAAACCCAGCTGCAGAGGAAAGCGAGGGGTGCTAAGTTGCTCATAAAAGTTGAGGACTTGCCAATTTGCCAGCAAAAAAAGTGACAATTAACATTGCGCACTGATTCTCTTAGTGTCTAGAGCTTACAAATACCTTGGCGGATAAGTTGGAAGAGTTTGCGAATGTCACTTACGTTTGCGGACGGCTCTAAGAGGATCACTATTTTTGACCGATATTTTTGTCGGCCATAGCTAGCCAACTTTGCTGTCATGTCCCAGATGCATCGATGCGGGAGCTGGCTAGAGCCACCTGAGAAGACAACTGCAAGGGTTTTGTCCATTGATCCAGTCACTGCGGCGCCTCTTATAGAATCCGAGGCTTTTCTCAGCTGCCCCATAGGTGGTTGACTTCATTGAGGAACCTTAGTCACTGCCTTGTCCGTCAGCTGGGGTTGTAAAATGGGACCGGCTTTCTGTGCACGGGGCTTCTGCAGTGCTGGTTTTCTGGATTGTTTCTACATCAAGGCGTTTCACACGTGGCATTTTGGGTGCCGATGGGAGATGTACCTTTAGTCGTGTGCAAACCAACATATGGTCGGACACGTGGGCGTTAGCAGCTTCGGCACCACGCATAATGCTGCTTTCGTGAAGTCAACCGCGGAACCTTGAACCAACTAGGATGTAGTCGATCTGACTGATGGTATGACGCAACGGTACTGGCAGCACATTTCAGTGACAAACAGACGGTTCTGATCAGCAAATGTCTGTATACTCTCACCACTGTCCAATCGAAAGCAAACCCAAAACCAGCCAGTTAGGTGCCTGTTTTACGAATCATCAAACCCAGTCCGACCATTAAGTCCCCCACAACAATCAGCAGATCACGGTAAGAGAGTCTAACAGCTCACCCCTGCAGCTTCGAGTAGAAGGTTTTCTTATCGCTCTGGTCGATTTCTGATAAAGGAGCATACACGGCGACAACAGAGATGTAAGAAAGATGACCCTTCAATTGCGCGTAAACCATCCAATAATTTAGTGGTTCCCCTGCCAGCAGTGCATGGTTTATATGCTTCCAGAGGACAATAGCCACACCATATCTACCAGAAGAGTCACGCGGGTCAATGTGAAATGGGAGTTGATTCCTGGGGTCTTTTTTCCCTTGTACCTGCGTCGGGGATTCGGACTTCAGACAGGCAGCAGACATCAACGCAGTACTGCTGAAGACAACACGCCGTCAGCCTTTCGGTACCTGGGATCAGGAAATTTCGCACATTACAACATCCAATACCGAATCTCCGTTACCAGTTGAGTAGTTCAGCTCGGATCGTATTTGCGCACACCAGTGGACCAGGGTTAGCAGGGCTCGGCGGTTCCTATAGTACGAAGCAGTACTGTAATCTGACATATTTTTATGAGATTTCTTTGGTAGTGTGTTTACGCGCAGTTCCCCAACAGCCGCTCCGATTGCTTGTTCAAGGTGGTCACCTCTAACGCTTTGGCTCTAGAGCCTACCCACAAGACGGCAGTTGCAAGTAATCTTATTTAATGGCACTTCACGGTCGCCATGTCACAGTACCATCATCGGAATTGGCGGCCTTTTATAAGGTAGTCGGCGTGTCAAATCTCAGTCCTCTTATTCGAGGGATGCCACCTGTGGAAGCGCCGGGTGGCCTCCAGCTAGACTAATGGGTAACCCGTCTTCCATTCTCGCTCGTTTTCGTATTGAGCTGCAGAAACCCAATCAGTGAGGAAAACGTCATTCCGCCCAATCAACATACAAACAGAAAATATACTTCAGTGTGCCCCGAAACATAAGTGGCAAAGATATACTATTTAGAAAAGTTGTGTTATTTGCACAAGTGCCTCTATGGCTATTCGACATAGCAGAAATTACCATGTGCCTCGTTTTGATTCTGCCCTCGCATGACTGAGAGGGAGAGAGATGTACGTTTTATTTTGAAAGCAAAATTCCAAAACTTTCAGCAAAAAATGTCCTCCATTCACCGTGAATAAGGTTGGTCACACAAACCACACAACACCGAAGATCAAAAACCAATGGCCAAAGAATGCATATATTGACATCATGAAGAATCATCGTTGAACGCGTCTCAAAATATCGACCAAATTGGACTTTTTTCAAAACAGTGCCAGCATCGTGCACTAATGACCTCATTTTTGTTGTTCGAATAAACAGAAAGGGTTAAAAGTCGGTAAAAAATGGGTGAAAATGGCCAATAGACGTGCATATAACAGGATTAACATGCGAATGGAGGGCAGAAAAGATGGCGGCCCAATTTCAAAAGCCCAAACGTGTTGGTCATTGGGTTTACAAGTAAAACGTTTTCGTCTATTGAGCTGCCTTGATAATTTGATAATCGTAATCTACGTGGTCTTTGACGTAGTCCGTGTTTTACATTGCTAAGTAAAGTAGAAGCCGCAGCAACAGCTTTATATTTTCTCCTTCAAGCATATCATTATTTAAAAATTAGTAGGAATTACTACATAAAACCGGCTAACCAGTTATTCCATTCAAGTCTGGTGTCTCCATAACACTCCCACGGTGGTATTGTAAGCTACAGGAAAAGTCAAACTTTGTAAGATAAAATCGTCGACGAATGCTTCTGCACATCAAAAAGCTTTCGGAACCGCCAGCGCGTTTTCGCAAAACTTGAGGCTCAGGTGGCAACCAGACCGGAGACAACTACCAGGCACCAAAAAAATTGACACCAGGGCAGAAAAAGGTCTAGTGTCCTTTGCGGGGTTGTGGTGCAGTTGAAAGGGTAAAACAACTATGTCGTAGATAAAAACTACTCCAAGCACAAGTCACGGATAACGCAGTAGCAGTGCAAATAAATGATATCGGGGCCAAAAACGGAGTAATTCAACCAGTCCCGTTCTGAAATTTTAATGCGATGTGCCGGCAAATCTTTCAAGCTGAAAACCTTGCGAAATGCGATCCACATGAATCCTTTTTCCTGTATCCACAGTCAAGTAGCAATTTAAGTGACCTGTCTCCTCCATATTCAGTGTAAAGGCTTTCCATGGGCAATGTAGTTAGTCCTGCTAGGTTTGAATGGGTAAACAATGGTCCCAGTGATTGAAACAGGGATCGAACATTCAAAATAATTATCTCCTCAGTAACCAACACGAGTGATAAATAGAAACGATTATCCCATTGTGTGCCACCATTAATCGGGGACCACACCGAGTGCAAAGATCTGTGATGCCTTTTCAGAGTGGCTTAGAAAGTGCATCGTACAGGCAAATGTAAGTTGTGAATAAGACATTAGATTTTAGATTGACACTTAGTGTGCTGTCTGAGGGAAGTTTTTGCTGAAAAAGCAACACCCTAATTACCAACAGGTTTAGGTAACCAGGTTAAAATATTTCTTTAATTTAACTTAAACGCGTTCTGTCATAGACAAACCTTTTGATTGAAATTTGCTAACAGACGCAGACAGCGAGACGCACCTGTATTGTTTTTAAGTTTCATTAAGGAATGCAGTCATCAGCAGATAAGCTGCCTTTTACGATCAAGTAGAGGATATTTTGCGTTCATATTCTTACAAATTTCACATAAAAGGCCAGAGACCCACGATTCAGTCACTGATCCCTTAGCGGATGCTTCCTAAAAGGTAAGGTTCTACGGATCATGCACGTAGAGACACTTGCGAGTTTATAGATGTAGGAAAATGTCACTCACAACGTTAGAATACCCAAGTAAAATTACTAAAAGTCAAAACTTATTTACCAAATGACTTCCTAAAATGAACACTGAATACCTCTTTCTTGCTTTTTGAAACTCAGATGTGACAAGCAGTCTCTTTCAACCGACTGCTATTGGTAAGGTTAATCCTTCAGTATTCATTCAATATTCAAAATTCATTTCATTTATTTTTATCAGCCCTATGAGCAAGGCTATGAAATTAATTACAAGGTAAGCAGGCCAAAGGACTTATTTAATTTTCTCCAAAACGATCTGTGTGCTAAACTGGGCTGTTTTTGCGGGATCCCGAAATTAATGCGCATGGTACCAAAAATTACACAAAAGCCATCAAGTTGCGTCATAAATTTCACCAAATTAATCAAATGTTTACTGAGGACTCGAATAGAAGAATAATTTTATAAAAGTAGTTTTGTGTACGTTGAAAAAATCATCAAAAGTCTGATTATTTCACTCAGCCTACAGAGGCCTTCTAAAGCCATCGAAAAGAGAAGGAATGGCCACCTTAAATCGATTAAATGTTTATGTGACTCTGTCTGGGAGTACTGCGAATCAAAGTTTAATATGTTGTTGCATACCAAATGAACTTAAAATTCCCTTCCATTCTTGCTCGTCTGAGTATTTTTTACAATGTTTTTCTCTTATTCTGCTCAAGTTATACACATACAACGAAAATGGGAGGTAAAGAGTCGAGTTTCAGCTATCTTATCACGGTCATCATCTCCCGAAGTAGACAAAAGAAGAAGAAAAATAAGAAAGGGCGAGTTCATGGACCAAATTTTACTTGCAATGAGGTCTCGGAAGCCTTCTCGCTTCCATCATCAGAGTAATGCGGTAACTACTCCTGGTGGTCTTTAGTTAGTCAATCTTGCCACTTTTATCGTCTTATATCCATGCTGGACGCATGAACTTTGACCTACCCTTACGCTGCGGAGTACCTAAGACCTCCTCGAGGTTGATCGCTTGCGGTGTTTCGTGGAGTTTGCCCCTTTGGTACCGGGACTAAGTGAGTTGAGAGGAAGTAAATGCGATCGTTGAGACACGAGATTTATTCGCCCGACATTTTGGATTCAAAGTCCAACCTAGCATCACAGACAGCGTCAGATATTTCGTATTTCGTACACAGGGAGTTGCAGTATTTATTTGATGCAGTCTCTATGCTATGACATGAAAACGGCAATTACCTGCTCCCTCTTCATCGATGATGACTGCGCTCTGGTGCGTTAATTGTTTGATAGCTGGCTTGCGTGTCGTTATCTGCTGAAATTTTGTCCCCCGTGCTGGAAGTTGGCGTGATGATTGCTCAGCCATCTGGCGCACCGCACTGGCGTTGGAAAATGCGCTCGTCTGAGCGCTCCCCGATTGGCCGATTGTTCTGGCCAAACGGAGTCTCAACACTGAATATGGGTTGGGTAGGTCATTGCATGTGTTGATAAACTGGGACCCTGTAAACTATGATTCAAACAGCTCACGGCTCACGCGATTATCAGTCCTTGCTAGATTATCAGCTTCACGAAACTTGAATTCATCTCCGGTTCTCCCAGAAGGAGCCACGACTTGATAATTGGCATCGTTTTACCACACCGCTGTTGCGTGTTGGGCAATTCGCATCCGAAACAGTCTTCCGGTTTCTCCAACGTAGTTGCTTTGTCCACAACTGCATCAGATCCGATAAACAATTTCCAGATGTTTCTTGCCATTGCAGTGGGTCTATTGGTTTCATTACCTCACACTGAATAGTGGCCTCCGGTCTGTGTGCGACACCAACTCCGAATGGCGCGAGAAGGTGGCTGACGGCCTCAGATACGTATTTGATATATGGAATCACACGAACATATTTAGGTTCGGTGTGATTTTTTCGTTCGTCTTGTTTGTGCATGCAACCGGCTGACGAGGCTGCGCTGATAGCCATTTACTCTAAACACTCTTCGAATATCTTATAATTCGGCAAACCTTGTCTTCCGTTTTACCCGAGTGCTTCACAGCACGCTGATATAGCAGTCTTACGCAACTGCGTTTGTGACAGATTGGGCGGTTACTGTTGAATTTCAGTACTTGCATTGTATTTCACGCTTTCCTGAAAACTTTGGTCTTTAGGCCACCACAATCTTTGCGGCAGACGAACATGTCAAGGAAGGCCAGTTGTTTGTTTGCTTCCTCCTCTGTTGAGACGTTATTTGGAAGTGAGCACCTGATCCCGTTCATTGACGACGAAGGTGTCATCCACATACCGAGCCCAGGAGTTAGGTCTGTGATGTTGTAAAACCAGCGACTCTAACCAGTTTAGGACTACCTCAACTATCAGCCCGGATTTCTGTAAAAACCATGGTGTTTCCTTCACCTGCTCGTAGATTGTTTCGTCAAACGTAAAGTATGTCCTGAGACAGAACTTCAGGAGCTGAAGGACTTGGGCGTCTCAAAGGCACTTCATGATTTCATCGTTTTTGCGTCGTAGGAGTAGTTCAATGGTCTTGACTGCCAGGTCCTACAGAATAGACGTAAACAGGGACGTGACATCGAAAGATACCATGACAGCGATTGCAGGAGGCTTACCCCTTTAAGTTTCTTCTAGAATTGTGTTGAGGTGCTGAATGTGGTGTCCGAATCAGCGGTCAGGAATCTGGAGAGCCGAAAAAACCACTTTGTCAGTCCTAACGTTGGAGTACCTTTGAGCGAAACGATGGGTCGGAGAGGAGCACCCACCTTGTGTACCTTCGGGAGGCCATAGAACCGGGCCAAGGCAGTATCTTGGGCTCTCGCCGTTCGCGGATCGGTCGTCGATATTGGACGCGAGTTCTCCAGTGCCAACCACGTCGCATTAATTTCGCGTGTCAGCGTTTTAACGGGGTTTGTTTCACAGGAGGCACAAAAATGGCAATTCTCCTGTAAGTTTTTGGTTTTTTGAAGGTAGTCGGCTTTGTCCAATACGATGGTGGAACGGCCCTTGTCCACGGGTGCGCTTACGATGTCTCTGTCAGCTTTAAGTTCCCTTGATGTATCAAACAATTAACGCAACAGAGCGCGGTCAGCATCGATGAAGGGGAGGCGTTAATTGCCATGGACATGCCATAGCAAAGTGGCTGCAGCCTATAAATACTGCAACACCCTGTGTACGAATTGCCCGCATCTGATACTGTCTCTGATGAAGGGTTCAAGTTGCAATTCAAAATATCAGGCAAATAAAGCTCTTGCCCCACTGATCACATCTATTTTTTCTCGATTACTTCCCGGGACTCACCGTTTCCCTTAAATCGACTAAGTGAATTGTTTTCCGCTTTGCGGGTGCATACATGAGGGCTACTGATCAGTCCGCCGTGTGACGTGGGGGATAACAACAGGAACGCTGACAGTAAATGTAGACTTTTAGATTTGTCAGCCATTGTACCTGCACTGACCTACGGTCTTTTTGAAATCATCCTGTCATGAGCAGGCTGTGCAAGAAGGAGATTGAAAGTTTCGTGAGGGCTGCAAATTACCAGATTACCATACAGTAATATCCGTGATTCCGCTTCGCCCACTGTGAAAACATGCAGTTGATGTCATACTTTGTGATGGTCTAACTGTCAGGAAATACTGCCAAGGTGTTCTGTTTCCATTTAAAGTAATTAAGTATTATGCATTTCGTTGTGGACCAAGATTTAGCAACGACCCCGTAGTCAACCAAACCCTCATCATCTTTGCCCGCCCATAACGCTCAACCAATTAGATACGCTTATTGTTACGCAGCATGCCTGGTATATTCAATAAACACGTAAAGTTACGTCGAGCGATCCCTCACAGGAAATAGTTAATTTACCCCGCCTTCCCACACTAAAGCCTTACCGACCATCCAAAAAGCGCCTGGCAACATTTGTTAAGCCTACGATTTAAGAATACAACTAAAGACACCAGCAGCTTTATTCTCACGTACCCTTTATGGCCTAGTAGACTAGAAAGTATCGGCTATTTTAAATGCCCTCATATTATTCCACGTGCACTATAATACGAAGAATATTTGGAGATCAACAAGAGCAAACCTCGTTTATTAATGTGAAGGCGAAATCCAATGACACAAAGGCTTTACTGCGTAGCAAAAATATTCTAGTCAACTATGCTGATTGTCAGTGGCGACATTTACAGAAAAGCATTTTATGCTCCCTTTAAATGTTTATTTGATTTCTTGGTCTGAGAGAGAGAGCAAGAGGAAGGGAGACCGACTAAAACACCTACCACTAACGATTCATTCAGCTCCCTCGAATGACTATAAGAAACGTGTAAACTTATAAAGCTAGCTTGAGTCTGAAACGAAAAAATGGAACATAAAGTGGGAAATGTTTTCTGAATAGTCAGCTACTCTACTGGCATTTGCAGACAATATTGTGATCAGAGAATTCAATCTATGCCACTCAGGATGTCTGATCAGCAGATACGAAATTCTAAACAATCTGCCATTTGTGACATAAAATTTGGCTCCGGCAAGAAAAGTAGAATTCAAAATGTATTTAGACGTCAACTCCTGTAGCTAAAGAAGGTCGTTCAGGCTTAAAGCATTCGACGCACCTACGTTCAAAGCTAACCTAAACAGGATGGGTTCTTTTGTATTAAAGGCTGGCATTCAATGCTGACTACAGACCATTCGTGCTGTTTGCAAACTGCCTGCATGAAACTCATTTGCTGTTCGTAAATCCAACAACTGTTTTGCTTAACGACTGCATCGATTCAATTTTACGTAACGGTGCAAACCTTAGCCACTTCCTTCGTATTCTGTGGACTGGTTTCACTCCAACATAGTCATTACTTTCTTCCCCCACCCACCAGAAAGGCAAGCGTAAATCAATAGGATCAGGTGGAGTAACACGGAGGACAGATTCCATCACGTCCTGAACCACGAAAACTCCAAATGTTTCGTTACAGTTTAAACGCATACTCCAATAAATGGGGAAAAACCTTTGCCTTAAAAATTGGTTAGCTTTGTAGTTAACCAAAATTCCTGTGTCCCAAAGGATCCAAAATTCTCGGAAAATACAAAATGACCTTATTGAGACGAATGAATTATGGTGCTGCCGTTAAAAGCTATTCAAATCTGTTTGTCTGAGAGAGATATAGGAAGAGAGCCTGACTCATACCGCTACTGCTAACGACAACTTAAGGTCACCCAAATCAAAACAAGAAACGCGTAGGCTTGTAAAGCTTGATTAAGACTGAAAATAAATCAACCCTGTCGTTGGATTATGAAAAAACATTGTGCTCTGAAATTTAGGTCTGTAAATGTGACATTTTCGGAAGCCTGCCCAAGCGACATAGACTGCGTCAGGAAGAAAAATGAATTCCTAGTGTATAAACATGTGAGCTCCTGTAGCCAGTGACACAAAAAGCCTTCATGCTACCAAAAATCCAATTTTATGTTTGACTGTCTGCGATTCAGTTACTAATAATCGCCTTTGGTAGCTTCTGCGAAGACATTTTTGTATTTTCAAGTGTCGTCTGTAAACACACCCATTGAATAAATTAAAAACTGCTTACGTTGAAGCTCGCAGCTCAATAGGAGAGGGCCGTGATTACGAATATGCACAGTGAGACAAGAGCTTAAATGAATGGTACAAAATTCACGTTAAGTACCCTATCCGTAAGTGCATGACAGTGGGGAAATCTACACTAAACATGTTAATGCTCTCGTTAAAAATTCGTTCGATCTGTTTGCCCGAGTGAGAGAAAGAGAGCTGAACTTATACCCCCACCGCTTATGATCCCTTCAGGTCTATTGAATGGATATAAAAACGCGTAAATTAATGAAATTAAACTTAAGCCTGAAAATAAAATAAACCCTTTCAATGGTCTACGAGGTAGGAAAATTTGTTTGATTACTCAGCATTTTCCACTAGAATTTACAGCCAATGTTGTTATCAGATAATATGAGCTATGCTGCTCAGAAGGTAGATGCAGATGGAGCATTCTGGTCAGACCCACAAAATTCGAGATTGTATAGCAACCTGCGTTTAGTGACATAAACGTAGCCTCAGCAAAAAAAACAGTATTCCAAATGTATTAACATGTCAAGTGTTATAGCAATAGGACTTTGTTGAGGCAAACATGACTTGAAGACACTCACATTATAATTTTCTCAACACATAATAACTTGTTTATTTGAATGTTCGGCATTCACAGGCCATTTTTGGTATCTGCAAAGTCCCTATATTAACACTATAGCAGTCCGTATACGCAAAAAAATATTTTACTTAACGATTGCGTTGGACAAGGTTTATTTAAGGTGTAAACCTAAATCACTTGCTTTTTATATTGCGCACTGTCCTCAAGTAAGCGTAACCCGTTCCTCACCTCTCCAAATGGGAAGGCAATATTTTAACCCAGTTTAGTCATTGTGAAAATGTGGAGTTTTTATTGATTTTGTGACTTCCCTAAAACAAGTGACATATTTTCTAATAAAAATTTAAAACTCTCCTTGCGTTTTACATTTGTAGAATTTTATGTTAAATTTGTTAAATTTAGTGTCCCTTTTGAAGACTGTAAGAACACAACAGCTTATCCAAATATAAACAAAGATTTTGTGAAAACTGCTTATCTTCTGTCCATTGCATTTTATAATTCCGGATTAGCAAAAACTTTATTATTCCAAAAAAGTTTCAAAACGTATACTTCCGGACTAAGTGATTTTGTGGTCCATCTTCACAATATCTAGTACGTATTTCGTTCGTGGTTTTCAATTTCACTGTAGAAAAAGCACAATTCTGGTAAAAACATCAGCATTTTGCACATAATAATTTTTTAAGATGAATTATTTGCTAGCTTGTGGAAAATAATGCGATTTCTTACACTTGACTTCAGCCTAGATTGACTGAATTGAGCTCGATATTTTCAGTTTAACTAGGAATTTATTTATAATTTTAAAATTAAATTAATGTTCTTTTACAATACAATGCACAAAAACGATGGACTTTGCTCTCTTATAATAAAAAAGAATAGGAAATTTCTAAGATGGCTGGCGACCTCCACATTTGCCTACTTCCTGCTTCTTTTCTAATTGAGCATGAATTGTTCTTTCAAAAATGGTTTTCCGATCCTCAAATCCATTCAACAAACCAAAATGAAAAGACAAAATGCACACAAAACAGCTTACTAAAATGTTAATCACAAATTTAGTTAGGTCACCTACTGTAGTTAAAGCTTTGAAAACGTAATGATTGTATAATTTATCTCCGTTTAATTATGCAAAATTCGTATTTCACAGATAAATTTTGTCAAACCACAACGACTTCGCGAAGGTTGCCTGCATGAATCTAAATTTTTCTAATGGCGTGTTTCATTCACTGACATTAATAAGGCGAACAATGGCAGTACTTGATCCTTTGGAAAATGTGATTCCATTTTTCGTAGTCGTACAAATTTAATAGGTTATATTCCGAACCGATCTTTTGTGGGGGAGCCGTTTTAGATGGAAGAACCTTCTTTGAATAAATCAGTTATGGATGCTTCGCATCAGAGTATACATTAGGTAGGCAAAGAAAGAGAGAAAACTCCTATCTAGGCTACCGGAAAGCCAACATAATTAATAAGAAGGCCGACTGAGCATGCCCGTTGATAGTTTTGCAGAGAAGGCAGACTAGGACACAGGTGACCAGGTCATCGATTTTCGGATCTGGGGCAGTTTTTTAAAATTACTGAAATTTCCTGCAATTCATCCTCGGAAAGATACAATTACAAGAAAATAAATCTTTGAGGTGTTGGCAGGGTTTAAAAATGCCTAACCGCTACTACTGATCGTTTGCACACCGAGAAAATGGGGAGGTCGGCGTGTATAGGTCATTGGGCATGTGGAAAAGACGGATGTGTGTTTGAGTATGGGAATTGAACATCACTGTCAAGTACGCGAAGTGAAAAACTGCCCTCAGGGGGTGGGGACGTCGTGTGAGCACCACCTGAAGTGGTTTTGGGCCACAAAAGAGAGAGTGCCTGTACGAGTGTCTTCTGAAAGCAGCAGTGTTGGGTTTGTTAGGCATATGACCACGGCCTCGGATGCTGCAAGGACTCGTTGGCATAGGTCTGTATGAAAAAGTAGGTTAGTGTCTGGTGGAAAACCTGAAAGGCTTCTTTGTGGTCAACATGGTAATTATTATCAACTAGATGCGTGCATCAGGTTAACACTTTCAGACAATTTTAGCTGTGCTACTGAGTACGTAGATGGTCGATAAAAGTCTGATATCATGCCAACTGTTTAGAAGCTTGATTTTTATGAAGTGCAGTTAAATCAAATGGGTGCCCTGTGAATGGAGTAGAACTTAAATAGAAATGTTAAACACCATCCAGCCAGCAGCTGTCAAACCACAAACATTTTAAAGGTATCACTAACTTCTGCCAAGATGGAAATCAGCCACTAACAGAAATATTTTTCGTTGATCACAAGCATAATTCGGCTTTTAATGCAAGTTTCCTGGTGCAGCATGTCCTTATAATCTTGGTAATTTATGTGGCAATGTTAAACTCATGAAACTTCGTTAATTATAATCTCAAGATTAAACAACTTTGTCTTCCTTAGTGTCCATTTCAGTGGTACTATCGACCTCATCCCATTCATTGTATTCAGATAATGTTGGTACCGGAAACAGACCTAAAATGCCTGCATCAATAAGGCTATATTATTAGATCGTCGATTACTCAACTGTCATTTTATTTAGTCACGGATGATCGAGTTTGGACAAAATATTTCTAGCCACTACGCCTACACGTTACGTTTTTCTTCTTTTTTACGGGATTTTTGGTTAGGGAGAAAACATTCAAGGCATCTATATTTAAACTTTAACCGAAACACGAGTTGCAAACACTAGCAATTAGTGGCTTCTGCGAAGACTCCGCGTTCACGGCAGGAAACGTCTGGTATGTTTTACCGTATCTGATGCAATTTTGGACTAAGCAAGTACATCAAATAAACCAGAAGATTGCTGCGCACGCGAAAATTGGAGCATGCAACAGTGGTGAGAACGAAAATTGCAAGCTCGCAGGTTGCAGCCCACTCAATGGTACCCGATCACATTTACAAGAATCACGAGGCCGAAATTTTTGAAAGAGTTGAAAATCGTGTGTGCCGCAAGCTGATCGAGTCATGGTTCTCAGGCTCGCAAAAGTTGTTTCGTTCCCACATTCTGCTCCGAGGCCTCGCCTGAGCAGGGAAATAGGTCACGTGGGGAGTACGCAAGCGACTAACACACGTAATGACAATGATCCAATCTGGCGGATAAGTAACACGCCAACATCGAATACGGAGGATGATATCACAAACTATTAACGACTCGGATGCGATTTATGTCCTGTGATAGATAAACCAGGCAATTTTTAGCACATCAAAGAGCGGACTGTCAAGCCATCATCTCTTCAATTATGACAATCGGCGATAATCATGAGAGCTGGTGATTGTAGCAAGCATCTGGTCGCGTGGTCGCTATAAAACTGCACTCATTTTGCCTCCAGTACACTCATGTGCGATTGTCTCCGAGAATGCATTCAAATAAGAATCAGAAATGTCAGACCAATAAGCCTGTCGTTTATTTGGGTAATTTCTTTTTCTGTTTGGTTATGAGTAAACTGCAGGCTCTCAAGCGAACCAAATGTCTAAAGGAAGCACCCTACACGCTTTGGAACAGCAAGATGGGAAATGGAAAATCTGCCATGTCTAGCAGCAGCAGAAACCAAATGACAGTGAAATGCTCAGAAAGACTTACCGTATCATTAGTAAGAGAATAACGAAGATGATGAATATCATGAATATCATCAAATTGGCTTAGATTATAAAAAACCTTTTAAGGAAGAATCGATAGACGATTGATAGTCGAATTTCGTTCAAAACTTTAATGGGGTATTGACTAGATTGGAGACGAAAGTATTGCAGACAGTAATACTTAGTAAGAGGAGATCTCCAAAAAGTACGCTTTCCAGGTACATGGCTTCAAAGTGCCATATAAAAGAACAGCGATTAAAATATTTATTTATAAATCTACTATGACAAAGCGCTTTTATACATTTAAACGAAACTTTACTACATTTCGCTTCAGCCATGACGTGCAGACACAAGCCATAACGTTGATGACGCGCATATATGACAAGGAGGCTGGCATCAACTTTTGTAACATTTTTTAAATACCTTTTAGGGTTTTGACTAAATTTTAGAAGAAAGTATCTCAGATACTAATAATTCAAAAGGAAAGATATCTGAAAGGTAGGTTGTAAAGGTGCACTGTTTTTTTCGCTTCAAATTACCACATATTGGAACAGAAATCAAACAGATTTCAGAAGGAATCTTAAATGAAACAGGTTCCTTAATTAAATGTTTTGTCAACCGTGACATGCAGACAGAAGCAACAACCTAGATGTGCTTATCAGATGAGCAAAAATTAGAGCATCTTTAGTTTGTCAACAAGTTTGGTTTGACGAAAATATGATTTTTCCAGCTCTAGAGTTGCTTTAAAATTTGGAGTGCCTACCAAGGCAGCAGACAGCTGAAGGCGCATTTAATTTCACACCCTGTCTTCCAATTTCGAACAGAGCAAATTTGCACCACATTACAACACGTACGGAATAAGATGACCTAAATGTAAGATTTTTTTTGCACAAACAGAAGGTGTGAGTTAAAATCTTCGGCAGTGCGTTCTACGGAAGAAGGCCGCGAAAAGCCCGCCGTCGACATCATGCACAATTGAAGATGATGCGTTCTCTGAAGCAAGTAGTTAATTGACCCGAAGTTTCACATTCTCACTCGAAACCATCAACAGAGACAGCAACAAATAGAGGTAAAAGGTGCGCAATATTTAAAGTACGAAGTTGCCACGCGATCACAGGCTTACTTAACTTAGCAGCTCTTGAGATCACCTGTTAAGGTCGTAAATGGTGCGATGATGGCTTGGCCATCCGCAGTCGAGTCGTTAATTGACACGATTCCTTCATCCATGTTAAATATTAGCGTGATTAGTAACCGCCAATTTTGGGTCTGGACGCAAATGAGCGAACACGGTGCTGAGTGAAGATGAAAGATGCTAGCTTTCAGGTGACAGCTCACTCGACGAGACCTGCCCATATATTCAAGTTTCACAAGACCGAAATCGTCGAAAGAGTTGCTAATTGCGTGTGCGGCCAGCTGCCCGAGGGATGGTTCTCAAACCCACAGTCAATCAAGAAGCCGAAAGACCCCCTGTTCCCATATTCCGTGCTGAGGCATCGCCTGAGCAGGGGAATCAGTCACGTAGGGAGGACGCGGGCAACCAAAACGTCCAATGAAAGTGAGCCAAATTCCCGAGTAGGTATCACGCCCACATCTAACACAGCGTAGGGAGAGGAAGAAATCGATTCAAGTCTAGACGCAACAGAATCCACAAAATTTAATAGAAAACATGAAAGTAACTTTTGGAGCCCCTATTAAAGCAGCTGAAGGATGGAGGTGCACATAAATTGGAGGCCTGCATGTCGATTTTCTGAACAGCAAATTTGCACAACATGACAACTTTTACGGAAATAGAACACCTGTAGGCACAGTGTATTTTTTGGGTTAGCCGCAGGTGTGACCTAACATCCTCAGTTGTGCTTTCTGCAGAAGATAAGATAAGGTCACAAACACACGGCCTTTGGCAGCATGCGGACTGCAAGCCGAGATAACTGCACAACCTACACCAGCTTATCTTGGCCTCCAAAGGCAAACGGACCTGCTAGCTTGAGATAGGTGACCTTTCCTAGTTTTCGTAGACATCTTACCTTGGAAGCCTAAAACGTATTACTTACGGATGGTTTCCAAACCACTGTTATTGTGTTAATGCTAAAAAAAGCCACCGTAACCAATACTGTTCTCCGCACACATGGTAAACAGACGTTTTTAATTTGAAAGGGAAGTTATTAAGGTGCGCAAACGTGTCCTACGTTTATTTGATAAGCTCTCCCCCGAGAAAAACTAAGCGGTATTTGACCACACAAGAACAAATTTAAATCAATGAAACATACTGTTTTAACTAACTATGTTGCACATAGGCTTTTATACGTATACGTTTACAATAAACTTTCACAAAATAGGAAAAGGATAAATCATGTGTACCTTATGGGCTCCACATGGGTAATTCAAATAATCTGAGGCTTATTTAAACGAAGCATTTGAAAGCAGGACCCCATGCCAAGGCAGGGGCAATAACCATCAAAATATTATTGATTTAAGAGCGGCGTCATCCAACCAAACCAGTGTAAATATGTTGCACTGTTGCTGCTTGCAAAACAGTCTGCTGAAGTATTGGCGAAATGTATTTAACAATCTATCATTATTTAAGGAGCAAAATGCAAGTTTAAATTTAGTTTTCAGTGATAATGACAATTCTTTTACCATGTCTGAAGAGGTAATGGTGTATAATATGTTGCCCCGTGCTTTATATATTTTCCAGCTGTTTCAGACGAAGCTTTTTATCTCAAGCCTATGTATGAGTGAAAATCTCCCTTTTTCCGAACCAAATCACCCCCTTCCAGCTCCACAAATTGAAAAAAATATATGCAGGAGTATACTCTACGAAGGTAATGGCAGAATATTGTTTTTTTTGCTCAGGGCAAACGTTTCAAACCTCACGCCTGAGAACTTCAAACCATTTCTGGATACTGTAACAGAAAAGGTATGCGCATTAACTGCCATACCACAGTCGTCATACTGCTGATTGTGCTTTGGAACCGGAGGAGGATTTAAATGGCACGCATGTAGTTCACGCATTTTGGATCAGTTTGAGATAAGGTATAATAAATTGGTGAAGAGTTTTAATGGGAATGTTGAGAGGAATATTTCGTAAGGAGACGGTTGCTATCGAGAAATCACTCGTGGGTCAGTATACTTATATTGCAATGAGGTTAATTCTAAACGCGCAGACGTAAACAGTGCCTTTTGTTTTATTTATAAGCACACATCCAACTATTATAAGCACTTTGTACAGCGGCAGTGTCCGGAACCAGGTCAGGCAGGCCGGTACAGAGAGGAGAACCCACTGCAAAGGTCAGTAAACGGAGAAAACATGTGCGATTCTCCTGCCTCCCTTCTACACTGACAGAGATTTTCGCATTCTGATCATCTCTCCATTAACTAATATTATCTGGCAAGATAAAAACCTGATGGCTTCACATCCCCAACACCTTCCATGCGTAAACTATGAACATTACCTCCATCTGCCTCTTCACCTATTTGCGTTTTTTGATGAGAATTTATAAAAAACAAATTTCTACCTGCCTGATATACTTCCTTATAAATTGAGTTTTATCAGCATTACTGTAGTAATTCATTAAGAACATAATTTACAGAGTATGTTCTTGCAAAGAAAATAAACGCGCGATCCCTGGGATAGTACGTGTTTTGGTCTGAGTATTCGGTCTTGAACCGAAGACCATCATCTGGGACTGTGAGCATGCTACAACTTTTAAGAGGTTTTTAAATCTAACCAAGAGGAAGGGTAGAGGTGGTGGTGGAGGAGAAAAGGTGGTCTTCTTGACTAGGGCTGAGTCCTTTATTCTATATTTATACGTGCCTTACTGTATTACAACTTTACTATTCTACACAGTTTGTATGAATAAGGAGATCCAAAACTTCGTATTTTCAGGTTTGGACGGATGCTTCGCATAGCTTGGCCCAAAGACGTCACTTAAAACTCTATTTTATTCCACTACACTGCAAATGGGTCAAAATAAATAAAAATTTACTATCCTTTAAGCATTGTTTTGGTTCGTATATTTGATGTCCAGGATACAGTGGGCCTGCGTAAATGGGAAGTTTCGTCGGTTCAATATTCGCTAGCAGGCATTACATGGAGCGTAACTTGTTCTCTTTTAGATGGGTTCCGAAGCATCGACGCAGGTTGTGGTGTGCATGCCAGAACACTTTCCAGCTTTGAACACGATTGCACCTCCACGCATGTCAGGCCCTCCCTTTTGCCGACTCTAAATTGCATGTTCATAGACTCAGATGATTACCTACCCCGGCTGCCTTAAACGTGACAATCTCACTTAACTCTCTGTTGTTTGAGAAGATGTAGACGAAAACCACCATTACAACGGTCGAAAATAATTTTCTCACTGCCCACCTGCCTAGAGCATTGCCTGTCCCTTGCCAACGTGTCATTTTACCATTTTGTTGTAAAAAAACGGGATTTGAATAAAGACATTAACTTTAATTTCCAGAAACAAAAAGCAAACTTACTTCGGTAAATATAGTCGAACTTCAAGAACGTTTAGTCTTATAGTTTAAACGGAACATCAATGGCAAAAACGAAGACAAAATTACCCTCAGGCATGACTGTGAATTAGGAAACGGATAGTTTGTAAAATATTACAAACCACAGGCTTTTTTGAAATTTTGATGCATAGATAATAACGTGAAATCTCGCGCACCGAAGTTTATTAATAGACAGTCTATTTTATAAGGATAAAATAAAATATTTCCAGTAGCCTTCCCAAACTACTTAGCTGCTGAGAAATGAGGAAGAGGGAAATACAAAATCCTGTTTTGATGGAAGTTATTCACAAGCAGCTAACACATAATCAGTGCCCTTCCGACGGTATTGTAAGCTTCGCCTTAAATGCAATGAACCATAAAATAAATAACGGAATAAAACCTAATGGAAGAGCTGAAGTGCTTATTCGTAGGCAAAATATATCCTTTCGTCTCAATTTTATCAACATCTGCGCGCAGCTGTAGACCGCGCGTAACTGAAACCCAAAAGGCAACTGGGCTCTTTATATTCGAAAATTTAGCCTCAATTGCGATGAAACGAATTTTTTATAAATCAGAATTTAATTCACAGCTCTCTTGGAAATATTTTGCACAACCCTCTAGCTTAATAAATACTAATGCATATGATATCTTCGCCATATTTCTCACATGCCACATGTGCAAAAAGATGAGCATTATCATTCAGTTTCTTGACTGCCTGCATTTTGGAAATTTGACTAAGAATCATTGCCTGTCAGGGTTTTAGTGCAAAAGCAAGATACAATTGTCAGACGAGATGCGCATTTCCTTCAAAAAACGTTTCTGTTGAGGCTTATTAATAATGATAATAATAATAAATAAAAGCACAAGAGGCGATAGGCGCGTGAGCCACGAGTTTCTTAAATCATGACTAACCGGGCCCCAGTCTACCAACAAGTGCAATAACCTCCAACACCCATATTCAGTGTTTAGATCCAGTTTGGTCAGAGCGATCGGTCACTCAGGTAGCGCTCATGTGAATGCATTTTCCAACACCAGTGCCATTTAGTCAGATGGTCGAGCAACCATAATGCCACTTTCCAATATGGGTGACGTAAGTTCAGAGAATAACGACACACATTCCAACCTTTTAACGATTAGCGTACAAAGAGCGGTCAGCATCAACGAAAGGTGGAGTCATTAATTGCCATAGGCATGCAGTAGCACAGAGGCTGCATCCTTTAAATGCTGCAACTGCCTGTGTATGAATTACCCGTGTCTGATACCATCCCAGATGATGGGTTCAGAATTGGAATCCGAAGCGTCGGGTAAATAAATTACTTGTCCCCACGATTGCATCTACTTTTTCTCTAACATAACTTTAGTTATATCAAATGCAAATGAATTACTACGGTAAAGATCACCATTTTAATGTAAAATGATATGCGGGTTTTGCAAATAATTCGGGTTATAACATATGACCCACAGAAGCTTAAATTGATCCATAGCTTGCAGCCGTGTCTGAGAATTGGTTTTTTAGAACATATTTCAAAATATTTGCTGGTTTTCAATCTTTATAATTGATTGTTTAATTGTAATTTTATTATTTGAATTTGGGTGTTAAAATGAACTCAAACATAATTTAAACAAATGATGAAAAAAGGCATCATACTTGTATTCTGTTAATTAAATATGATGGCTTGAAATTAGGGAGAAAGAAGAAGACGAATGCCTCACTTTAGAAAAATCGTTTAAAAGCAGAGATTTTTCAGCGGTAGATCCGGATTTTGTAGGCTAGAAAATAAGTAATAGATTAAAGAACATATGTCTTTTGGTCAGACAAGAACACTAGAGCATCGGACTTAAACATACGTATGATTTGTCTAGCCATTCATATACATAGTATGGGTCAGTGATAGGCCGTTAATAAGTCAATCAACGGGTTTATGATATGCTACTGGATGCACTGATTGTCCGAAGAAATCACAATGTGAAGAGTTACCATTATAAGTAGAGGGTTAATTCATACTGTGCGCCACATTTTCGGAATCTGGACTTCCTTAAAGGAATGGCTACTGACATTAGACGCGCCGGGATACCATCTGGCCCAGCAGCTGTTGATCCACAGACCTCTTGAAGAGATATTTGTAAAATATAGTCTGTGTGGAAGGCAGATGTTTCTGATAACACTTTCACAAAGGCTGGACAAAACCTATAATTTTTCATTATGCTGCAGAATTTAACAGTATGATCAGGTGTTGTGCGTAAGCTATTCAGTCGCTTAAGGCTTTTCGCAACGCCAGTGAAAGAATTTGGAAAAATAAGTTGTCCTAGAGGAAAAAGGCAGTCTGGCGAACATGAGCCTTAGCTCGATAAAGTTTTTTCCTTTTCAACTAAACGTTTTTAAGTGTCACGCAAACCAGGATTTGTGATAGAAATGCTCTCTTTTTTTAGAGAGCCTAGAGAAGATGTTAGATGCCACAAACTTATGGTAAAAACATTAAAAAGAAAAGTTAAGCGAGAGTGCGCATTTGATTGCTGAGGAACAGCGGCGGCACCATTAGGAAGCAAACTTTGAAGTGCATAATCTTTCGAGAGAAACGCAACATGATGATAGTTTTGGAAAAATTTAACTATCAGTAATCGTTACATTATCAAAATGCGTTAACTGGGAAGAAATAAAAATGGAACATAGGATGAATATTATTTTTAATCCTTGTTGAGTTTTAAGGGAAAAGTAAAGGCTTAAAGTTTTTCGCTTAAACCCTTTCTCAACGTCACGTTTCAAAATGCAATAAGTATGAAAGGGTAAGAAAAAGAACGCAAGATTAATATTATTGGTAAGTTTTCAAAATATATAAACTCAGAAGAAAAAAAAGTAGGAACAAACGATAATCTCCTAAGGTGCAGAGCTTCTATACCCCTTTGCTAGAGTAAAGTGACACTCACTGGCTAGAAATCGGAACTTCCCTGCTCCATTTCGCATTGAGCTTCAGTCATGGTTCAAAGTTCTGTTGGTTGCACACATGAGGATGCCGAAGGTTTACCGAAAATAAATATTAAGCTAGAAATGTCTCGCTTAATCTGCATTCTTTTTATCCTCTCCACCTGCACTACAAAGCAATTTTCGCACAACTATAACAAAAGATAAGTTAACATGAATATCTGGACAAATAAACGTGGCCTGACATGAATGACTCTTTATTTACACCGTACCCTACTTCAAATTTAGTTATACTTTTGCATGCTAAGGTGACAACATTGCAAACTTTATTCAGCGCCCAAGTTTTGCATTCGGAAACCAGTGATCTTTCTTTGTTCAGGCGGTTGTCTGGATGCAGAACGTGTGGACAAAGTACGTAAGAATAAGACTTGTCTGGTGTCAAAAGTAGGTTGCATCGGGACACGTAAACATGCTCACGAAAGAGGTCCTTTTGTAAATCAAACTTGCCTTGGTTCAAGCACTCCATTCGCAAACAGATGGGCGCTCCTCAATCTGAAAATGTGTGAGGCAAAATGATTTTTTTCATGTGCTTACGATCGCAATTACGATTTCTGACGTCTCTGTTCAGCACCTCAAAACATCAAGGTATTTCACAGTATGCGGCTCCGTTTTTGACGAAATGCTTGGTAAAACCACATCATTGATTTGGCTGTCGTGGATACAGAAAACACCGAAACCCTCCCCAAATAATATCAAACAAAAGAACTGGGGATTGCTGAGGCTAGATCAGCATCTTAGCTTTATAAGAAAAGAAAATTCCAATCAATTCTACAACAATTTAAGAAATGAGACTTTTATAAATCCTTTTATCCTGCATACAAACTTGGTTATAGTAATCCGCAAAACCCAATTGCTGAAACTGGACCTCCGATGAGAAGTAAGTCATTCGATATTCAAATCTGGCGCCGGCATATGGAGCCCTGCACAATCATCCTTGGACTGAACATAAAAGTGTTTGATCAGATCCTAGCCCCATTATTTATTGCTTGTTTTGTTGCGGCTTTTCTATTTAGGACGTTGTACCGCAGTAAGTATTTAAAAGCTGTTTTTAATAAAGACAGGATAATTGCAAGCGAACAGACTTCACCTTCTATATATATGCATACATCCGGAATGGAAACATTAACCTCACATCATGTCAGTTTTACTAATGTTAGCAGCGTTTTTAACCACATAGGTATTTCTACAGCGTTGTTTATCCATAGATCTGTTTTTTTGGAAAAAAAAGAGTCAAACAACTGAAGTATTTTCAAAATCATATTCCGAATCCGGCAAGGCAGAGCCCAGTTAGGTGGCATTCAAAAAAAGACTGTTAACATATCGTTAGAACTAAAAAGAATTTTTGGTTACTTAGTCTACGATACAATATAATGCAAAAGAGTCAAGGATAGTGAATAAATAATTTTTCTACAGACAATCAAATATGTGCGGAAGAATCAAAGCGGAGAGTCTAAGGCGATAATTTTGAAAAATATTATTTTCTTTAATTTTAAGGTTATGGAAATCGTTTATACGTTGATCGTGACGACTGCAAAGCAATTACGCCCTACGTAAACCTTATTTAAGCCTCGGCATTTCTAAGCTATATATATATATATAAATTAGAAATGCCGAGGCTTAATTAAGGTTTATGTAGGGCGTAATTGCTTTTTGTTGACGTAGAATATAATCTTAACCTAAAAGAAGAATTTTTGAAAACCGTGAATAAACTAGATGTCGGTTGGTTTCCGATAATTTCTTAAAGTGATTGATTTTCATTGTGGTAGGTCACATTTATTTGCGAGTATTTTTAGAGGAAGAAATTAAAATGAACAAAAGAAATGTATACTTATTGCTTTATAGAGCAGCAGTATTTAATTTTGCATCGCAGTTATTCAGCACATAATGGAAAATGGGGGCGTTTCCAAAATACTTTACTTTGCATATAAAAGCTGCTTTCACGAATCTGCATATATAAATTATATCAAAGTAAGATGTGCTCAGAGAGGCGTAAAATCAGGTATGTGGCCGTTTTTATTCAGAGAGCATGTAGATTTTAGTATTAAAAATATCGGTTGTGGCTTGGATAATGAGGAAGAGTCGATTTAGTGAAAATAATTTATATAGCAACCAGTATTTCACATTTTGCACATAATCAGACATCAGGAGACCTTGTCAGTGAACTGGTCTCAACCAAATTGTAAAGCCAAAGCTCAGCTAAAATGCAACCGAAATGGTCTTAAAAAGAATACAAAGAACAAGATATAAAAATAATTTGTCGGGGGCGGGAAGAGAGGTGCAGGTACTTGGTGAGAGGGCGAATATATTATTTTACTTCAATATTATCAACAGGTCCTTTCAGGCTGTTCCGGCATTCAGCTCGTAAAAGGTAGCATTAAACGATACTGCATTTAAGATTTTTTCAAGTCCATAACCATTTCTTCGACCCGTCTTAAGATCAACAGATATTGTCATCTTTTATACATTATTCTTTCCACTCTAAACAGACAGCCAGTGTGCATTTGTTTATTCTGCCCACCTACTGCAGAGGTTATAATGTGAAACGTTGCGCACCACTTAATGATCCATCACATTCTTAATAAAGATGCCCTCTCAGTTGACAGTCACATCCAAATACACCAGTTAAGAGCCTCCAGAATCAGGTGACTACAGTCGGATTTATTTCGCTCCGACAATTAGACCCGTAAAGAATTCATAATTCTTTGGCAGATGTACACCGAAGGAGTATAGGGTATTTAAGAAGTTATAAAGTGCACTCTGGACAAATACTTTTATCAGTTTGACGTCTCACATTCATACTCGAACACGTAATTAGAGGCAGCATTTGATAGAAGTAAGGCCGGTATACGAAGTTGCATTTGTTATAGTACGCAGCCGCTATGTTGCGCATCCCTATGAAAATTAACAGTTTCCTTCTTCAGTTGATCCATTCATGAAAACTCAGCAGCCTCGGTTGGATTTTAATCGAACGGCTACAAAGGGAAAGCTGCAGTACCGACAATGTCCTACCCAGCTGAACTACGTGGCTCCATCGGAAGGATTGCTTTCTTTGCGATTATTGCCTGATTGCTGGCGGCAGAGTCATTGATCACAGCTATTTCATCAACTTTTTAGATGCTAGCGTGAAAACTGCTCAAATACTCCGCTCAAAAACAGCGTAGCTGGAGACAGCTTCTGTTGGCTTTGTCCCCGGGTGGCTAATACATTTGTTCAGGGTAAATCTCAACAATTTTTATGAAGGAATCATATCATTGTCATTGCTTAAAAACTATAAGTCAGTAAATTGTGAGTTATGCACGCGCGGCTCACACGATTGTCTACTTTCGCGAGAATTTCAATCTCGTTGAACTTGAAAATATGGCCGGATCTCCTTTGAAGGGTGGTCATTTAGGAACTGCTGCCATTTTTCTGCACTAATGCTGCGATTTCGGCCTTTCGCTTATAGAGACGACTTTTGGCTTCTCCGGAATAATCGCTTCGCATGCAATTGCATCATATCTATTAGAGTAAATCGCACCCGCATTTTGTCAAACACCATGTTTTTTTCAAGGAACTCTCGGAGGACCATAGGCGCCTTCTCACGTCACAACAATTGTGCTTGCTGGCAGAACGAATGGTACGGCAAGTCGTTACTATTTGATGCCGATAGGCACTCAGGAAAGTTCTCAAGTCGCCCAGTCACCATGGCGGAGTTCAGACAAATGGAATAGATTCGGGGGAAATCCGAAGATTGCTTCTTAGTTGGACGGTGAATAAGCAAGAGAATTGAGGGGGATTGACACTAACACTTTAATTACGGTTTACCCGGTGAGGTTCGATTACAACAGTGAGGCCAAACTGCCTTAAATCTTGCCTTGCAGGCCGCCGGCTGTCCACGTCATTGTTCTTCGCTGCCATTTCATCAACGAGGGGCATATGCTGCCCTCAGGAATCATTGATATGAGTTTGTTTTTGCGAAGGCACAGCCCATGCGAAATGGCGGCGCAGGAGTTATTGGTGGATAGAATCGATGAGCCATTATGACGCCACTAATTAATGCTGATGCTTAAATTACGGAAGCCGACGTCTCATATGCAGACTAGCAGGCGTAATCGCTCCTCAGACGGTCTTCAAAGTTTATGCTGACAAATGATAATTATGACATGCGTTTGTATGGCGTTGACAACGTCAGTACACCCAACTGATGGTTCATCACTCCGACAATCAACGATCACTGGTGATAAGTTAATGGCAAAATTGATTGAATGTGATTGGCCCTTCAGCGCGGAAACACCGCGATTAATGTGGAAGAAGGTAAGAGTGTCAGGCATGAGCTGGCCGGGCAATACACCCAACAAATACTTTAAGTATATCCGTTCGGAGCTTTTACCCTGTGTTTTATCAACTGAAAAATGTTCAAGAGTGAATCGGAAGTTTTGCATGGTAGATTTCCGATTTTATAGGTAGGTTATTTCTCTTAACCATACAGGGGTCATCTTAAATTGCGCTCGTGCGTCCGGTGTTCCACCGCGGAGATCTTGAGGAATCCTTAGATCATCATTCAATTGCAAGCATGCACTTGTCGGCAGAGTCATTACTGTTTGAAGATTCGACTAAGCTTCAACTGCGTCGCTCCTGATTAACAACTATTGGCGATATTTAACTTGACAGTAATGAAGCTGACTAAAGGCCAATAATCGATTGATAACAGGATACACAGGTCTGCGAAAATAAAATTAAACCACATTCGATCTTTCAGCGCATTTAAGACTTGGCAAGTAACAAAACATATAGTTTTTCGAGGTAGTAGATAGCGAATGCATTCTTCATGGAATCCTTCTTTTTTCCTCACAATGATAAATAGGACACGTTCATTTTCATTTCTGGGCGCGGCCCGAAAGTTGATATGCATCGCGCACCTGACATATTCCACAAATTGCAGGTTAAACCTAGAAGGATTTGATCAAAAAGATGACTCGAACTTAACACATCTTATTTTAAAAGAAATTTAAAATGGAAAACACTGAAAATCTAGCGTATTCAGTAAGTCCTCCTTAAAGCGTGTTTCGACTTTGCAGCTTTGATGTGCAAGCCTATTTTACTTATACAGGTCACAGAGTTTTCGCTGGTTCACTGATTTATGTAGAAAAATGTTGTATAACTCTGAGGAAAATGGGGGATTTACATCGCAACAGCCACGACTGAGAAGAGATCACTATATTGCAGCTATAGTTTCCTGATCCTCGGAAAGTAAAAAGGACACAGTAGACAACTGGCGCATGTACCAGATACCAGACAAGGAACACTAATGGACGCACTGATGAGCCTTCATCTTCGCAGCAGCGACATTCAGCACCTGCAGACATGAACGCTGGATTTAAACATACAGTCTCTGCGTAGAGAAGTACTTTGTCCAGGTGACGTCTAAGCATACAATTCCGAAAGGAGATTTCTGTACGTTTGCTGAGAGCCTGGGTGCTGGTGAGCTAGACATCTCGCGGTGTGGTAATTATCTGACCGGACAGATGGAGCAGTATGCAGTTGCCATGCAGGAGCTGTGTGCCCGCGTGCCTGTAAAGAGTATCAGTTCCCACACCCATCGCACGTGGTGACATGTTATGCAATGATGGCCTGCAGTCCAGTGACCGAGGGCTGGACTTCCTCATCCGAGTAAGTAGTTAGGCCATTTGGCTCGCCGATATTGGTACAAGAAGCATCGGTCATCCTAACGTTTTCCGAGCTACTAACAACTTTGTCCAGATAAATTCTCTGCACTGAAAATGTGGCGGGTGGGTTGTTACGCTTGTTGCTTGATTGGGCGCCAGAAAACCATAACTCTAGCAGTTCACGGCTCACGCAGTAGTCGCCTCTAGCAAGATTTTTGGTTTCATAAAACTTGAATTTGTGGCCGGGTCTCGTAGGATGTGCCGCAACTTAGGAGCTGGCGTCGTTCCTCCTCACTGCTGCTGCGTGGTCGACCATTCGTGTTCGGATTCCTCTCTCAGTATCTCTGATATAATTACTTTCACCATAACTGTAACAGAACCATATTAATGATCATAGATGTTTCATGCCACAACAGTGCGTATTTTGGCCTCATGATCTGGCGCCTTATGGTTGCTTTCGGTCTGTGTGCTACTTTAACTCCAATGGGTGCGAAAAGGCCGCACACGGCTTCCGATACATTCTTCATGTACGGCAGCGCTCGTCAAAATTTGGGGCCGTTCGGATTTAGTCTCTTGTCTCGTTTGCATAGGCACTGTTTGATGAGTTTGTGCACATGGCTTTTCGCTCTAGACATCCGCTGAGTATATTTTAATTTGGCAACCTTGTCCTCCGTTTCACTGTACTGTGTCTCCACACGCACATTCGTTGCATGTTTTTGTAACTCAGTACTTGTATCGTGTTTGTCGCGGCAAATGAGGACACAATTCTTATGGCAAGTGACGTTATGATATCGTTTGATGTTGCTGGTTTTCCGACAACACAGACCAAAATTCTGGGCTTGGTATGCGGATGACACCTTCGTCGTCCTCAAATTGGATCAGGTGCTGGAATTCAAAGAACATATGCACATCTTCTACCTGGACATACAATTCACGATGGTGGAATAAGAAAAGAACTAGCTAGCCCTTCTTGATGCACATGAATAATCTCTCGAAAGCCCTCAGCAGCCTCTTCGTACCCCTTGGATATGGAGTTGCACACATAACGGGGGCAGCCAGCAGCTCCCAGATCATATGGCTAAAACACCCACTGCCGCAGCAAGAACCATCTGGGGTCATTTATCGGTGTGTAAGACTGGAAGTGTGATGTGGTTTATTCCCACATATATGTTCGAGTCTGGTATCTCTTAATAGATTTAAAGGCGATTTAGGCATCCATACACATAAACTGCCGATTTCTATGCGTTCGGCCCCCCAAGACCCAAACAGCAGACCCATCAGGAAAATGTTCTACTTTTCTTTCCCACGAGTTCGTCTCTGGAGTGACTGAACGCATTGGTGCAGGAATAGCTTTTGGGATTGCTAACCGGCCAATAGTTGAAATGCACAGCCTATGTATGAACGTCAAAGGTCGCATAAACATCAAGGAGCAAGCAGGGAGTAGTTTATCGTGGTTTATGCATACACTGTCCTTGGAAAGTCTACTCAGATTGCGCATACAAGAAAATAACCTGAATGTGTGAAGGCGCAAGAAATAATCGCAAGTCATCGCGATCAATTTACAAACCCTTTCCACAACCTTGAAATAAAAGAAAATAACCTTTCACAAAAGTATTGCCTTGAAGTCTCCGCTTTTATTATTCCGCACGTATTTAGATGTCTTTAAAAAATTATTTGTTCAATATCCTTGGCTCTGTTGCATTATAGTCTATCGATGATTTAGTCACCAATAAGTCTTTTTTAGATCTAACGACATGTTAACAGCTTATTAATGAATGCAACCTTACTGGGCTCTTTCTAGCCATCATTTCCTTGGCCCTGCCTTAAAGAATTTTAAAGTTAATTTTGAAAATAGTCCAGCTATTATGCTCTTTTTTCAAAAAAACAGATCTATGGATAAACAGCGCTGTAAAAATACCTTTGTGGTTAAAAACGCTGCTAACATTAGTAAACCTGACATGATGTGAGGCTAATGTTTCCATTCCGGATGTATGCATATATATAGAAGGAGACGTCTGTTCGCTTGCCATTATCCGGTCTGTATTAAAGGCAGCTTTCATATACTTACTGCAGTCCAACGTCCTAGATAAACGCCGCATCAAATCAGGCAATAGATAACGGGGCTAGGATCTGATCAAACACTTTTATGTTCAGTCCAAGGACGACTGTGCAGGGCTAAATATGCCGGCGCCAGATTTGAATATCGAATGACAAACTTCTCATCTGAGGTCCAGTTTTAAGCAATTGGGTTTTGCGGATTACTATAACCAAGTTTGTATGCAGGATAAAAGGATTTATAAAAGTATCATTTCTTAAATTGTTGTAGAATTGATTGGAATTTTCTTTTCTTATAAAGCTAAGATGCTGATCTAGCCTCAGCAATCCCCGGTTCTTTTGTTTGAAAGTATTTGGGGAGGTATTCGGTGTTTTCTGTATCCACGACAGCCAAATCGATGATAGTGGAATAGCCTGGATTTAAATTATGTTGTTTTACCAAGCATTTCATCATAGCTTTACGGTCGGTGAGCGCCAAAATGGAGCCGCATAGTGTGAAATACCTTGATAATTTGAGGTGCTGAACAGAGACGTCAGAAATCGTAATTGCGATCGTAAGCACATGAAAAAAATCATTTTGCCTCACGCATTTCCAGATTGAGGAGCGCGCTTCTGTTTGCGAATGGAGTGCTTGAAGCAAGGCAAGTTTGATTTACAATAGGGCCTCTTTCGTAAGCATGTTTACGTGTCCCGATGCAACCTACCTTTGACACCGGACAAGTTTTATTCTGACGTACTTTGTCCACACGTTCTGCATCCAGACAACCGCCTGAACAAAGGTAGATCACTGGTTTCCGAATGCAAAACTTGGACGCTTTATAAAGTTTACAATGTTGTCTACTTAGGTGCATGAGCGTTAACACTGCATGAGTATGACTAAATGTTAAGTTAAGTACGGTGTTAATGAAGAGGTAATCGTGTCAGACTATGATGATTTGTTCAGATATTCATGTTAACTTATAATTTCATAGTTGTGCGAAAATTACGTTTAGAAACTTTGCAGATGGGAAAGGGCATTGGATATTTGACAAGCTTCACTCATTACGAATGAATGGAATGTCAATTCAGTGTTCGATGTCAGTAAAAATTGACTATATTCATAACAAAAAAGTTGTCAATATTGCAATTGTTGAAGAATTTAACTTACGTCGAACATTTCTTTAAAAAATTTATTTTTTAAATGACATTTGTTGCTCAATTTAATCACGTTTTTAACGTCTGGGTTCATTGCGTTACGGTATTTCTGAAATTCCCATCGATGAAAAATATTTACAATTCACGGGCGCTGATATGCATGTCCTGGAAGTCTAATGCTAAAATTTATTTAAAAATTCGTATTTAAGTAGTGCCTATTGACATTATGTGACTGGATGAAATCCGCTGTGCGTGAATATGCAAGCAGTCAGTTTTTTCATAGACGCACTTTTAAGGACCAATCGCGTGAATTTAATAGAAGTACTGAAATGCCATTCAGATTAGAAACAATCAATTACGTGTGTAGTTTCATCCCAAGCTATTTCTATGTTGCAAAATTTCCGTCTCAGAAAGCACTTTTTGCAGTCGCATGCAAAATTTGTACTCGGTGCAACATGACTACCTATGTAGTGTGCACTTCGCTATCGGACATCCCCGTACCACGTCTTCAGGCATGTGCCCATAATAAACATTAGCCAGCGTTTCCTTGCCATCGTTCCAAAATGCGCATAGTAGTTGTAACGCATGTTGTCTTTCACGATGCATTGAAAAATTTAAGTCATGCTCTCATAATTCATGAACTTTAGGCATGCATCGCGAAGCCGTCGAGCCAACTAACAAGGCTCATTTGGAACAGCGAGGCCATAATTTGTTCCTAGCAGGGAAGTGCAAGCCTAGTTGTGTTTCAGGATTGTATGTGGGTGCGGGTTCCACGGCACATTGGCTTTTGTTTAAAAATGCACCGCAACTTAACGTCTCTTCCGCTCATTTGCGGACATTTTACTGGCTTATCCTGCTAAATCACGAAATATTAACTAAAGTTCTAAAAATGGAAGGCGCGGGCTTTTGAAATTGAGCTGCCATCTTTTCTGCTCTCCATTCGCATGCAAATCCTCTTATTTGTGCGTAGATTGGTCTAGTTCACCCATTATATACTGGTTTTTAACCCTATTTGTTTATTCGAACAACAAAATGATGTCATCAGCGCACGACGCTGGCACCATTTTGAAGAAAGAAATAAATTGATCAATTTTTTGAGACGCATTCAAGCACGATTCTTCATGGTGAATGGAAGACCTTTTTTTTCTGAAATTTTTCGAATGTTGCTTTCAAAATAAAGCGTAGCTCTCTCTCTCTCTTATATAGGTGTTTCTTTATAAATAAGTACTTAAAAGCTTAAAATACTTTAAAGTCAATGAGTTAGTACTAAAGCATCCTATACATGATAGAATGAGGCGTTTGAATTCCAGGCTTTGAAGTTTTGTACATAACGTTCATTGTCTTACATGATATTTGAGAAGTACGTGTTTTTTTTAATTTTTTTCCCACGGCTGTAATAGAACAATTCTCAAAAAACCCTCTTTGGAGAATATTGGAATAATTTCAGACGATGGAGTTTTCTGACGAAGAGGCAAGTAGAACTTCCACACTTTGTTACTTAAATGTAAGATGTTTTAGCAGTATGTTTGCACAAAGACCAAACAAGTTTCGACCACTGAAAATAATATAAGTAGACATTCATATAAAGTGCCACTGGCATTAAAACTTAAGGGCTTGAAGAATGTCCTCTAGGAAACGAGAAGTTTCCTTATTCTACGATAAAATTAGAAGAAGTGTAAATTTCCCTCAAAATGAAATAAAAAGTGAGAGCTATTTTTAAGGTTTTCTAAAAATATTCCTAAACTTCAAACAAAGGCAATACTGCACACTACTTAAGCAGTCAATGTTACTGACTGCATATTTTGCAGATGAGTTATGATGTTCCCATTCAAAATTAATAAATTAAAGGTGAATGAAATGCTTTGGCATTCCATTAAATGTTAATGGCCATTTTAAGGTTCCATAGGTCATAGTTTCAAAAGCAACGCACGTTTACTTAATTCATTTTACGTAGTTGAGACTTAACTGGAATAATACTTACCGATTTTTCTTTAAGGGCCTGAATGTAACCAAAATCAACTTGCAATCAAACGCCTGTATGCGGACAATTTTTGAAGAAACCATGAGTGTATAACATTTTCAGAATATTTACCGGGACAGACCATGTTTTTAGGGTTCCTTTTGCACCCTTTTCGTTGTATGTGGCCATTTAAATTAATGTTAAAAAAGCGCTGATATAAATTATAAGCTAGTTTTTGAGGTAACCAGGTGGTCAACCGTTCATTACGGTATTTATTTTCCTGAATACTTGTTCTCGGTTCAATAGCACTTTGGACTTCAAATGAGTTATTTATTAATAGTCATTGACAAATCACAGTCCTACCTCATTCTATTCGATAAAATTGATCAAAGTCCACTCACACTTGACCCAACATGAAAATATGAACATCACTCTAAGTGATACGGATGAATATAAATCCGTCTGTCCTTAACCTAACATGATCATCGCCTTACCTTTAATCCTTGCACAAAGCCCCTACTTCACAATTAACCCTTAGTATAATTTATATGGAATTTTATGCCAAGGTATCCATATTATGGACGGGCCTATTTACTTCTCCTGATGCATGTACCATATGGACCATCTATGCTGAAATAAAGCTCGAATGGTTGAATTGGTGAAAATAGACGGGAAACGTCTTGAACCAACGTGTTAGTTGCATCCAGCCAAATTAAAATAGTTGAGATCATCACTTCTTCTAAAGATTCAGTTGTGATAGAAACATATATAATGCACAGCTTTATCTAAAAATATAAAGTTTATTGTGTACTGGATAGTTGTCTGAAACCATGGTTAAATGAATAAGAACCGTATCAAAGTGGACGAGCATAGCTTTTATTTTGATATATTAACCTCAAGCTATTACAACTATATGGTCAATTCATCAATTTAGAACGTGTGAATAATATAAGAAATCAAGTAACGGTAATCTTTTCACACACGTCTGACGCATGAATTAGGTAAGCATAAAGGCTGACATTCCTAGGCTGCAATGTCTGCTTAGCCAACTTCTGAAAACGCAAGCAATATTTTTACCTGTAGACAAAACTGGGCTGATTAGGTCGTGAAATGTGCACGTCAGTATAAGCCCGGTAACATTTGGATTTTCGCTTACCAAGCTAACCAGAGTTCTCTTCATATTCTAGTGGAACCAGGAAAGAACAGCTTTCGGAAAATTGACTGTATCGTGAAGTGCAACATACAAGAAAATGAGCAGCTGGTGAGCAATGCATCGTCATTAAAATCTTATGGATATATAATTTTCGACTTTATAATTCAACTTCGAAAGACGATTATAGTCTTCTCGGTGTGCTGAGAACTACTGAAAACTCTTGCTCATTCAATACCGGTGCCATATGTTATTTGGCTTTGCCACCAATATCGGCATGCCAATTTATGAATGGCATTCGCAGTGCAAAAAATCTCAAAAGAAAGCATTTTACATGTGCTTACGTTGTTAACATGAACGTCCGGCGGTCGGCCTATTTAGTTATTCTTGCTAATGCCGCCGCTTGCACAGACTCCGACAACCATACTTATCAAATGCGGAATCTTTATTGCTACTGGATTACCACCCATCACCTTTTGACAAAAAAACCCGCACTTTATCGAGATGATTTTATTTTCCATCGGTGTTATATTTCCAAATATGGTTTTTTTGCCTAAACTTATGTTATAGTTTTTATATCAATGTTTATCTAGCAGTATTTGATAAATGCAAGCAATAGGCACAGCACGTTTGATAAAAATACGGATATATACGGTGTTGATAAATGAAATTTCGTAAAAGCCAACTAAGTTGAGATTGAGAATGTTGTATGTTGAATGACTTTTCCCCTGGGACTAAACCTGCATAATAATTATTCGCAGCTGCCCGGAATTTACTAGGAACCTACATAGATCAGCTACACAATTCTTACCACCCGGTGAAGAAAGCAAATAAGATTTATAGGCCATCAGTGGCAAAATAAACCAGAAATTACTGCGAGACCAGTAAGATGTGCTTCTTGCGGAAAGTTATGCCAATGAAGCTAACCTGCATGTTTTCCTCCTCTCAATTACACAGCCGACATAAGTTTTATTTTCTGAGCCTTTGAAAAACATTGCTTCCGCGTATACACATGCAATTCTAGTTAGAAGTTGAAGTGTGGGACCTTGGCATTACCAATCCAATGCATATTGCCATTCCCCTCCATCAAAAAAAGTCGCAACTAGTAAATTAACTGAACACAGGAGCAGTTCACTGGGCATCGAATTATTAACGGACTTAAAATGTTTTGATTAACGATTTGAGAAGGCATTTTGAAGGCAACGTTCACAAATAACAACATATTTTATTACTGGAAGCCACTTTTTAGGTATGAGGGTGTTAGTTTGATCGAAATACGTTTGTTTCAATCATCTCAGTAAAGAAAGACGGGGTTCAAGTTAACCTTGGAGGTAAATGAAACGATTTACTTAAATGCGTTATATTTTTGTCCGTTTGATAAAAGCACACGTGTTTAGGTACATCTTGCTCAACTAAAAGTCATATAGCCTGTCTCTTTTTAAGCATTTTGAAAAAATTGTTTGCAAAATAAGAAAAAAAATCACGCAGATATAAGCATGTGCAATTAAATTACAAATTTACTAGAAACACTGATGCTCAGCACGATGTTCAGAATGGGGCGGGTATTTAGTAGGATGAATGGAATCATAGACGATTGGCATCCAGGAATTCATTTTAATGGAAATGTGGATGCTCATCTGAGAAGTTGCACAAATGCACGGAATAAATGGAATGTCAACATCAGCTAGATCTTTACTGATCAAGATTATTTAACGAGGGTTAACAGTATAAAAATGCTGAAACACTTGCGAAATTGTACAGCAATAATAATCAGTAATATTTCTGAAGCGAGTACATGAGTCATGGTTGATTAAAATGCACAATCCTCCTGGGCGTTACAAGATTTTAAATATAACGAATGTGCATGTGGCAAACGGGTTTTTTTCTGACTTGCAGTCAAACTAACAGCGGAACGTTTAACCAAGACAACACATAGAGCTCCTGAGAGTTAAGACATAACATCGTAGATATTGCCTAAGGATCGCAAACGTGATTTGAAAATAGGCTGACCTAACATAGGAGTCCAGTATTTCAAGGAAACTGTATTACTCTTCACTGTGAAGAGATGCTTGAAAAAAGGGAAGCATGAGTAACCCCACTCAGGTCAATTTGTTTTTAAATCATCAAGCGTAATTAACCATACCTGGTAAAAGAATAAAGGGCTCAGCAGTACCAGTTGTAATAAAGTTGGTATATTATATATTGCTCGAATTTTGTAAGAATAATCAGATGTTCAAGCTGCACCCTAAAGTCATGATTTTATTTTTCTAGGATGAGATATTTGTTGCGATCGATCTTTTTGCCCGTTCAGTGATCTGTATGCTTCAATTGACCTTAATTATGGTAAGCTTAAACTTGCTGTTATTGTTTATTCCGAATAGCTGGCATAGTCTGAACACAGTTACAATAGATGCCCTAACTCATGGAATGTCATGAATATCACACGGACCAGTTACACATAAGCAGCCTGTGAACCCAATATTTTATGGCAAAAATAAACGAGCGTCTATCAGAAGAGGGTAGATTGATGTTTACCATTCTTATTGTGTTGTGTATAAATATTTATTCTTCTAGAAAAAAACGAAAATTTCTGAAAAAAAGAACAATTGGTATCATTTAATTAATTAAGTTTAAATTATATGGGGATCCTTTATCTGCAAAAAATGTCAGAATAAAGCATTAAAAGTAAAACTGTGTTCGACAATTGTCCTTTTCCGAGTTTTCGCCAAGATATCTTTCCTTATGTGTTTCTTTCCATTTAATGCATTTTAAAAAAGTGATAATGAGATGGGCTTAAAGAACCTGAAACTAATCTGTAATTATTTTCTTCAAAAGTCAACAATAATTATAAATAGTTTTCATCGTTTGTTCTTATTTTTACGTCTTAGCAAGAAATACATTTTACAAACGCGACGCGGAGAAAGAGGTTAAATAAACTGACACCGCTGCATTATTATTAAATTCAAATACAAGAAAAACTTTAAATAATATGCATCATTAGTTCCAATTAGTAATTCTTTTTGATAAAACATTGTGAAAACAAGACGCGGAGAAATGGGTTTTAAAATATAACAGTTACATATTCATACTTTCGTTTTAAACTCAACAATAAGTTTAAAAAATACAAACCTATATTTATGTTTTCTCAGTTAACACCTTTACAAAACGTGACACTGAAAAAGCGTTTTAACAACCCTAAACGAATCTATTACCATTGTTTTCAAAACGCAACAAAAATCATAAATAAGTTTCATCATAGGTTCCTATTTTGCTTCTTTGCAGGTACTAACTTTTGAAAACGTAACACTGAGAAGGGTGTTAATCAGACTTAAACGAATCCATTACTATTTTCTTCGAAAGTCAACAAAAATCATAAATAATATTAAGTGCATGTTCCTATGTTTACTTTTTCGCAATTTATAAATTTTTAAAACAATACACTGAGAAAGTGGTTGAAAAAAATTACTCTATTTCTTTTAATATTAATATTTTCTTCAAAACGCAATAAAATTTCAAATAACAATAATCGATTGTTCCTCTTTTTATTTCTTCTCAGTTAATACCTTTGAGAAAAGGGTTAAATTGCTTGTCCCCTATTTCCTACTTATTCTTCAAAACTCAACAAAAAGTATAAATAATATTCACCATAGGTTCCTTTGTTTTCTTCTTCACAGTTAATCCATTTTGAAAACGTGACGATGCGAAAGTGTTTAAACAACCTGAAACCTTTCTTTTACTATGTTCTTCAAAAATAAAAACATTATTTATAAAATTCATCGAATGCTCATAGTGTTAATACCTGCCTGTAAAAATATTTGGAAAACACGAATCTGAGATGAGGTTAAACAACCTGACACCAGTCTCATATTATTTTCTTCAAAAAACATTATACATAAAACTTATCGCAAGTTCCAAGTTTTACTCAGGGGATATTCAAACTGACCCTAAACTCAGCAAACAATTTGAATATCATTCATTGTAGGTTTTTTTTTTGATAAAAAAATACATTTTGAAAACGTGACGCCGAAAAAAGGGGTTAAACAACCTAACGCCAATCTATTTTTTTTGTTCCAACAGAAATAATAAACTAAATTCGTCGAACTTACTTTTTTAACAATTTCAGTTAATACATTTTGTGAACAGGACGCTTAACAAGAAAGAAAGCAATCTAACACCAGTTTTTTACTATTTGCTTCAAATGTAACAAACATATCAAAAATATTTATCTATTTTTCCTATTTTACTCCTTCCGAGTTAATAAGGTTTGAAAAGCTGACGCTGCGAAATGGGTGTAATAACCTGACACCAATTTATCACCATTTTCTTTAAAAATAAAAAATCATTCAATTAACACTAATAATTAAATTTTGACAAAAATATCATCATGTTGCGTTTCTCTCGAAAGATTATGCACTTCAAATCTTTCTCCCTAATGGTGCCGCCGCTGTTCCTCAGCAATCAAATGCACACTCGTGCTTAACTTTCTTTTTAATGTTTTACCAATAGTTTGTGGCATCTAAAACCTTCTCGAAGATTTCGAATAATGGAGAGCATTTCCATCACAAAATCTTGGTTTTCGTGACGCTCTTAAATGCGTTAAGTTGAAAAGGAAAACAACGTTTTCGAACAAAGGCTCATGTTTGCCAGACTGCCTTTTTCCTCTAGGACAACTTATTTTTCCAAATTCTTTCACTGACGTTGTGAATAGTCTAAAACGACCTCAAAGCGTAGACACAACCCCTGATCATACTGTTAAATGCTGTAGCATTCTAAAAAATTATAGATTTTATCCAGCCTTTGTAATAGCGTTATCAGAAACATCTGCCATCCACACAGACGTAATTTGAAAAATACCTCTTCATGAGGTTTATGGATCAACAGCTGCTGGGCTAGATGGTATCCCGGCGCGTCTAATGTCAGCAGTCATTCCTTAAAGGAAGTTCAAATTCCTAAAATGTGGCACACTGTATTAATTAACCATCAACTTATAATGGTTACTCTTCACATTGTGAATTCTTCCGGCCATCTGTGTATCCAGTAGCATATCAAAAACCCTTTGACGGACTTCGTTAAATGCTATCACTGACACAAACTATGCATGTATAAGGCCACCCAAAGCATACGGATGTTAATATCCATCAATATTCTGGTCTTGCCCCAAAGACGTATATTCCTCAATCTATTTAGTTTTTTGTAGCCTACAAAATCTTGGCCTGCCACGCAAACATCTTATAGCCTTTTAAACAATTTTTTTAAAGTGAGGCATTCGTCTTCTTTTTTCTTCTTAATTTCATGGCAATATATTAACTAATAGAGAAGAACTATGATGTGTGTATGTATGGTATTTATAAGTTTTTTTTCATAACATTTTAGCACACATTCCGATGCTCAAAATGTTTGCACATAAAGTGCTAGATTATTGCGCAAAAGATCGCTAAAGTACATGTGCAAATGGCAAGCTAAAAACAAAATGTCTCAAACTACATAAAATTCTGTGAAAAACCGGGTTGCAAAATATTTATAGTTCACGTGTGCCGATTAGCATGGTTTGAGATTCATTTGTAAAATAAGTCAGGCCACGTTTTCCAAAAGCGTGAACCGGGATGATTTCCAAAGTGCGTAAAAATGCATGCAGGCAGTCAGTCCATGAGCGCACATTCAATGACCAAGCGCATGAAATCATTCTTGCAATACTGAAATGCATTTCTGATTACAAAGCATCAATTAAGTGTGCAGTATATTCCCAAACTATGTCAATGCTGCAAAATGTGGGTCGGACCAAACACTTATTTTCTGCCAGATTCAAAATCTCTTCTCCAAGAAAAATTACCGCCTATCAAATGTGCACTTTTCTATTAACTTCATGCGTCCCTATAAATTCACGAATGATAAAGATAAAAAATGTACTATAATATTCTAGCATTTGGAAGCGAATTACGTTGCTTTCAAATATTATAGGTGAATTAATTGTTTTTTCATTTGTGAAATGTTTTTTTTATCCCAATAATTTTGAATCCAATGTCTGCTGCATTTTTATTTCGTGCTTTCAGTGTAAAAGCTCTAGACTTTCCATGCAAGTGAAATCGCATAACCCACCACGAAATTTAAAAGATACAGAATTGAAATCCTGATATTTTTGACTGTTGTGAAAGGTTTTGTATAGTTTATAAGGGTAGAACAGACAAACAAAACTCAATTCAGTATCAGTATCAGTATCAGTATATTTGAGGGAGATGTATTTTTTAGTCTTGCGCAAATTTAATGACTTAAAACTTTGAAACCTAAGAACACCCTTTTTTAAGAATAAAGCGTATTCTAAGGCACTACTGTACAGTAATTGAGCATAAGGAAGCATAGTTTTGTAAACATTTTCAGAAAAAGGCATTCGCATTGATAAAGACAAAAAAAATAAATTGTCAAAGATCATAAAAATTCATGACCAATTTGTTTGGGTGCTGCATTTGCAAGGGCCGGAAAACTGCATTTAAACGCTTTATGTTTATTTGTGATTATATTGGAGGAGAATCAATAAGTTTTCTTTCCTCATCCCGAATGTTTTATAGCTACATGATATCGGTCCTTGACGGTAGGCATTATCGAAATGATTAAAATAATTTCAGTAAACGTGCTCAAATATTCAACCCAAATAATATAAAAACACTAAACATACCAAAAAGTGGTGAAATGAGTCTGATAATATGATAAAGACGACTGATTAGGCGCTCACATCAGAAAGTAGCAACCTTCAACCTCATAAGACGTCAGCCTGAATCCTTCGCGTTAAAATGTCTTAAAAACTATTAGACTGCGCTATGTGCTAATGCATAAAAGAACTTGCTTCGATAAACCGCATTCACGAAATCATATAACCTTATTTTCAAAATTCACCGCATCCACGAAATAAACAGTATCGAGCGTTTCCTAGCCATAGATTCGACATATGCCTGGTAGGTTGTTAGGCAAGTTCTTTTTAACGATAATGTTACAGTATGCACGGTGCAGCCGCAGGAGAACTAAAAACGCTTATTTGAAACTGCGTGGCCCTTATATGTTTCCTAGATTAAAAGTGCAAGCCTGGTTCAGCGTCATCTGTGGCCACTTAAGTGGGTTAACTAATCCCGGTCCATCCTCCTCAATAAGAAAATACCAAATTAAGTTTTAAAATAATGTTTTCTTTATTAATGAGTACTCATATAGAGTTTAAATATTTATAGGTCTATAGGATAGTACCGTAAGATTATACGTTTGATTTTCAAGCTTTCCAGTCAAATACAGAAATATATTTCCTAAAACCGTATTTAAGTAGTCTGAGAATTGTCGGCTTCATATATCTTTAATGTGCAGCCGGATCCTGTAGAATGAGCCACGAATTGGGAGCTGGCGTCATTCGTCCACACTGCTACTGCTACATAGTTGCTTTGTCCAAAACTGCACCTGACCTGAGGAAATACCCCGGATGTTTCTTACCACTTCAGTGGATGTTGTGTTCTCATATCCGGAAACTTATGGTTGCTTCCGGTCTGTGTGCAATTTAAACTCCAAGAGGTGTAAAAAGGCCTTTGACGGCTTCCAATAAACTCTTAATATACGGAAGATCACGTCAAAATTTGAGGCCAATCGGATTTGGTCTTTCACCTCATTTGTATAGGAACTGGTTAAAGTAGTTGCGCGGGCAGCCATGCGCTCAAAACATTCCTCGAAGATATTGGAATTCGGCAACCTTGGCTTCAGGTTCACTGTACTATGACTCGATAGGCTGCTATAGTGGCCTTACTCAATTGCTTTTCTGACGCATTGGGTGGTTGTTGTTGTAAATCATTACTAGCAGCTTGCTTGTCGCTTTGCAGGCCACTACGATCTTTGAGGCAGACGAGGAGAAAATTCTTGTAGTAAACCTCCTGCCATGTGACGGTATGACATTTTTTGATGTCACACCCATTTTACTTATATTCTACAGGATTTGACAGTCAAGACCATAGAATTACTACTACGGAACAAATACAATGAAATGGAGAATCATCTCGGATACGCCTAAATCCTTCAACTTCTGAAGTTTTTTTCTTAAAACGTAGTTCAAATTAAATGGAACCATCTACAAGCAGGTGACAGGGACGCCGATGGGGTTACCAATTTCGAGATTGATAGTTGAATTGGTTGGAGTCACTGGTATTCCGACATCAAAGAAAAAAATGTTTGAGCTCGGTATGTGGACTACATCTTCATCCCATTGACCGGGATCAAGCGCGGAAATTCAAATAACGTCTCAACGCCATCGTCCAAGACATCCGATTCCCGATAGAGGAGGGGAAACAACCAGCTGTCCTTTCTTGATGTCCTAGTCTGCCGAAAATATTGTGGTAGCTAAAAAAAGTCAAAAATACAGGAATACGAGAAGGCGACGCTAGTACTGAGTTAAAAAAGAAATTAATCAAATTACCACAAACGAATTTGCGTCAAAGCACATCACCAGCCTATGAAGAAACCATGGCGTGAACCCGAACACAGGTTTTTTTTACCGAATGTGAAGAGCAACTGGCTACCCACCCAACCTCGTCAACCAGTGCCTACGCAAACGAGACGAGAGACCAAATCTAACCAGCCTCAAATTATGGCGAGCTCTGCCGTACGTGAAATATGTCTCGGAAGCTGTCAGCAGCCTTCTCGTACCACTTAGAGTTGGATTTGCACAAAGACCGGAAGATGTAATAAGGCACCAGATCATGAAGCCAAAAGATCCACTGCCGCGGTAAGAAACATCTGGGGTCGAATATCGGTTCCAGAGATATTGGAAGACTATTCCGAACGCGAGTGGCCTTGCACGCAGTAGCAGGGAGGAAAAATGACGCCAGTTCCCGAGTCACGGCTAATTTTACAGGACCCGGCCACGTAATAACTTTAGACGAAGCCAACATTTCTCGCTGGAGGCGATACCACATGAGCCGTGAAATGCTCGAGTCATTGTTTTCCAGCCCTCAATCAATCAACAAACTCAATTACTTGCCCAAATCGAATTCGGTTCTGCAGATTGTGATAAACATGTAGTTGCCTAGCATCTTCTTCATAGAAATGCTGTAAAACCTCTGAAGTACAAAACCTTTATCTAACTGTCTCTGATTATGGATGCACATTAGAGTTCAAAACCTCAGTATAATAATGCTCTTGGTTCAGTGTTTTTTCCTCCTTTTTCACGACTAATTCCTGGAAGTCACCTCTTCGCCTCTTTGAGCATTTCGTTATACGCTGGCATGCAGGTGTTAGTTTCGTTAAGGAAAACAAACTTCCACTACATAAAAATCACGCCGTCTGTCTACATGCAAAATGGACAGCGAAGGGGGAAAATATGAGCTTAACAACATTACTGTCGGGATTTAATCCTGTTTGATCTATATAAATGGAAACAGCAGTATAAAAAATCAGTCCCACGTCAGCGCCAAGTACCTGTGCATTTGGACTAAAATGTGACACAGTTTTCAGATGCCATTAACCACGCTTTTGTCTTCATTTCACACTTAATCAGCATCCTGACTGGATTAAGGGCTTACTAAACTATTCCATCATATACAGTGTGCTCAGCAATTCTTCAAACAATCTATCTGACTGTCTAAGGAGGCGTTTGGTTTAAAGACAAAAAGATAAATAAATGTGAAGTGGTATAACACAGCAATTAAAAACGTCAGCTTGGTTTCTTTTACGAGATTTCGACGGTAGCAGGAAAGCAGGAACGATGACTGAAAAGTGGACTTGATTTTAGTGAAGTGCTCTTGCGATGCATGTTCCTCAATATCTCCACCCCCACACCCGGCGTGCTCCAATGAAAACGAATTTCAAGGCAGTCTGGAAGTGGATTGAAGGGTACGTACTTGCTTACAGACAATAGCACTTAAGTCACACTTTCCGCGTACTGATCTCTCATTGGCTTGCAAGTGCAGCAGCATTCACAATGAACCATCTAGCAAACTTTGTGCTCACGTTCCCAGCAGGTCAAACACAGCTTTGGACAAATCCTGAATTAATTGGTATGTTATCTTCCAAACTAATAACCAAAAGAGCTGAGGTCGGTTTAAAGTCAGCATTTAAAGCGGCCTGTCTTAAGGGCTCTACGGCATTTGTCTGCAAAAAGCACACTAGTCCTTTTAATGGACGCTGTCTGCAGGTTATCTATCGGACTATTTTTACGGCCATTTATTGGACACGAGGTCAGTGCGCTGACCGGAAATCATGCAGTGCAGCCATTATGCGTGTAGGCTGAATTGACGAACGTGAAATGTCCTTAGTGGAAGCCTCTTACGATTCCAGTTCAGACTTCCAGATAACAGGAAACCCTGTTTAGATGTTACAGCAAATAAGAAAAGATGGAGCTCACTTTACCTATGCCATGACGTACCAAAGACTTTTTACTGTTTAATAGTAACACAAATGGTATTTTTGGTCGAGAAACCAGGATCGATATGTTCTCTTAAGGATTATCTCAAGCAGATAAATCATCCAACTTTCATTGTACCTACGCAAGAGAACAAAATGGATATTTTGTAGGAACGGACTAGGAATACATTTATCTTTTTACATTCAGCTTTCCAATGATAACGGCAAAACCAGTTTATGCGATGCGGTAGCCGGCTAGTTTGTGCTGGAGGCAACACAGTCCAAAAGCCGATCACAGTGAGCCTTTCTTACCTGGTTGATGACCAGTAC
This sequence comes from Schistocephalus solidus, assembly GCA_017591395.1. Lineage (NCBI taxonomy): Eukaryota > Metazoa > Platyhelminthes > Cestoda > Diphyllobothriidea > Diphyllobothriidae > Schistocephalus > Schistocephalus solidus. Next base: position 29,015 of record WEDG01000642.1, on the reverse strand, counting down.
ACCTGCGGTGCAGCCCGAAACCAACCAACATAAGGTCAACACGGTTGTATAGAGTGGGAATTTTGAATGGGTGTTTTAAGCCGGCAAGGCCGCAGTTTTTGACCCAAGTCAGGGAACAAAGTATACGTTAGTGACTAATAGAGACCAGTGGTATTAGTGTATTTTGGGTGAGGCTCATGAAGGAAAAAGATCCCCTAATCTAATTCTACCTCCATCCATCGCTTACGTATGTGTAGTGTTATTTGCCAAATGTAAGGTTGCACATTAGTTTGTTGTCCCGACAAGTGCAGCTTGCGAGCTCCAGTGGCTTTACGTCACGCCAACCACTATGCGTGGCATTATTCCTAGCTGACTTGGCATACATTTTTTCCGAATTCTCGACGCGAGCAAGAATGAGGCTGGCTCTGCTCGTTCTTTATATGCCACAATAAAAGTGATTTTTTTAAAAATTAATGTTGCGTCCTCATAGTCGTCGACTGGAAAGCTGCCATCAGAAGTTTCACTGTTGGGAACGTTTGTGCAACGGCTTGGTTTAGGCGTCTTTTCAGGAGTTCACTAGCCGCATCCCCTTGAAAGGGCACTTTGAGGATTAGAGTTTTCTTTTCCACAGTAACCATGACAGGTTTCAGCGGTCTTGCGACAAGATGCTTTGTTATAAACTGGCCAGGGTACCCGTTCTCTTAAAGTAGTTTTTGGATCTTCCCAAAGCTCCTTCTTGATAATATCTGCCGATCAAATTTTTCTAGCCCCCTGCGCTAAGCAACGGACTAGACTGCGTTTCTGTTGGAGAGGTACGAAACTGCCAAAGTTCTTATATTGCCAAGACCAGGTTTTCTTTCGATGAACGCCTCTTCGGATGCTGCCATCAGGTCTTCTGCTTAGAAGGACGTCTAAGAAAGTTAGTGAACCTGCTCTTTTCATCTGCACCGTGAATTTGATCGACGGATGTGCGTGGTTTACAGTGTATAAGAGCTCATCTACATTTGTTTCTTCTGTGAAATTTGCAAAGATGTCGTCGACGTATCGGCCGCAGTGTCATAGCTTATTAATCTGTCCGCTTAGCTAAACTTTTTACAGCTTTCCCATAAAGACATCGGCTAGAAGAGGTGCAAGTGGCGAACCCATAGTAACGCCGTCTATTTGTCTGTGTAGCTTGTTGTCAAAAGGAACTGCACATTTAGCGTGCATCCTATTAAGAATTCTTTCACTGCATTTGTCGGTATTTCTGTTTCTCGCTCACTGGTCAATAGGAATTCACAGAGGTAATTGACTGTCTCAGTGACAGGGACGTTTGCAAAAAGTGATGAGACAAAGAAAGCATCCTCGTGCCATTTAAGTTAAGGTCTTTGACATCTTCAATAAATTAGAAGGTATCTTTGGTAGCTGCGTGGCGCTAGCTGATGTTGTACAGGCTTACGTTTCTCTGCTTACCGATTTGCTATGGCATGATTAGGAGAGTTTTGCATGTCTAGAATCAGACGAAGTGGCAAGTCCTCTTTGTGCATCTTCGGTGGACCATAGAGTCAATGGATGTTGTACCCACTGAGCTGATGCATTCGAGGTCACTGTCACTTAGAAAACCACTTGCATGGAGTCTTTTTCAGCAATCAATCAATTGTTTCTCTAGCTTATCGTTGCAATCCTTTTCTTTATGTACTTCCCTGAATTTCTTTTGTTCGGATAGTATGGAGTGCATCTTCGTTACAAAGTCTGATCTGTTCATTATAACAAAGTTTGTTCCTTTATCAGTCTTGTTATCAGGATATCTTGGGTTGCTCGAAGATGTTTTATTTTCTCTACGCGTGCTTTTGTTAGTAATCCCCGAATTTGTGGTTTCTTGTGCAAGTACTGATAACTAGAATTCACCAGCGTGGATTTAAAGTGTTGAGCGCTCTCTGCAGAAACGGATTTAAGGTCGTAAGTTTGGTTCCAGAGATTCTCGAATTGGTTTCTTACTCTAATTAAATAAGCTTTCGACGAGGCAAGCAGAATTTTGGACCTAAGGATAATGCTTCGAGGCACATTTTATTGAGTGGCATAGAGGAATGGTTGTTGGCGAACCGATTGGGATCTTTTGGAAAACGTGATTGTGGCTTTATTTCGTGCACCCTTTGAAGAAGGAACGAACTTTTTACGTCGCCAGGTTTTCTTTGTCTTCTTCTTCTATCAGGATATCCAGAACGGCAGTGCGTTGACATATTTGACGCTCTAGTTCTTCCATCTTTATTCGAGTGCTTTCCATGTGGTTCTTAGCGTATCTCATTAGAGTTTCCGTGGTGATAATTGTACGACTATGTTTGAGCGCTCTCCAGTCGTGATTTGGGTATTCATTTCTTTCGATACAGTCCCCAATAAAATTGGCCTGTATTTTCGCATCCACAAGTTTGGTGTTGAAACGATGGTACCCATTGAGTGCATTTAACACCGTGGGATGTTTGAATTGTTTTAAAGTTGCAAACGTTCCCATTAAAAGATCCAAAATACGACTATAGTAAAGGCTTTTCAAAGTATCATCTAATGAAGGATTTTGTAAATACCTTCCGCAAAACTTTCCTTTTTTGGCGCGCCAGTGAAAGTACCGAAACTTGTAAGTCGTTCGTTGACATTTGAAGGACATTGGAACTTAATGGACTTCATTTTCAGCAAAACGGTTTACAGATATTTGACGGGAAAAATGTTCCTTTGTTTACTCCCAATGGTATGTGTACTAATGCATCTGACAACTTATTCATAATTAGTGACTGGCCTTTCACCAGCTGACCTTTAGGAAACGTTTATAGCTATGACGCCCAGTGAAATCCAATTTGAATTTATAAAACACGTAACGCAAAACACGGAAACGGAGCAGGTGTATCAAATTGAGCATCGAAAGTTTTTATAACATCAATTCTATTTGCCATTTAATCAAAATGAATGGAAACATATTTGTTTAAAGTAACTTTGCCTTTTCCTTTTATTCGTTTGAATATTAATTGCGAACTTATGCAATTTCAGTCTACTGATGGGGCGTGCATTTTAACATTTTTAATTTTCGCTCTTCGTAAATAAATCATTTTCCTTGCTTAAATTTCCAGGAGGTCTGTCATGAATAATTTGAAGTTTTGCTGGATGCATTGGGTATCCAGAAGGTAAATAAATGTTTCAAGACTGCCCTTAATTGAACACACGCTCTAAGGAATTAATGGAACTATAATGCTGCAACTTGGTTTTACAGTTATTCTTCAGCCGATACTGCTTTAAGCTCGAATAAGCATAAACAATTTTGAACAGGACCTTGCGATGCCTGTAAACTGTGACGAAATTAAAACGCTTTATTCTTGAGACTGAAGAAAATGGGTGTATGTTTTGCTAAAATAGGTCATTCATAGAGTTACATGTACCAAAGACTATCCATCCAAACATTTTCAAGGACATGCAAATTTGGTAAGGCATGACCCACTCTAATTATTTTGGTGGAGTGGATATGAAGCATTCATGCAAATAAAAGGATAAAGCTGTGTGTCAGTGCAATACATTAAAGGTACCTCAAATTGGCTAGTTTTGTCAGACACGCTCACGCTCCGAAGTCATGCCAAACAGATAAAATAAGCCTTTTAAAACACACATTCTTGTATCTCAGTTGATCAAGTTCTTGTTTCCATGCTAACGTTTTGTTGTTCTTTCCAATCAACTCTTGTTATCACTGTTAAGCCTCAGTATAATTATCAGTATATTTGAGGGAGGTGTACGTGGGTCACCTTTGAATTGCATATTTGTGCATGTGAGTTGTATCAGTATCAGTATCAGTTGTGTCAGTATCAGTATCAGTATATTTGAGGGGATGTAGGTGAGTCACCTTTGAATTCTCTATTTGTACATGCGAGTTATGGTATCAAACAAAATAGTGACTCGATATGTTGGCGAGGCCAATATAGTGGAACATAGTTAAAAAAGAGCAGACAGTTAAAAAAAACCCGGTGATGTTAAGGAAAAAAAACTGTCACCCTTAGGGGGGGTCTAACGGGGGGCATTGCGGAGGTCACATGAATCAGCCAGATGCTCCCTTGCTGATTGCAGAGTCCATTGAGTTCGCTGTACTACAAGATTTCTATCTTCCATTCTAACCGGCGGAAATAAATTCAGCCTTCTCTACACCCTTTAGGTATTCGCAAATTGTGGCAGTAGGAAGCAGTAATGAGGCTCGAACGATGATTGTGAACAAAAAAGGTTTTTGTAACAACGGGATGTTGAAATTTGATTAAATATTTAATGCTTTTACGGAAATGGTAATACGAATGTTAAGGCTTTTATTAACTGTGAACTGATAAGTTGAGAGAGCCGAAAGAAAAAAATGTTTACGAGGCTGGCAAATAAAATTTTGCATTACTACCAACGGTGCACTTTTGAATTTAAGCCTATGTTTTTGTTACATCTTCATTCAAGTGGACATTTCCTGGAATCATATAGTACTCTGCCTTGTTATTGTTGATATCTCGCGCTCTATTCTCTATCATCTCCACAGTACGCTAGGATGCCAGCTGTTGCAGCTTTTAACCAATATTTCGGATTTATGATCAATTCATGCTAATTTAATCGCAGTTTAATCAGCAAAGGCCTTTGCACCGACAAAACACTACTGTGGTTCCCAACTTGTCCTGAAGCTTCAAACAAAAATCCAAACGTCCATTGCAGGTTTCATGTCGAGAAATTGCCGTTCGATATTCAACAGAAAGCATGATATGGATTTAATTTTGTTTAAACAATACAGTAAGACTGAAGATAATTGTTTTCGGGAGACAAAATTTAATATAGATAATCACGCACAACTCATAAGCTCCCTGTCTTTAAGCTGCTTTACAGAGAATCGAGCCACTATTGCTGAGAAAAACTGAAATGATATTTTTAAAATAATGCGTTTTTATTTCTCTCCGTTTCTGTGTCTGTCTCTTTCTCACACATACCTTATCAAATTTTGCGCTCTTGTAAAAATACTATGAAGCGGCCATTTAACAGCATAACGTGGTTCCTCTATTGTATTATGGAACGACTGTTACACTGAAGGCCAGGCTCAAGGACTCATATGAACTCCGAGCTGTACTGATTGGATTAGGTGCTGTGTGGCAGCATCGACGAACTGCTTTATTGTGTTAGCCATTTTCGTGGCACCTAACTCCCGTCGACCAGAACATGTCTTTCAATGGGAAGCTGAATAAGACGATTGTGCGGTAAAACTGCGCGCAAGTATACTTAAGGTTAAAATAGTTCGCACGCACTGTACATCATCATTTGCGACACCAGAAAGGAAAGTATGGTTTTATTCAAATGCATTCCTGTTAAATTCCTTCATACAAAGTACTGAATGGAATTTTTATGCATTTAGTCTTTGTGTTCAGGGCAATCGTTGGTGCAAGGGAGTAAACATAAGTCCTAAATAAGAAGAATTTGGGAGCATTAAATAGCAGAAAACTGTTAACTAACTACGCAAGTATGAGCATAACATGTATGCACTTTAATTGGCAACTAATAAACAACCGGAATGCTTTTGTCTTGTACTATGCACTAAACATTTATTTAATACCAATGTTTCATATAGAACTGAAACTTTTTTAGGTAGCGACATCCATTCTTTAATTTATTAAACAAACAAGAACCTTGCATTTATCAATTATTGACTTTCGATCATGTTTAACACAAACAGCGGTCATTTGAACTCGAAACCAGATCCTTTTTCTCTGTCCCAAGTCTAAAAATCATCGCCTTTATCAAGGGAGCAACAGGACATGCGAATAAGAACTTAAGAGAATTTTAACATAAAAGGATATAGAAATGTTGACCAAATTCCATAAGCATGAATATATTTAAAGTCGATTTTGAGTACTGCAATAGGGTTATTCGCTTCATTTATTGAAATATGTTATGGTTATTAATAGGCTTCTTTAGAAGATTTTCTGAGACGATATGAAATCACTAGCGAAGAACTTAACATTTCATGCTGAGAGCTACGCGCCTGCACTAAGCTTTTGATTTTAAATATTTTGCTAGAATGGTGTTGTGGTTTTCGATTTAATGACAAGGTAACCATACAAGGACCCCTTGGATGACAGGCTTGAGCAACTGACTGAGTCCTGGGAGATAAAAAAGAGAAAAGGACCGACAATCACAATCCCTCCTCATTGCTCCATCCAAGGTCTCACTGTAATATATATTTGATAAGAGTGCATACACAACTTGACGCTGACGTTAATGACATGAACGGTTGTGGTTAGTTATTTTGTGTGTTTGTGTGAAGGGCCTTACTGGTGGTTTTTTAGTAAGGTTAAATGGCTCCTACTTCCCACGGCATTTGTGATTCGTTTCAAACGTGAGAAACGAGTCCGTTTTATGCGCAGGATGCAGGATATGTGCAGCAGGCGCAGCTACTAATTCCAGGCCCATCCAATGTAGTTTTAACCCTGAGTTTGCCTTTTGAGTCTGGCAAATTAGAAAGAAGAGAGTGCGGTCGATGCTTCGCAACCCTGATTCATTGTACTATATTTCACATGCAATTTATCCATGCAATTTTCTAATTTATATTGAGCACACAGGGATGCCATCCTTTGTTATGGTTTACCATCTTTTAATTGGAGATACGATTCTATTCGAGATGTCTGAATGAAAGAGATATACATTTGTTCATGCGCAACTTAGTTGTGATCGAAAGTGTGAAAATGCAAGTAGAAGGTAGCACGAAAATGGCTGATATTTAATTGTGTACGAATACCAGATAATTCCATTTAAATGGGCGGTTCACGCAAAAGGGAGATACAATTAAACAATGGCCAAATTAGGTATAACCCACAGCGATTTATTCTGTCACACTGTCCTGGTCGTGTGAAAATGTATTACGCATTTATTAGATAAATATTTTGGCTGCAAAAACATGAAAAATTTAGAGTCCTAACCAAATAATCTTCGGAGAAGACCAAGCGATCACAATCTATTATTGTAAAACGCTTTTGAGTTAACTGTTTAAAAACAGAATTGTCAACGCAATTCGGTTCTTTCGAGGAGTGCAGGTCTCCAAAAAAGATATATTTGCATCCGCCTTTAAAAATACCCATAAAAAGACATATGCTTAAAAAGCCCACTCGATTGTTGTATTCTGTTAAAATAGACGTTGCACATTGAATTTAAGTATTCCCAAATAGCTGCATGTGGCCTTTTAAATCTTACAATTCGAAAACATTTGCTCGACGCCAAATACAAACGATAAGATAAGGCATTGCTGCATTGATCCATGAAGAAACTGGTCAGGTGCATAACAAACTACAAAGAACGTGAACGCAGGCATAATAAAGACAGTTTAAACTCTATTAAAGTTAAAAAGACAGTCCCACCATTTCCAAAGCCTTTCTAGATTTGTAATTTCCCAAAATTCACAAAATATTATTTTAACCCAGCACCAGTGCCTATGTTTAACCTCTGAAGATATTTATAGGTATTCATTAAATAGATGTAAAATCGGTAAGTGGAACATTAATAATTTAAATTTAAATGTTTTTTTTGGAAAATAAATATAATTAAATGAAATCGTTTAAAGAGATCTTTTCAAAACCGAATTTTTCAATCGAAGCGTTTCTTTTCGCTATGAACCTTTTCGAACCATTACAAGATGAGATATACTTGTACAATGTTCCTCACATTGGCAACGATTATGGTAAAAAAATTCGATGAAAGCACAAAAGTCGGACACACTATGAACATCGCCTCCGGACTACCTGAACCAGGTTTCATTTTTTCTTTTTAACTTTCGTCCTTCAGTCACCAGTTCAGGTTTGCTTTGCCTAAGAACGAAAAAAAGGCCAATCCACTTGCTCTTTACCAATGTATATATTCCATGAGTTGCAGTTAGCCTTGTTATAGTTGGTAAATAGGTAGATTCTACCTATTCCTTCTTCATTTGCTTTTCCGAAGTTTTCTGCTCTCTTGTTCTGTCATACCCACAACACCGTTTTTATCACAGTTCCCGTAGGACAGTCGAGCTTACTTCCATTGTTCTCAGTGGGCCCGGCTATTGTGCTTCCAAAATGGAATTCTTATAAAATAGTAAAGCAAATTGTCTAACTTGGTAGAGCTAACTACTTGTTAAATCATATTCAGTACCAAATTATAAAACATATTCTAACGCTCAAAATAAATGCCTGCATTATCGTAAACGACTGATGACGTACGCACCGTGACAACACGCTTTTGGGAAATAGAGTTAAAATAAGCTAATTTCACTCCAGGGATCCCTATTCTTTACGTGCGCTGAAAAGCGGTAAATAGCGTAAATTCAGTTTCGGAGACAGAAAAAAACCTTCACACAACTAAGAAAAATGGTGTCAATAGACAAATAATTTGGAAGAACGGGATAATGCGTCCCATAACCAATCGGTGATCGTCCATCCACCGATGTCAATATTTCCGGTCAAAACTGGCAGAATAACGATTCCCGTGGCTCGATGATTAGTGTTGGAACTCTGATAAACAGGTCGCGTGTTCGATCTTAGGTGGAGCACAACCTGATGTAAGTTATGACTAGCTTACAAAGGCTACTGAGCCGGAAATGACCATTTAAGTCTCCCTAGTTTCTGTCAGTAATGTCGTTATAATTTAGTTCTTCGAGCAGAAACACAATCTCTTGGGTGAATGATCATCCGAATAGCTCGTTAGAGGAGTCTTATCTTATCTTAAAGCTGATTTCTGAGGCGATGTAGATCCTATAGTATGCCGTGCACGCCTTTTGATTATTGTAGCTCTATTACCCTGCCAATTTAATCATTGCTGCCTACTCCTATTACTTGTTTTTAGCAAAGATTTTAAATACGTTTTTGCATCACTTTTATTTCACTTCGTTTCCGTGCAAGCGCGCACATTTATTTTTAACTTACTTCTCCCTTTACCATTACACCGTTTTAAAGCTTAAATAGAATAACTGTGCATTCTGTGCGCAGAACGCATACGTTTTTCTTAATTTAAGGATATTCTACGCTCTATGACGTTAATTTTAACTAATTATAAGTTCTTGACAAGGCCCAAGGAAACGTTAGTCGTTAAATTTTACAATCCCATTCGTTGATTAGTTTTTCACTTATTTTGAAGGCAACATCAAATATATGCTATGCAACAGCATTTATATTTATATTGAATTTATTTACCGTATAGGAAATGCACAAATGTGACACGTACCCATTAGCTGATATTTAACTCTTTTTTTAGGTCTAACCTTGTTTTATTTCTTAAACAAGGTTTTAAATAAACTTGAAATAGTTTCGATTAAAGTCTTATTAATTGTATAATAAAGACATGAACAGTTATCCTAAATATTGGCAAACATTCGTGAATTCTTCTAATTTGCGACGATTTCTCAAAAAGGACCTCGAAAATTACCAAAGCACGCTTTTATTTCTGTTTGATTCTTGTACGTTAAATGGTTTACATTTATTCTTGGAGAAAGACCAGGCTATTATTATTATTATGAAAACACAACTTAAAAATATAAAAAGGTCCTATAAATAAATGCGTGAAAATGCAAAATATCATACAACGATACGTCCCTGCTTTGAGATACGAAAGTAGAAAAATTTCGCGCGTGTGCAAATAAAACCTTAGTCTAAGTCTGTTGTAAGCCTTAAGTAATTTAACTAATTTTAAGGTGTTTTTCTCATCTGGGCATTTGTAGTTGTTGTCCTTTCATTCGTATCTTGTGTATTTTTAATTCATAGATATAGGATTTTAACAACATGTTCATTTTGTGCAATAAACGAATGTCAGATCATCCATTTGAATTTAAGGTTGAGATATTTGTCAAAAATACGATGCTGACGGTAAGAGGTTTTCACAAAGCTTATCCCGCATATAAGCAGAAATTGATACGTCTGAGCTTCGAGGATTGAAGAGGAAGCATCGCATCTCAGTCATTGGGAAATCACGTGGCTGGTAGGAAAAATGTACATGTAAATCATTCTTCGTGGTTAGTTTATTCAGAAGCGTGCACTTTTGGAAGACTTCGATGACCCTGAAAAGTGCTGTATTCCCAAAAATGTCTCGAAAAATGGTTTGACGGTCACCATTTGCTGTCGATTCCATCAAAGACACAAAAAACTTGACCTTTGATGAAAAATCTAAAACCAACATTGCGCAAATCATTTTTATGCCCAGAAAGCAGTTAAAGGTACGTGGTTGTAAAAAAAATACGTTAGTGATGGGCATTACTTCAAACGAAATTAATGTGCTCTACGGATAGCTAAAAAAATTAAAATTGAGTGTAAATGAAGCTAAAATTTAAAAACATATATTTATCAAATCCAATCTTCTAGTTTTTTGATAACATAAGAAGCAAATTTCCCGAGCTTAATCAGAATACGTTGGTTTGAGAATAAACATGTGCTAAACACATTGACACTGCGTCACTTAGCGCAACCTTACTTAACAAACCAATGTAAAATTTTAAGCAAATAAATCTTAAGTTAGCACTTCTACTCATGGGTCTTACATCTTATTTAAATTACTATTAAATGAAACGTCGCTCTCCAGCATTGGGCTGTGGCTTAATATACCACGAAATATATTAACGTCATTATACATCGGGACATTATTCAGAAAGAAATAAGATCCAATTTGTGAGAATTATAATAAAAAAAGAAATATATATCTGCGATAGCAGCGTGTTCTTTGATCGTGACTCCTGCCTACATAATTCAAGAATATAATCAATTCCTAGTTCTTAAGTACTGTGATTTACAATTTGCAGCCCTCGTAAAAACCGAAATAAACGGTAAAGGAAACTAGCGCTCAACATATATTAGGTTATTTTCTTACAATTTATATTGATGTGTTTTAACATCATCTGATTATGAAAATTTTTGATACCTGAAGGTTTTGAATATTGCTTGCATTATCCTCTTAACTTATGCGTTACTGCTCTCAGGATCAAGCATATGTTCAGCGAACGCAGTCCAAAAATCTAGTTGCGGTAAGGTCTATGTCACTCCCTAAGCAGAAAATGAGAACAAAATCCATATCTTTTTGACATAATCCTGAGAAAGAAGAATAAAATTTATGGTAGGGTGTGGGGCAAAAGCTTAGGGAGGGTTTAAATGCCAGGGTTAAGATTGGCGTTATCGTATATTTGCGTTGAGTAAAGGGTTTGTTTCGGGTTAGAATTCGTTGTAGGGATTGGAGTACAGGGTATGGATAGGATTTCTCTTAGGGTTGAGGTTTGGAGTAATGTAAGACCCAGCACACGGGTTCATTTAACTTAACTTAAAGTACTCGCAGAGCCGTCTTTAATACTTAAGTTGGACTTTCGTTTTCCCGTCTGTGTCATATAATAAAATAATTACTCCAGATGCGGTAGTTTCAATACGATTAACGTTCTTCCGCTTTATGTGTTAATGATGAAGTAACAGACACGAATCAAATTTGCATCCCTCTAAAATGGCAAACAAAGGCAACTTGTAAAATAAACCGTGGGATCTTCGTGTAGGCCGACGGGATAAGTGAATGTGGAAGTACCGTTCACGATAATACAGGTGTCTTGAGCTAAGTTCTTAGATTATTATCTATTTTAGTGTCCCAATCATAGCATTAGCATTATAAACCTTTTGATTATTGTTTTGCATTAATTATAACCCTACCATACTCTTTACCCTTTATTTGAAAGGCAGGTTCACGGCAATATCTGAAAGCTTCTAATGAGGCATGAGGCTGCACGCTTATGACACACGCTTTAATTTTGACAGATTCCCAAAAAATATCTGGCATGCGGCTAAATTCTCAGATATTTTTGCAAATATTTTTCATTAACTTGTGGGAAAAAAACCTAACGGCTTATCCAAGGGACATTCATTCATATATGTTAAAACTACATTATTAAAGGTATTGAGCTAACGCATATTTCAAAAAACGTTAAACTGTCAAAGAGTAGATTTAAACATTTAATAGACAGTATAGTGTACACACGGAGTAGTCTTATTTTATAAAATTTCAATACGATATTTTGAGCCATATTTTCCTTAGAAATACAAAATGCTCCCCAATAAACAAACGAAATAAAATATGCAGCATTAACTGCGTGAGAAAATACCGTATTCTTTCGTTTGACTGGCCAAATTCATTTAATAAATATCATAGATTTTTAATAAAAAAATTCAGAATAGAAGATGTTCAATTAATTGAAAAACAAAATATTATAATTTTTGAATTGACTAAAGGGTGTCTAATCAGAATTAATGATGTAAACGTCATGGAAGAGAGCTCACAAGAAAATAAAATATTAATTCGCACAGAACATTCTTTTGATGACCTACATGGGTTGGATCGGCGAAAAAATGTACATAAATCTACATATGCATTGAAATATTAGCATTTCAAGCAATTTATTTAAAATTGTTGAAAATTAGAGTACGTTGAACATAACTTAATTTTTTTGAAAACCTCTCGCTTGTTCTAATATATATTGTTAGGTACAAGTCAAATAAGCACGTAACCCTCATATTATTTTGCCCAGCCATTCATAAACTTTCGTTTAATTACGGTAACTTAGCATGATAAAAAATGCATTATAAAGTGGTTCATTAAAGGTGTCATATTTATTTCATAACATTTGACTGAGCCTAAACGTTTATAAAATTAATTTGAAGAATGGAAAAAAATTGCGTTTTTGAATTTTTTGTTTACCTGAGGATACCTAGAAGGAGAATTCCTTCCTTAAAAAAGGAGGGGAAAATCATTTGAGTGTTATAGAAGCGGCAATTGTAATATTTACAATAAAAGCCACTTAAAACAGCCGATAAAAATAAATGTAGAAAATTTGACAAAACAGTCACTCACGATCTGTGAAAGGGCTAACAACTCAACCGTTTGAAAACCCTTATGGTAATTAGGAATGGTAGTCTTAATTTTAATTACATAGTTTTAAATAAACTACATCTGAATCAACTCAAAACGGAAAAATGCTTTGAAACGTTTAATTAAATACCTAACAATTAGCTACCTGGCTTATATCCTATTGTGCTAAGCATCGGGTTCTGGCGCGTTGAACAATAATTAAAACGTGTTTAAACGTTATTTGCTTACTTTGTTCTATCTTCTAAGTTTTTCTTTGTAAAAAGATCATATTTTTGTTTAAAATGCATACTGTTCATGGTTTAAAAAGATTTAAATTCTTAATATATCGCTATTTCAAAAAATATCATATAATTTCTAAAACTGCAATTATTAACCATTATATTATATATTATTTGTGTTCAGTAAGGGTAATGTTTTCGTTCTTATAACAGCTGACTGAATGGTTGCAAATTCTGCATACTACGAGGTTGTTCCACGTTGCCTGGTGGATCGCAGCCCACATATCCATGGAAATCTTTAACTGAGCCTCAAATGGTTCGATCAGAAATACCTTTTCTAAATTTGTGCATTATTTGCCTCAAAACATACTATTTGTGTATTTTTTATCCGTAAATGGCTCGCTATGAACTAGTATATTTGACTTATATATTAAAGGTGGTTTCTGCTTAGTGCGAAATCTTCCGTGTAGCTAAAAATATTCGATGATTTGCGCTTAATACTAAATTTTTGTTAGCGTTAGATAAGCTTACGGAAAGGCAACACTATAAAAAATAAACAAAAAGCCAACCACGCATTTTTTAAATATTTTAAAACCTATCATTTAAAAGCGATAAAAATTGAAACGGTAAGGTTTTCCTGCAAATGAATGCACCTTTTTGTGACAAAATATATCTTTAAAGTTTAATGATATATACATGGGTGGTTGACACCTAAGTGCACGCATGCGTAAAGTGGCATGATAGCAATTGAAATTGCACACATGTGATAGACGGGAAATATTTACAACGTGTGTACCTATAGAATAGGGCTACTCATTTAAACAAGTACTGACGAAATAAAAGCACTTTCTAAGTATTACTTAAGTATTACTTAGGGGTCAACCTCAAGGCAGAATTTCTAGGGCAATTTGCTCAAAAAATATATTGACATGCAAATTTGCAGCCACAGCTTAAACAAAGTTCTATAAGGAGACATGCATTTTGATTAAGATATCCCTTATGTGTAATAAAATGACTTTGCACAGGCAAACCTAACAATAGGCACGGTCTAGGACATCAAAAAGCAAATTTCACATGCAAACAGGGCAGATATGTTGACATTTCTGGTTGGTCATAGGCATCTTAACAAAGCGCATTTCAAAAGTTTCCGGCAGCTTGAATGTTATTTCAAAGCCAGACTGGGCGCATATCAACCTACTTTCCCCCGATGCACAAAAGCTTCTTGTGGGTGGCAAAGGTCACAAACAGGCAACCAATGACCTGGCAAAAATCAGCCATATTACAAAATTGTAAAGAACATGGACTACGGAACGTGTACTAGATTCATACAGTCTTTTGTAGGATCCTTTAGTCGTCATTCAGCCTATGATAACCATGTGGTACTAAAAATATGAATATGTACTTTAAAACGTCACAGATTGTCCGCAGAAAAATTTTAGAAGATGATTAGATAACATTTGATTAAACTGAAGTTCATTAATGCTTCACGAGCTGTTATTCTTTGTAGCAAGCTGGCTGGGCGCACCGTCATTTATTGGCATTCCGATGCAAACAAGTTCCGCATGGGTGGTAACGGTCATGAACAACCGATCAACTACCAAGCCGCACTATATTTGTAGCGAAAAAGAAAAACCAAATGCTGGCAGATGGGTACATTACTGTTTTGGGCTTGTTTCGCCTTTATTTAGAAAATATGAAACTTGAATTTCAGTAAGGACGAGAGGTACAAATAGGTAGTTGCAAATTGTTTGCAGACCGACAACAATGGAGCAAATTCCATGTTTGCCTTGCCATTTTATTGCACGTGGCCCAATCGGTCACGGATGAAGCCTTTTAGCTAAAGCACAAACACCCAAGTGAAGCTTTTTCACTTGTAGAATGCAAATTATCACTTTGTACTGCTAAATGTGATGCAAATGTTTGAATTTGGTTGTGTTCAAAAAATTACATCAATTTAAGGAATTATTCTACGCACTCTAAGTTACCAAAGTATAAAAGATCAACTTACATTTCTCGGTTATAGGCCTTTGAAGGAAGCAACGCATATATATTAGTATTGACACCCTGAATGTAAGAAAGGCAACAGTAGCTCGATCCCAGATAACCTAGCGGATTCTGAACAGCCCTGAAAACTCAAAAGAACCCACAAGAGGACCCACCGATTCCCGACCAATTCAGCATACCAGCACATATGACCAACTGTTACTGTGACTGTGATATGTCAACCTTCGGAAAAAGGTAACTTCCGTAGTTTTCCCGTACAACGTACTCACAGTACCCATGAGTTGCGAGCAATCATCGGTCAAAAAACAGGTTAAGGTAGGCATAAGTGCACTGACTAGCGAATTTCGTTTACGCGTGCCACATCTGATCTGCTTTATGCTCGGAGTTCATGAAGGGCGCACTGTCAAACAGCCACTATGTTCTGATTTTCAGTTTTTTGGTCAGTTCAACTACTTCCATGGCAGTCAAACGGGGCTTGCAGATGACATAGCCGAGCATGCTTTGAACGATCTTTGCATGCGTAAACTATTATGTCACTTGGTAATGTATTTCAGTTTAAGCTTCATCCACGTACTGATCGATCCCCATTTATAAACTTTAATACCCTATCTGATACATAATTATTTATGTTCTTCCCACATTCTGGTGGGAACTTGCTTAAAAATCCTATGAAGACTTCCATGTTTTGTTCTGATTTTGTCAAAAAAATGTTTTGATAACACTATCTTTCGTTAATCTTGGGAGATGATGGTAATAAAATATACTAGGGAAGATTTTAATCTTCTAGGCAGCAAATATGTTTCCTAAAGTAAGGTCAAGAATGCAGAGGAGCATTTCCGGGACGAGGAGATCATGATTAAAATGCAGTAAACTCAATCAAGCATTGCACAAAGTGCCATTAGAAGCCTCCGAAAAACAAGTAGAAGCAGAGGCGCTTTTGAAAAGAACATGTGATCATCGGAATAAAACAGAACTGCACCTGTCGGTTGATCTAGATAGGTCAGTGCACAA
The DNA here is from genome assembly GCA_017591395.1 of Schistocephalus solidus. NCBI lineage: Eukaryota > Metazoa > Platyhelminthes > Cestoda > Diphyllobothriidea > Diphyllobothriidae > Schistocephalus > Schistocephalus solidus. Next base: position 12,930 of record WEDG01000642.1, on the reverse strand, counting down.
TGTTAGCCAAATTGCCAAACCTCATTTCATTAACAGCGCAGTGTTATAAAAGCGTTTGTTCTTCCCATTACATCGACCGTCTGCTCACGCATATCCACGTTGCTTTGCATACCTTATCAAACGGTTACTAATTGTCAGCTTTTATGCGCAATTGAGAGTCAGGTAACGACATTGCAGTGGGGCCACTGAAATGTCTGGTGCACTGTAAGAAGCAGAGAGATTGCGATCTTCAAGTTAAATTCCAGATAGTGCATAAAAAGTGGGACCAATACGTGCACATTCTGTGACGATCGCATTTTGATACATGAACACTTTCATTACTTACAACAGAGCCCAAATATCAAACACCAAGAGATCATTTCCTGAAGTGCTTGGGGATGGGAAGAACCTGTGTTCCCGGAACGGTAACCTGAGATAACCTGAAACAATTGAACACGAGGAAAGACGTTTAAATACCGACCAGAAATGCATGTTTACATGACCACTATTTTGAGAAGGTGACGTAGTTTGATAGTCGTTTAACTTAATTAACGTTGTAATAGTGTTTATTAAGCATTATAATTTCAATTCGTTTTAGTTGCAGCTGGATGCCAGTTTTACGTGCATATCTTTGCGATCATCTTGAGTCTTCATACTCCGTTCACAAAGACAGAGGGTTAAAATCTGTATATAATTGGCAAAATTAATCAACAGATGTACATATAAGAACAGTTACATGTTAATGAAAAACAGGAAAATGGCGGTTGAATTTTAAACGCCAACCAGCGTAGTCTTCAAACTTACTGCCAATTTCCGATGACATTATAAATATTAATATATTGTCAGGACCTGCGTTAGCAGTGTAACGTCGCTTGCCCGATTTACTTAACCAAGGTCTAATGCTCGGTTTGATAAAGTTAAAGATCATACAGTTTATGAACAACTATAAAATTAATACTAAATAACGTCCTTACATATGGTTCGTTTGTGCCCTTTTTTGAAGCATGCAGTTTGGTAATTACATAATGCTCTCTACGACAACTTTTCAATGGAATGAATGTCTGTGTTGGTATGACGTGACACATCATATTGAAATTATAGCTTTATGACATATATATGTTTCTAACATAAGTTAGCCCAAATGTTAATATTATATTTTAAGTATACATATTTAAAACAGATTATAGTCTTTGTTACTTTAAGTGACCGATTACTTTCTGGGAAACTCAAAGTCAGCAACGGACGTTTGTATCTATTGACTTAATAGGAAATTATACATCGCGTTGACTGCATAATGGAACTTGAAATGCAAATGCCAGCCAGTCTAAATGTTATCTGGGAACTATAAAACTATTTTAAGTTAGTTCAACGGAACACAATGAAGTGAACGTATTTTCATCAAAAGAAACATTATGAAGGTTGTTTTTGTGCACAACGTAGATAAAATATGTTATACCATTTAAGTAAATCGTAAATCATTACGAAAACATACCTCCATTTGAAACAGATTTGAGTTTTGCATACTTAAATGTTAAACAGTTTGCATGAGTGAAATTGTTTAAACTCTGTCGGCTGACGCTGGATTACGACACCAAAATGCTCAATTTACTTAAATAGAACGTTAAATTGCAGAAAAAATGAATTTGAAATGTTATAGGATAGCATAAAATTAAGTTTACTTCCACCGATATTGCAGAAATGTTAATCACAACAAGATATAATTAAAGATACAGGGCTTAATTATAGAAAGATCCACGGTATAATCAAGGTGACAGCCTGAAAAAGTGCGCGTTTGCTGATAAAAACAAACAAGCGGGTTCCAGGATGCAATGTAGAAGACAAAGAGGCGATCCTCTGAACCTGGTGCCTTTTGAGCTGAAGTTTCAATGTTTCCTCTCAAACGCATCATCAGAGACAGTTGCAAAAAAGGGTAAATTAGAGCAAAAGGTGTGTGTTTGCCAGAGGCCTACTATCGTTGGTGGTCCTTGTGTTCATCACTGTGGTCATAGTTGATGTGACGATTGCTGTTTGGTCCATGCTTGGGTCTTAAATGGTCTGTTTATGTTGAGATGGGGATAGTTACTTCTGTTGGTAAAGTTCTCACAGTCCTTTTCATAGCACTCAACAAGGACAAACGCGTTATTTTAAGTTTGCCTGCTTTCGTGTAATGCAGTGCAGCCTAGTTCTTATTTCGTGTTGCAGAAGGAGGGATTTGGAGGGGTGATTTTCTTTGAGTGTACCTGTAACTATTCAGTATGTAGAAACACCAACCAGTCACGCTAGGGTAAGTATGGCTGTTGTCTAGTCGACTGCCGTCTAATTACACCATAAAAGGTTATGGAAAAGTGTGTTGACGGAGAATAGTAGACGTTAGCTTGCTACAAGCATTTATCATTAGGAGGTTGCATTATGTCGCATGACAAAACTAATAAACGCGTTAATATCATGTGGAACAATTCCTTGTAGAGTCAAAAGATCAGCTAATGCGCCAGATAGCATTTTACGAAAGGTACATTTCTCAAAAGAATTCATAGTAACTTGAAAGCCATTTGCAACGCGTCTTTACAATTTTGGTAAAATCATAGAAACAAACGCACTCAGAAAATGGCAAAATTCAGGAATGAGATGAAGAAAATGTATAATTTTATACAATTGAGTACAAGTAAAATATATTTAGGCATTTATTTGTATTTTTATGGTAACTTTATTTTTCTGTTCATTTTACTTTAATATGCTGATGTGCTTAAACGATTGCGGCCTTTTCAAGTTCACTGGATATCTGAAAACAATTATGAAGAAAAGCAGGGCCGGATTAATCGGTATAATACACATTTGGATGAAATATATGACCGTTATTGGAATCATCTCTGTTTACTCGGTAAATAGGAGTGCTAGAAAATTAGAGTAATATACGGAATACCTGTGCATGCTAATGGAAGCTTCGTATAATAAATTTACTTCCTACATTGCTTTAGATGGCGCGACCTCTTTAACCAAACCACCGACTTTTAAATAAATATTTTATCGCTAGTCTGATCACTTGTGTTCTGCTTGAAATTCTTTCTCGTATGCGACCAATTGGGCCCCTTTTTTGAACAGCAAACAATAAGGATTTCTTAAAAAACCAGCTTTTGTAGCATGAAACTCGGCAAGAGAAATGCTCCTTTTATTGTTATTTACGTTTGCATCAGAGTATTTGACTGAGAAATACTCAAAGTAAGGTGTTCTTTTATGTGGGTCTGGTGATAAAAAAAGGGTTTTATAGGTGAAGCAAACGGTAAAAACTGAACACGAACTCTGTGTAGGACATATTAAGAACAACCGTTTAACCCATAATTTTTTTGAGACTCTCCAAGGATGCCTAATAAAAATAAAGCAAACTAAAAACATTTTTCATGGAAAGAATTTATTAACAGGTTTAGATTAAAGAAAGCAAAGTTAATGCTAGGGCCTTTGACCTTCAGATAGAAAATAATTTCCGAACTTATCCATAAGCTCTAAACATTAGCCAGAGCAATTATATTCGCAACGTCACCGAATTCACAAACCACAACCGTTAGCGCTAGGGTTTAGTTCAATTGTAATCCCAAACAAAACAAATAAAAATCCTTAAGCTTTTTACAAATTAAAGCTCTTACGACTTATAGTTTTCACAAAAGGTTTTTTAATAACTCTCAGTCCAAAATTTAAACCTCAAAAAACAACTCTATTCTCTTACAGTAATTTCTAAACTTAAATTTACCCTTTAACCTAACCCTGCCCGTTACCTTCGATCCAACCTTTGCCAAAATAAACGAAGCTTACCTTAGACTAATAATTCACCGAATTAAAATAAGAATCTTTCATAGAATAATTAAATAATTTTACTTAATTATCAGATTTTTAGCCAGATTGCATTGCATTTTTTAAATCAAGCCAAAAAACCGTTAAAATTAGTATTTTTTTAACCGGAATATAATTGGTCTGTTTTTATGTCGAATTAAGCAGCTCATTTCAGTCCTTGCAAATGCATCGCTGCTTATCTTCATATTTTTATATATTTTTTGCATTAATAGTTGCACAGGTTAACGTTAGCAATATTAAAAATTAATATGGCGTTAGCATGCCAACCAGATGAAACCCCTCGTGCAAAGCTACCAAACGGCCTGGTAACAAAGACGCAGCATATGTGCATTGCCAATTGTTGGGTCATACCCCTCCAATTCTAAAAGTTCTTTTCCTATCTTCGAGAAAAAAAGTATTTCTTTAAACGGTCTCCCTAGAATTTTGCGCAAACTTCAGCAAGTTGGGTTTATTGTCTCCATGGTCAGAGCAGAAAGCCCACAGGCATGATGCCCAGTCTTCAACATTTAACTACCTGGAAATAATCTAATATCTTTTATGCTAGAAAAATATCTCACTTGTATCTTATTAACGGATTTTCATTCGCAAACAAGATAACTGCACATGATAAGATTTAAACGAGAATAGCTGACGCCATCCAATGGGCACTTCAGTTATCAAACCAATTTCCATCAGCAGTCTACATAGAAAGGGGTCTTGGCACGAAAGCACAGACCATAGCATTATTTAAGTAAAATGATTAACCTCAAATAGGAAATTGTGTGTTTGGGTCTAGTTTTATTAATCAATCATGGTAGTCATTTACTTACCCCTTCTGGGCACATCCTCATACAACTGGTTGGACAAAAGAAAGTGAAGGGATCAGGAATATGACCATTCATTTCATCCTAATAATGTCTGAAATTATATATCTCAGAACATGAAGTTTACTTTCTGCGACAAGATTTCTGTAGGGGCCAACATTTCAATAAACAATTGAATCGCAAATAATCATTAACTGCAGAATAAAATTTTGGTGTGCGTTATAGAAACAACAAGTGCAATGAAGTATGTTTGTATACGCTATAAGTTTACTGTACTCCCAACACAAGTACTATGTACAGCCTTGAAATGCTGAAATCGAGGTGTCTTCTGCTTCACGATGCAGTCACGAGGATGTTTTCCTTTTCAATTGTTAACACATCGTTCGCTAAGCCGATTCTGGTATCTAAATGCTTACCAAAGATGATTTTTTTTTGAAATTGAAAATCAAAGTAAATCCGTCCTTAACCATAATAAACATTTTAAACGACAATAGATTATTTAAAGAAACGCAGATGTTCAGTCGATTTTTAAAATACAGATGTGCAAATCCCAGTAGGTTATTGCCTTAAATTAACGAAATTATTGGCGACAGAGAATCATTATCTGAACAGACCGATAAATCGCCACAATATTATGAGCGGTGTACAGGTTCAAACAATGGAAAACTTTATGTGGAGTGTATTTTCTGTTAAAAAGTTATTTATTAACACAGAGAATAAAGTATTTTAATTTTTAGCAATAAGTGGTATTATATTGAACACGTGCGATGTATTCCTTATCATGAGTCGAAGTCAAAATTAAGCAACGATGGTGAAACTAACATTACTATAAAGAGAAATGCAAGAACGTCTATATTTTGTTGAACACGTTTCACTTTATTCGAGAAAACTTAAAAACCATTCAGAAGGGGTAATATTGTTCTGGGCTGTAACAAGAAATACATTAATTACGTGAAAAGCCATCAGCAGAAGATCGTTTTACCGCATTTTGTAAAAATAGCGTATAATAAAATTTTGTAAATATTCGTCCTTAAAGGTTTTGTATATGCTAATATCACGATTGAGTGAGTCTTCGTATAGAAACCAACGAACACCCACTGGAAAAAGGGCAACGGAAATCTTCATGTTTATGCTGGGTTTCAATAGATAAACCCCACAGAACCCATGATAATGGGCGAGGGATAAGACATCTCTAGCGTTTTTGCTGACGTATCATGGATACGACAGTCAGCAAAAACTGCACGTACATTTTATGAGAAACCTGCTTTTAAAATACTGAAAAAAGAATGCATGCGACTCCATCTGCCATTGCTTTTCGAAAAAAATTATAACTGATCACCTAGTCAAATTTTGACCTCTTGGAATCTTTTAATTATATGACTTTTACATCAGTGACAATAAGTGAAATCCTCTTTGCCATATTCAACGATGTATCAGACAAGAAACACGAAACATGCATTTATTTATAACAAAAATCATTTTTAAAGCATGATTGAAGGTAACACATTTAACTTTTATAACAGACTCATTAGTTGAAGACATTTAATATAAGTTTATGTAAAGAAAGATTGTCTTAAGCTTTTTGGTGCTTATAAAGTTTTATTTGGCAGCTATTTGCACGCATTTTAATGAGCAAGTCTACTCTTGTCACTTTAACGTTGTCATTTTTTACCTATTCGATTTCCTTAATTAATAGTTTAATGTGAGGAAAATGTTACTTTTTCACGGATATTTTGCATTAGTTAGTTATTGAGTTGGTGGCTAAGGGAATGCATTCAGCCCGGCGTTAGATTGGTAGGGGTTTTGATATTTGCATATGCAGATGAGCTTTACCAAAAAACAAACGGGAGATGAGAATAACCTTTTCTTAATTTTAATTAGTCATCAGCCAGCCAAATAAACTGCAGGTTTTGCAAACTCTGAGGTAAGATCCGTAGTCTGTTGGTTAGAGTTTCGATGCCGTAGATATTCACACGGGGGCTGATTCTCCTCTCCTCGATAGAGTGCACGTACTGTTTTTCTCTTTGGTCACCCTTTCAGATCCCACAAGCAGACACGCATTGACTAGCACTGTAAAGAGTATAACGTTATCAAAAAACGAGTTATTCACTAAAAGGACATTCTTTGCCCATTTTGCGACCGTTGCCGTTCCTCGAAAGCGATCAAAGAGGCAGAATGCTACGATTTCATCTCTCTTAACATTGTTCATCTATATATATATATATATTCAAACAGGAAAAGGCGCACACCGATCTAGTGGCTTCCCGAAGCAAACAAGCTCCGTATGGGTGGCATAGGTCACGAACAGGCAACCAATTACCAGGCCGAAGTCGGCCAAGTTATAATTGCAGAGAGGAGACACGACAGAGAATATGGGTAGATTGATACAGTCTGTTTCGGGCTTATTCTGCCTTCATTCAGCCAATCATAACCCTGACTACCAGCTGGGACTGGAAACACAAACATGCACTCGAGTACGGCGCAGACAGTCCACACACTGGGTCTAGCAGATGGGTCATAAGCACTTCATTGAACCGAAGTTCATCAGTGCCTCACCACCTGTCATTCTCTGTCGCTGCAGATCGGGTATTTATTCAAACAGGAAAAGGCGCACACCGATCTAGTGGCTTCCCGAAGCAAACAAGCTCCGTATGGGTGGCATAGGTCACGAACAGGCAACCAATTACCAGGCCGAAGTCGGCCAAGTTATAATTGCAGAGAGGAGACACGACAGAGAATATGGGTAGATTGATACAGTCTGTTTCGGGCTTATTCTGCCTTCATTCAGCCAATCATAACCCTGACTACCAGCTGGGACTGGAAACACAAACATGCACTCGAGTACGGCGCAGACAGTCCACACACTGGGTCTAGCAGATGGGTCATAAGCACTTCATTGAACCGAAGTTCATCAGTGCCTCACCACCTGTCATTCTCTGTCGCTGCAGATCGGGTATTTATTCAAACAGGAAAAGGCGCACACCGATCTAGTGGCTTCCCCGAAGCAAAACAAGCTCCGTATGGGTGGCATAGGTCACGAACAGGCAACCACTACCAGGCCGAAGTCGGCCAAGTTATAATTGCAGAGAGGAGACACGACAGAGAATATGGGTAGATTGATACAGTCTGTTTCGGGCTTATTCTGCCTTCATTCAGCCAATCATAACCCTGACTACCAGCTGGGACTGGAAACACAAACATGCACTCGAGTACGGCGCAGACAGTCCACACACTGGGTCTAGCAGATGGGTCATAAGCACTTCATCGAACCGAAGTTCATCAGTGCCTCACCACCTGTCATTCTCTGTCGCTGCAGATCGGGTATTTATTCAAATAGGAATAGGCGCACACCGATCTAGTGGCTTCCCGAAGCAAACAAGCTCCGTATGGGTGGCATAGGTCACGACCAGGCAACCAATTACCAGGCCGAAGTCGGCCAAGTTATAATTGCAGAGAGGAGACACGACAGAAAATATGGGTAGATTGATACAGTCTGTTTCGGGCTTATTCTGCCTTCATTCAGTCAATCATAACCCTGACTACCAGCTGGGACTGGAAACACAAACATGCACTCGAGTACGGCGCCGACAGTCCACACACTGGGTCTAGCAGATGGGTCATAAGCACTTCATTGAACCGAAGTTCATCAGTGCCTCACCACCTGTCATTCTCTGTCGCTGCAGATCGGGTATTTATTCAAACAGAAATAGGCGCACACCGATCTAGTGGCTTCCCGAAGCAAACAAGCTCCGTATGGGTGGCAAAGGTCACGAACAGGCAACCAATTACCAGGCCGAAGTCGGCCAAGTTATAATTGCAGAGAAGAGACACGACAGAGAATATGGGTAGATTGATACAGTCTGTTTCGGGCTTATTCTGCCTTCATTCAGCCAATCATAACCCTGACTACCAGCTGGGACTGGAAACACAAACATGCACTCGAGTACGGCGCAGACAGTCCACACACTGGGTCTAGCAGATGGATCATAAGCACTTCATTGAACCGAAGTTCATCAGTGCCTCACCACCTGTCATTCTCTGTCGCTGCAGATCGGGTATTTATTCAAACAGGAATAGGCGCACACCGATCTAGTGGCTCCCCGAAGCAAACAAGCTCCGTATGGGTGGCAAGGTCACGAACAGGCAACCAATTACCAGGCCGAAGTCAAGCTATAATTGCAGGAGGAGACACGACAGAGAATATGGGTAGATTGATACAGTCTGTTTCGGGCTTATTCTGCCTTCATTCAGCCAATCATATCCCTGACTACCAGCTGGGACTGGAAACACAAACATGCACTCGAGTACGGCGCCGACAGTCCACACACTGGGTCTAGCAGATGGGTCATAAGCACTTCATCGAACCGAAGTTCATCAGTGCCTCACCACCTGTCATTCTCTGTCGCTGCAGATCAGGTATTTATTCAAACAGGAATAGGCGCACACCGATCTAGTGGCTTCCCGAAGCAAACAAGCTCCGTATGGGTGGCAAAGGTCACGAACAGGCAACCAATTACCAGGCCGAAGTAGGCCAGTTATAATTGCAGAGAGGAGACACGACAGAGAATATGGGTAGATTGATACAGTCTGTTTCGGGCTTATTCTGCCTTCATTCAGCCAATCATAACCCTGACTACCAGCTGGGACTGGAAACACAAACATGCACTCGAGTACGCCGACAGTCCACACACTGGGTCTAGCAGATGGGTCATAAGCACTTCATCGAACCGAAGTTCATCAGTGCCTCACCACCTGTCATTCTCTGTCGCCGCAGATCGGGTATTTATTCAAACAGGAATAGGCGCACACCGATCTAGTGGCTTCCCGAAGCAAACAAGCTCCGTATGGGTGGAAAAGGTCACGAACAGGCAACCAATTACCAGGCCGAAGTCGCCAAAGTTATAATTGCAGAGAGGAGACACGACAGAGAATATGGGTAGATTGATACAGTCTGTTTCGGGCTTATTCTGCCTTCATTCAGCCAATCATAACCCTGACTACCAGCGGGGACTGAAACACAAACATGCACTCGAGTACGGCGCCGACAGTCCACAGTCTAGCAGATGGGTCATAAGCACTTCATCGAACCGAAGTTCATCAGTGCCTCACCACCTGTCATTCTCTGTCGCGCAGATCGGGTATTTATTCAAACAGGAATAGGCGCACACCGATCTGTGGCTTCCCGGAAGCAAACAAGCTCCGTATGGGTGGCAAAAGGTCACGAACAGGCAACCAATTACCAGGCCAGTCAGCTGCTATAATTGCAGAGAGGAGACACGACAGAGAATATGGGTAGATTGATACAGTCTGTTTCGGGCTTATTCTGCCTTCATTCAGCCAATCATAACCCTGACTACCAGCTGGGATTGGAAACACAAACATGCACTCGAGTACGGCGCCGACAGTCCACACACTGGGTCTAGCAGATGGGTCATAAGCACTTCATCGAACCGAAGTTCATCAGTGCCTCACCACCTGTCATTCTCTGTCGCAGCAGATCGGGTATTTATTCAAACAGGAATAGGCGCACACCGATCTAGTGGCTTCCCGAAGCAAACAAGCTCCGTATGGGTGGCAAAGGTCACGAACAGGCAACCACTACCAGGCCGAAGTCGGCCAAGTTATAATTGCAGGAGAGACACGACAGAGAATATGGGTAGATTGATACAGTCTGTTTCTGGGCTTATTCTGCCTTCATTCAGCCAATCATAACCCTGACTACCAGCTGGGACTGGAAACACAAACATGCACTCGAGTACGGCGCCGACAGTCCACACACTGGGTCTAGCAGATGGGTCATAAGCACTTCATCGAACCGAAGTTCATCAGTGCCTCACCACCTGTCATTCTCTCGTCGCTGCAGATCGGGTATTTATTCAAACAGGAATAGGCGCACACCGATCTAGTGGCTTCCCGAAGCAAACAGCCAGTATGGGTGGCAAAGGTCACGAACAGGCAACCAATTACCAGGCCGAAGTCGGCCAAGTTATAATTGCAGAGAGGAGACACGACAGAGAATATGGGTAGATTGATACAGTCTGTTTCCGGCTTATTCTGCCTTCATTCAGCCAATCATAACCCTGACTACCAGCTGGGACTGGAAACACAAACATGCACTCGAGTACGGCGCAGACAGTCCACACACTGGGTCTAGCAGATGGGTCATAAGCACTTCATCGAACCGAAGTTCATCAGTGCCTCACCACCCTGTCATTCTCTGTCGCTGCAGATCGGGTATTTATTCAAACAGGAATAGGCGCACACCGATCTAGTAGCTTCCCGAAGCAAACAAGCCCCGTATGGGTGGCAAAGGTCACGAACAGGCAACCACTACCAGGCCGAAGTCGGCCAAGTTATAATTGCAGAGAGGAGACACGACAGAGAATATGGTAGATTGATACAGTCTGTTTCGGGCTTATTCTGCCTTCATTCAGCCAATCATAACCCTGACTACCAGCTGGGACTGGAAACACAAACATGCACTCGAGTACGGCGCCGACAGTCCACACACTGGGTCTAGCAGATGGGTCATAAGCACTTCATCGAACCGAAGTTCATCAGTGCCTCACCACCTGTCATTCTGTCGCTGCAGATCGGGTATTTATTCAAACAGGAATAGGCGCACACCGATCTAGTGGCTTCCCGAAGCAAACAAGCTCCGTATGGGTGGCAAAGGTCACGAACAGGCAACCAATTACCAGGCCGAAGTCGGCCAAGTTATAATTGCAGAGAGGAGACACGACAGAGAATATGGTAGATTGATACAGTCTGTTTCGGGCTTATTCTGCCTTCATTCAGCCAATCATAACCCTGACTACCAGCTGGGACTGGAAACACAAACATGCACTCGAGTACGGCGCCGACAGTCCACACACTGGGTCTAGCAGATGGGTCATAAGCACTTCATCGAACCGAAGTTCATCAGTGCCTCACCACCTGTCATTCTCTGTCGCTGCAGATCGGGTATTTATTCAAACAGGAATAGGCGCACACCGATCTAGTGGCTTCCCGAAGCAAACAAGCTCCGTATGGGTGGCAAAGGTCACGAACAGGCAACCAATTACCAGGCCGAAGTCGGCCAAGTTATAATTGCAGAGAGGAGACACGACAGAGAATATGGGTAGATTGATACAGTCTGTTTCGGGCTTATTCTGCCTTCATTCAGCCAATCATAACCCTGACTACCAGCTGGGACTGGAAACACAAACATGCACTCGAGTACGGCGCCGACAGTCCACACACTGGGTCTAGCAGATGGGTCATAAGCACTTCATCGAACCGAAGTTCATCAGTGCCTCACCACCTGTCATTCTCTGTCGCTGCAGATCGGGTATTTATTCAAACAGGAATAGGCGCACACCGATCTAGTGGCTTCCCGAAGCAAACAAGCTCCGTATGGGTGGCAAAGGTCACGAACAGGCAACCAATTACCAGGCCGAAGTCGGCCAAGTTATAATTGCAGAGAGGAGACACGACAGAGAATATGGGTAGATTGATACAGTCTGTTTCGGGCTTATTCTGCCTCATTCAGCCAATCATAACCCTGACTACCAGCTGGGACTGGAAACACAAACATGCACTCGAGTACGGCGCCGACAGTCCACAATCTGGGTCCAGCAGATGGGTCATAAGCACTTCATCGAACCGAAGTTCATCAGTGCCTCACCACCTGTCATTCTCTGTCGCTGCAGATCGGGTATTTATTCAAACAGGAATAGGCGCACACCGATCTAGTGGCTTCCCGAAAAAAAACAAGCTCCGTATGGGTGGCAAAGGTCACGAACAGGCAACCAATTACCAGGCCGAAGTCGGCCAAGTTATAATTGCAGAGAGGAGACACGACAGAGAATATGGGTAGATTGATACAGTCTGTTTCGGGCTTATTCTGCCTTCATTCAGCCAATCATAACCCTGACTACCAGCTGGGACTGGAAACACAAACATGCACTCGAGTACGGCGCCGACAGTCCACACACTGGGTCTAGCAGATGGGTCATAAGCACTTCATCGAACCGAAGTTCATCAGTGCCTCACCACCTGTCATTCTCTGTCGCTGCAGATCGGGTATTTATTCAAACAGGAATAGGCGCACACCGATCTAGTGGCTTCCCGGAAGCAAACAGGCTCCGTATGGGTGGCAAAGGTCACGAACAGGCAACCAATTACCAGGCCGAAGTCGGCAAGTTATAATTGCAGAGGGAGACACGACAGAGAATATGGGTAGATTGATACAGTTCTGTTTCGGGCTTATTCTGCCTTCATTCAGCCAATCATAACCCTGAGCAATACGTAACTGAACGAAGTA